>CM035165.1:21948791-22066291 GCA_020205615.1 Panax quinquefolius
ATATATAGTGCTAGGGTTTAAACTTTTTGTTCTTCGAAAACAATTTCAATTTTTTTATCAAGGGAAAACATCTATTATCATGCTACTTATTATATGTTCATTAATACGTATCCAGGATAAGGAAGATGATTTGAAAGTGGGTGTTAAATCTACTGCTCTCCAGTTTGGGGATTCTACAAAGGAGTGGGTTGGCGGGTTTGGGATAGTGTGCATTAGTAGTCTTGCTCTTAGTGGATTTAATGCTGATATTGGTAAGACTTGCCTTTTGTTTCATCCTCATTATTTTACCAACTTACTTGCAATAACAACTGCCCCCCTCTCTCTTGGGTTCATGGAGCAGGATGGCCATATTATGTATTTCTGGCAGCTGCATCTGGCCAATTAGCATGGCAAATTTGGATGGTTGACATATCATCCAGAGCCGATTGTAACAGAAAGTGAGTTTACAAAAGTCTATAGTTGTGTTTCATAGACTTAGGTCAAATATGTACACCTTTCATTTAGTAGTGTTTCAATGTAAAAAGCTTTGCTCGTAATTGATGGTGTTATACTGTCATTAGCTTCCTGCCATGGCATAACTATTTCAGATTTTCACCTTCCTGTACTTAAAACTTTCCATTGGAGTTGCATCTTGATATAGCACTTGCAATTCATTTAAGAGAACACCTGTATTTGTTGAATCACATCATCTGATTCAAGCTGGTAACCCTGTATTTTATCCCTGGTACCCCTGTATTTAAGCCCATGGATTTTGAAAGGGCGATTATAACTCCAAAAATTTATCAGTGCTAGAATTTCCACCAATGTTTATGCTTTCATGTACCTAGTGTCAAATATTTTAGACCCCAAGGAGTGGGAGAAGTGGCAGAGGCCGAGGAATAACCTCATGGTCGTTGGTTGCAATATTTTTGTATTACCTATCCAAAGGGGGGGGAAACAAAAAATAGAAAACCTAATGTCAAGCTCTGTTCTAAAAATCCCCGCCTAGGTTCGCCTAGGCCCCGCCTAGGCGCTAGGCCCCCTCTTGGCGCCCCGCCTAGGACCTAGGCTCCCCCTTGGCACCTCTAAGTCCCCAGGCGCCTCACCTAGGCCCAAGGCGACAAAAAAATTCCTATAGAAAATTAGGCGGGTTCTAGGTGGAGAATATTTTTTTATTTTAATAATTACCCAAACCAAATCTTGATATATTTATTTTTCTAATGATTACCATATTCATAATACAGGTTGTAGCATATCAAATCACAACAAGAAGTGAACAATACCAAGTCAAATGAATAATTTTATTATAGTTGTAATTTTTTGAACTTGTACCAACTTCAAATTATATAAATGAGGATACATTTTTAATATTTAGTTTAATTCTATTTTATAATTCTTAAATTTATGTTTAGTTTTGAAATTTTATTATTGAATTAAATTCTTGAAATTTTAAAATTTATTATTTAATTAATAGCAATCTTATTTATAAATAAAACTAATACGTTAAAAATATGTTTATACTTTGAACAATTGTATGTTTGTGTTTGAACTTTGACATTAGCAATATGGATATGTGTTTAAACTTTAAGAAAAGACCTTTATTATCTTTATTATAGATTGTTATGCTTTATATTATTATTTTGTTTGGATAAATGTAAGATAAAATATTAAAATTATCTTAAAATAAAAAATCCCGCCTAGGCCTCCTTACAGCCTTCCTCCGCCTAGCTAGCTTTTAGAACATTGATGTCAAGTATTTCTGTTCTGGACTTAAGGTTGGTTCAAGTATATGTTTACTCTTCCTCCGTTTGTACTGTAGTATTTACTTAGTTATCTTGTTTTAGGTTTGTGTCCAATAAGTGGTTTGGCGCTATTGTATTCAGTGGAATTTTATTTGGAAGACTCTTGTCATGAGTTACAGGTACTATCGATCTCAATATCATTTAGGTTTCCTTCTCTGGGCTCTTTTTTCCATAGTTCTAGTGCACTCTAGAACTATCTTGAAGCTAAGATAATTTATCAAGGTACTGCATGATCACTTTGCAGGAAAAGAAGAATTAGATCAAAAGATTCCCAACAATTTTGGGGTACGTTAAACTTATATTTCGAACGTTGCACCCATCTTTATATTGTTTTTTTGCAACTCATGTCAAATTTACGTCGAAATTACAGTACTTCTCCAACATCTAGTATTCATTAAAATGGTGTGTCCCTAACATCATCTTTATATTTAAGGAAGTGAAGTTGGATATTTCCTCCTCAACGTTAAGGAGCTGCTAATCTTGAATCAGCTCTAAATAAGGCAAGCTTTTCTTAAACTACATCACTTTCAGTTGTTTTATTCTCTCAATGATATGAGACAGATTATTTCTTACTTCTCAGTTTTTCCTAAAATTATATTTATACAACCCATACATACTATGCTGTTTCTAACACTAAAAAAAACATTCATCTCAAACTCAACTTCATAGTGGCTTTATTTCCAAAAAAGCCACAAATTATAATTAAATCTTGGCAACTTTCCTTTTTATTCCCTTCTCACTTTTTATCATCATCTGCTGAACATAAGAACTTCTCTAAAACAATGCAAATATCACCAATCTGCAAAATTTGCAAATCACCAGACTATTGTTTAATCTATTGCAAATCTCCAAACTATTGTTTAATCTATTGGATTTCATATTATGAAATCTGCTTTTCTAGACGGTTTGGAAGACTATGGTTGTTGAATGTGAATGAATTCTGATTTGAGGTCAACATATAATAATAATCTACAAGTCTTGTAACAGAAAATATGTTTACCACTATGCTTACTGAAATTAATTCATGAAATGGCCGATTAAGATTCCAATTTTGTCTTGTAACAGAGCAATCATATAGTCGCACTGAAGATTCTTTTTGTATTTGGATTTGTAGCAAATGATATTGTGATTACTTATTTGTCTTTTTCTGCTTATGAGCAATACGGTGTACATTAGTACCACGTAGCAACTTTATTGTCATTGTGTATTATTTTGGCACTAAGCGTCTCTGGTGACCTATTTGCTTCATTTTCCTGACTTGTTATTATTTTTAAATATGTGCAGGAAGACTGCTTCTACGACTTGCCTTACAATACTGGGTATCAAATTTTCGTGCTACGTTTACGGAAGACAAGGGACGAAATTATGAAGTGTACTCTCTCTATATATGTAGATATATACTTTGATTGAAGAACTGTGGTAGCTTTAGATGGTTAATTGTAAAGATAATGAATGATTATGTAGTGGATGATTTTATTAAGTTAATAATATTTTAGTTTTTTGTATTTTTGCCATTATTTGCTATGGGGACATTAAGCCAGTCAGGTACACAAAAAGAATGTCAAATTTTGATTTGGCAACAATATAATTCGATACCAAAGTATTGAACAAGTTTATATTTAGCAACAAATTTTCGTTGCTAATGGCATTAAAAATTTTATATTTGGCAACGAAAAATTAACCTAATAACAACGGAGAGGATATTGTTGCTAATATTAAAATAAAAGGTAAAATTTTTTATCGTTGCAAATCATATCAACTTTTGTTGCACATATAAAGAAAGCCATGAACATATAATGTAGATTTAATAATTGGCGACTTTCGTTCTTTATTGAAAAATAACCAAAGAACAAACATTTTCATTCATTGATTCAAAGATAATGTCGTTGCCAAATAATATAATCAAGAACGAAAAATCGTTGCTAAAAAGTTTACATTCCGCAACGAAAGTAAGCTTAGGCAACAATTTTCATAATTTATTTATGAACGAAAAATGTCGTTGCAAAATGGTGTCAATTGCAACAAAAATGTATGGTCGTTGCAAAAAAAAAAAGAGTTCATTTCGTTGCCAATTAGCAGGCTTTTGCAACGAAATGGGCTTTTTAGCAACACAATTTTAATTATTCTGCAACAATACATTTTGTTGCTAAAGGATCGATGTCTCTGTACGAAAGCCAAATTTCGTTACAAAATGTATTACTTTTGGCAACGAAAAAAATACGTTTGTTGCGGAACAATTAGCAACGCTCATTGCGCAACGAAAGACGCAACGACAGTAAAGTCGTTGCCAAAAACCTTTAGCAACGAAATTTGGCACCTTTAGCAACGAAAATCGGTTGTTGCTGAAGCCCCATTTTTTTGTAGTATATCTTGTGTATGATGAGTTATACTTTGACTTATTCCTTAAGATCCTTAGGGTATATCAAAGGGTATTCTTGGGTATAATAAGTTATACATGGAGATAATGTATGATCAATAAAGAATCTACCACTTCTAGTAAAAGAAGAGAAATGTCCTACGTGATTCGATAAATAACAACTCGGTAGTCCTTGACCAAGGCAGAATAAAATTAGAAAGGAGTTTCTAATTTGTATTATTTAGAGTTGTGTATTTAAAGATTGAAATACATATAATTAAATAAAATAAGACTTGACAGTAATTTCATGTCTTATATTTAATTGGGACATTGTATGGTTGAAGGATTGAATTGTACGGTAACTATTTACTCAAAGGTTCTTTTATGATTAATGTTGAAATCTATATTATCTGAAAAATCGTTAATCGCTAGGGAGGCTTATCCCTATTGTAGAATAAATATTATTTATTTAAATAAATTAATAGTTTAATTTATTTAATTAAATAAGATTAGAATTGTTCTAATTGATTATTCACAACCGGTTTAATATGGAGAACCTAAAGGGTCACACCATAAAAGGAAGAATGATTATTTAAGAAGTTAATGGCATAATCATAATAATAAGTTAAGTATATTTAATTTAATCTATGGTGATAGAATAAATTAAATAGCTTAATATTTATTATGAGACCCCAAATTTTATGAAAAAAAGATTTAAATTTCTCGAAATAATTTTTTAAATATTATGGTGTGGATTTGATATAATGTTATAGTTGTGGGTAATATTTATTAATTTTGCAAAGTATGCAAGTTGTTATAAAATATTCGTTTGGTCGGGGAATATTCTTTTTGTCGGAAAATATCCGTACGATGGTATAATCATTGGTGGACCCCATAACGGAATTATTGTCGGATTGAGAAAACGACAAAAATATTTTTATGAAAATAACGACGGAAGTTTTACTGTTAAAATTGTTGAACTACCTAAGTAGTAAAAGTACAAGAATCTGGGCGTAGTTGCGTAGTAGCACACGGTATTGATTATTAATGCTTACATAAGAAGTCACTCGGTTATACTCAATTATTACTACGAATGAATCTTTGCCGCATCATATCTCTCATATTATTGATTCAATTATTGTCACAAAGATCATCTCAGTATAATATGTTATATTATTAAATCAATAATTGAGACGACAAAGTTATTCATATTATTATTTGCAATATTGACAATGTCTAGAAGTTCTTTCAAGGAGAGGTTTGGTCACCTAATTGCGCGCCAATAAGGAGAAATCCTTATCACAAAGCCCCCTCTTTCCTCGGAACGATCTGGTTATTAAATATTGTGAGTTATAATATTAATAATGAATAAGTTCGTGTTGATTAAAGATAAAATTGATAGTTCCATTGTGTACGAATTATTAGTGTTAGTAGAAATCAACATTTATTTCGATAATAATTGATGTCTGGAGGTTTTATTGACCAATCGGGTATTCGGGGCACTTTTCGTTTTGGAGTACTATTCACGGGTTACTATTCATGGGTTACTATTCACTCTAGTATTATTCACTCGGGTATTTGGGACACTTTTCGTGTTGGAGTACTATTCACGGGTTATTATTCACGGGTTACTATTCACCCGGTTACTATTCACTATAGTATTGTTCACTCGGGTATTTGAGACACTTTTCGTGTCGGAGTACTATTCACGGGATACTATTTCCGAAGTACTATTCACGGGGTACTATTCACCCAAAAAATATATTTCTTTTCAGTCCAAATCATTTTTGGGTACAATATTATTCCATGAGGAGATGTGATAATTTTTCAGACCGTTGGTTGAAGTTATAATTGTAAATCAATATGGATCGTTGGTTGAAGATATAATAGTAAATTAATATGGACCGCTGGTGGAAAGTTATAATAGTAAATCAATATGGATCGCTGGTTTAAAGTTTTAATAGTAAATCAGTATGGACCGTTGCTTTAAGTTTTAATAGTAAATCAATATGGACCGTCCGTTTAAAAGTAAATCAATTTGGACCGTTCATGAATTAGTTACTATCCAGTCCATTCTCCTATAAATAGAAGCTTATTCCTTCATTATTTCTTACGAATTCACTGAAACTCTAGAGAGAGAAACTATAGAGAAAGAAGAAAAGTATTCGCTACTTTACTACTCCGAAGATTCAGGTTTTTTCTAAGGTAAGGGATATTATTTATTGTACTCGTAAGGGGTATTATTCTTTCGTATTCATGAAGAGAGTTATTTTCTTTCAATACTCGTAATAGGTATTATTTCTTTCGTATTTATGAAGAGAGCTATTGTTATTCCATTCTTTATTATTCTGTTAGAATAACATGTCTGTGCGGTCTATCGCATGCCTGGTGAATTCTGTTGTTATTCCATTCTTTATTATTTTTTTGGAATATCCTGTCTGTGCGGATTACGCATGACCTGGGTCCATTCTTTATTATTATGTTGGAATAACCTTTTTATACGAAGTACCGCATATATGGTGAAATTCATCTGTTGTTCCATTCTTTATTATTCTGTTGGAATAACCTATCTGTGCGGTCTATCGCATGCTTGGTGAATTCTGTTGTTATTCCATTCTATATTATTCTGTTGGAATATCATGTCGGTGCGTATTATGCATGACCTAGTTTCATTCTTGGGAATTGTTAAATCCACAACACTTTTTGTTATTTCCATAACAAAAGTGTCGCTGTAGATGTATAGTGACGGTTAAAACCGTAGCTATAGGATCTATAATGACACTTTTGTTTTGGAAATAACATTTTATGTTGTGGATTTAACAGTTTCCTCATTCTTTAATATTCTGTTGAATCATCTTGTCTGTGCGAATTACGCATGACGTGGTTCCGTTATTTATTATTATGTTGGAATAACCTGTCTATGCGAAGTACCGCATATATGGTGAAATTCTTCTATTATTCCATTCTTTATTATTATGTTGAAATGATCTGTCTACGTGGATTACCGCATGGCGGGCGAAAATCCATTTGTAATTTCATATATTCTATTATCCTCAGTTGGTTAAAGTTTTGACTTCTATACTCCATGAAATTAGTGGAATATCTTTGATATTTGTGCTTCATCCAAAGATCTCTTTCATGGAAATATTCTTACGAGCATTCTTGAATTTTACTCCACAAAGCAGTATCATGTTGACAATTTGGACGTTATTGAGTTCAGGATAAATTAACTTATAAATATTTAAAATTTATTATTGAACTTGTTTTATTGAATTGTCATCATCTTCATGCTTATATTATGTTGAAAGTCATCTTTGACTTACGTGCATAGATGGACTTGGTTTGATTATGACCAGGGATTATTCGGTATAATCATGACCATAATGTGACGAATGATGTGGTAAAAGTCCTCATTGGCCTATAATTCATTGGTGGACAGATGTTGGTATGATTATGACCAAGGATTATTCGGTATAGTCATGACCATTGATGATTACATGAATATCTTTGGTCGTGGTGCAGGGATGATTCGATTTTATTTATTGTCGTGAGTCTCGCCGATAAAGTTGATGAAAAACTTTTTAAATCATAGAAGATAGTAGATTTTATACTTTACTTGACTCTTCTAATGGATTGCTTATTCCGCTGCAGTTTTTGATCTAAAACTTGTTGTCTATTATATTCTATCAGTTGTTATACTGTTGAAGGCTAATGATAATTTATTATGCATTATCTTAGTCATAATATTTCTTACTGGGCTAGTTGAGCTCACCCTTTTGCTTTCATTGTTCTCTTCAGGAAATGAGAACTTAGCTGGGACTAGTCGGGGAACAGAGTGATGGTCCTAGATGGTGCATTAGTAGTCCTCACTATTCTGTGAAATAGTTGAAAGTAGTATGCACACAAGCCAATCATGTTTGATGATAAAGCATATACTTTGTAACAATCTTATTCATTTATTAATAAAAAGTATTAATTTATTAAAAGCTTTTAAATTATCTACATGATGCTGTTTTATAATATGTGATAAACCCATAGTTTTAAGCAATGCTTTTAGAATAATGATGATGATCATTCTAATGAGATCTAAATTCTTAGAAAGCTTAAAACTAAAATAGTTCCCAATCATTGGATTACTAAATTGGGGATTAGTGAATCCGGATAGATTGGTACATACGTTGCTTGCTCATTGGATGAGGATGATTGATCTCATGATCATTTGTGTGGAGACACTAAAGCAAGTATGTAGGTGCTTATTAGAGAATAAGTTCAATTGAACGTGGCTCGCTAAGGAATACCTAATGGAGTTTTATTTATGCATCAATAGAATTCTGTAGTGATAGTAATCAAGTAATCCTTGGACTTGAGATCATCATAGTATCTTGTGTATGATGAGTTATACTTTGACTTATTCCTTAAGACCCTTAGGGTATATCAAAGGGTATGCTTGGGTATAATAAGTTATACATGGAGATAATGTATGATCAATAAAGAATCTACCACTTCTAATAAAAGAAGAGAAATGTCCTATGTGATTCGATAAATGACAACCCAGTAGAGTCTTGGTTAAGGCGTAATAAAATTAGAAAGGAGTTTCTAATTTGCATTATTTGGAGTTGTGCATTTAAGGATCGAAATACATATAATTAAATAAAATAAGACTTGACAAGTAATTCCATGTCTTATATTTAATTGGGACATTGTATGGTGGAAGGATTGAATTATCTCGGTAACTATTTACTCAAAGGTTCTTTAATGATTAATGTTGAAATCTATATTATCCGGAAAGTTGTTGATCGCTAGGAGGCTTATCCTATTGTAGAATAAATATTATTTATTTAAATAAATTAATTATTTAATTTATTTATTTAAATAAGATTAGAATTATTCTAATTGATTTATTCACAATAGGTTTAATATGGAGAACCTAAAGGGTCACACCATAAAAGGAAGAATAATTATTTAAGAAGTTAATGGCATAATCGTAATAATATGTTATGTATATTTAATTTAATCTATGGTAATAGAATAAATTAAATAGCTTAATATTTATTATTTAATATTTTAGAAATATTAAATATAAATTAATAAGAGGAGTCTTATTAATATTATTACAATTAATATTATTTTAATTTCTAAAAGAGTTTAGGAATTAATTTAATATAAGTACTCTCATTTATTCCTAATTGGATTAGGAAGGAAAATTAGTTAAAGGAGTTTAATTAATTATCCCTAATAAGATTAGGGAGCTTAATTAATTAAAAAAATTTAATTAAATAAAACCCAATCCCTTAATTGTTAAGGTGGGTTGCCCACATCTATAAATAAGAGGAGTCTTATTATGGGTGTTGTGGGTTGTTGACTTTTACTACAACGACATAATTCCAATTTGTTGGAGAGTACACCTTTTCTATAGAGATAGAAAAACTAGGGTTTAGCCAACGACCCTTCTTCTTGAATTTTCTTCTTCCTTGGTGGATCACCTCTAGAGGCCAAACATATGGGTGGCTAACGTTGATCAAAGGAAGGAACCAAACCCGGTGGATTCAAGATTGAACGCGAAAGGATTTGGAGGTGAACTTGTACCTGAGGAAGCTCGATCTTCAAGGGTATGATTTATTCTTTATCTTTTCGTTTAATTAATAATTATGCATAAAGGGTGATCCGGGTATATGGTTTGTAAAATTTTTAAACTCTGATTTTTACACGCTTCCGCATTATTTTGCAATTTGATTGCGCACATGAATATTACAAACCTAACAGTGGCATCAGAGCCAAACCTTTATGCAAATTATTAATTATTTTAATTTATATATTGATATGTGTTTAGAACAATTTAATTGGGCTTAATTTTATTGTATAAAATTTATTAAATAAAAAAAAAATAAAAAAAAAACAAACAAAACCGGGTTATTTTTTTTTGAAAAATCGGACTGGCGATATATATATATATATATATTATGTAGTATAATTGTGACGCCCCCAAAATTAGGTATACATCACCCATCTTGGGTCGCCACTTACATGGTACAGAATTTAAATACAACTTACTAACATAAGCGTAGGTATGTACAATACGACATAAAGCTGTGAGTTTAAATACAAATATTATCTACTAGATATTATACAAACTCAAAAAGGAGTCCTCATTACAATTATTATCACACTATTTCACGAATAGTGAGGACTACTAATGCTATCTTGGGACCATCACTCGTTTCCCGACTCGTCCCGACTATATTCTCATTTCTCAAGAGAAACGGTGAAAGAAAGGGTGAGCTCAACTAGCCCAAGAAGAAATATTATGACTATGATAATGCGAATAAATTATCAATAGTCTTCAACAATGTTAAAGCGATAAAATACAATAGATAAACCGGTTTAAGCTGCGGTGGAATACGCAATCCATTAAAAGAGTCAAGTAGAAAATAAAGTCTACTATCTTTAGGGTTTAAAAGGTTTTTCATCATTGTTATAAATTTGAGACTAGAAACTTTAATAAATATTCCACATCATCGAATCACCCCTTACACTACTCTGACCGAGGATATTCATTAGTATCACGACCACAATTATTCATACTCTACGGGCCAAAAATATTTGTGTATTAATTAATGGTCATGATCATGCCAACAATCGTCCATCAATGCACTACTACCATCGAGGATTTTATCACATCATTTGTAACATTACGGCCATGATTACAATCGAATAGTCTCGGTCATAATCATACCAAGTCCATCTATGCACTCTGAGCCACGATGACTTTCAAAAAAAATATAAACATGAGGATGATGACAATGATATAAGAATTCAATAAAACAAGTTCAAGAATTATTTTATCCGGGAATTATTAACGCCCAAATTGTCAACATGATCATTGTTTTGTAGAGTAAAATTCAAGAATGATCGGAAGAATATTTCCATGAAAAGATATCTTTGGATGAAACACAAATATCAAGGATATTCTACTAATTTCATGGAGTATAGAAGTCAAAGTTTTAACCATTTGGGTATAATAAAGAATGGAATAACAAAAGAAATCACCATGCATGCGATAGGCGCGCAGAAAGTTATTCCAGCAGAATAATAAATAACGGAACCGGAGTCGGTGAAATTCACACCAAGCAGGATGTTCCAATGAGAATAATAAAGAGCGGAACCGAGATCCGGTGTAAAACACATGATAGGATATTCCAGCAGAATAATAAAAGCGGAAACCAGTCGGTGTAAAACACACAAACAGGATGTTCCAACAGAATAATAGAAGAATGTCACCAAGTATAGGGTAAACCGCGTATACAGGTTATTCCAACAAAATAAATAAGCAATGGAATAATAACAGTTCTCTTCATGAATAAGAAAGAATAACACCCCTTACTTTTGGTAGGAGATTGAATACTGCAGCAGTGTAGTAACAAAATACTCTTCTTCTTTCTCTCTTATTCTTTTTATACTTTCTCTCTCTATAGCTTGAATGCATTCGTGAAAAATAATGAAGCCCTAGGCCTTTATTTATAGAAGATTTCTAGCTTAGCACCGCCGTGTGAAAATGAGTGGCTCGATTTAATCGGTTTGACCTTTGTAATGTGAAACGACAAGTGGTTCGGCGCTCAGTAATGTGAAACGACAAGTGGTTCGACGTCTGGTAAAGGTAATTACTATTAACGAAGGTAAATACTATTGACGAAGGTAAATACTATTCACAAGGGTAATTCTATTATTGCGAAGGTAAATACTATTCACAAGGGTAAGTACTATTGACGAAGGTAATTACTATCGACGAAGGTAAATACTATTCACAAGGGTAATTACTATTGACGAAGGTAATTACTATTGATTGAAGAGACTCTTAGATGATGACATATGAGCCCCCATAAAATAATCAAACTTACCACAAATCATTTTTTTCATCAACACATATTTAATCTTTCAACAATTATTAATCATTTATAACTTGTCGTCTCAATTATTGATTTAATACTATAACATATTATCTGAGATGATATTGTGACAATAATTGAATCAATAATATAAGAGATATGATGCAAGAACAATTATTGTAGTAATAATTGAGCATATTTGAGTGACTTCTCACGTAAGCATCAATAATCAATATCTAGTGTCTTACTATGCAACCATGCAGTATTCTTGTACTTTTATCACCGTGTAGTTCAATGCTTTTTAGCAGTAACACCTCGTAGTTATTTTTATAAAATATTTTTGTCGTTTTTCAATCAATCCGACAATAATGTTGTGGGGTCCACCAATGATTGAGCCATTATACGAATATTCCCTAACAAAAAGAATATTCCCAGACCAAACGTAATATTTTATAACAACTTGCATACTTTGTAAAATTTATAAATATTACCCACAACTATAACATTATATCAAATTTATTCCATAATATTCAAAAATAATATTTATAGAAAATTCATCTTTATTTATAAAAGTGGGGTCTTACAACCTCCCTTCTTATGAAATTTAGCCCTCGAAATTAGGGTACGATACTGGTATGTCAAGAGGTAAGGATACCTTGATTTTATTTGATTCTAACTCCCAAGTCATTTCCTCAACATCGTGGTTCCTCCACAAAACTTTGACTTGAGGTATAACCTTGGGCGTAGAATATGTTCCTTCTTATCCAAAATTTGAACAGAATCTCTTCATACGTCAAATCTTCCGCTATTTCAATCGGTTCTAACTCAATAATATGGTTCGGGTCTTTCACATATTTACGTAACATAGATATGTGAAAAACGTTATGAACACGAGACATATTTGGCGGTAAAGCGAGTCTATAGGCCACGATTCCTACTCGATCGAGGATTAAAATGGACCGATGAATCGAGGATTAAGTTTTCCTCTCTTTCCAATTCTTGTAACTCCTTTCCATGGAGCAACTCTTAACAACACATGATCTCCTATATCGAATTCCACGTCCTTTCGATGAAGATCAAAGATAACTCTTTTATCGATTTTGTGAGGTTTTTATACGTTGTCGGATCGTTTGAATCTTTTCCGTAGTCATACGCATCAACTCGGCCCCAACAACGTTGCTTCACCCACCTCATCCCAAAGATATCTTTGGAAACGACACTTTCTTCCATACAACGCTTGAATGGAGCCATGCCAATACTTGCTTGATAAGCTGTTGTTGTAGGAAAACTCCACCAATGGTAAGAACTTGTCCCAACCCCTTGAAATCAAGGACACAGAGTCTTAATAGATCTTCAAGAGTTTGAATAGTCCTCTCCATCGTCTGTCTCGTTCGAGCGAGGATGATATCGAGAGCTAAATCGTAAGTCTGTGCCCATAGCTTTTTGCAAACTAACCCAAAATCGTGAAGTGAATCTTGGGTCTCAATGAAACTATGGATCTTAGGCATACCATGCGATCTTACAATCTCGTTTATGTACATACTGAGCAAGACGTTCAAGTGTATAAGTTTCTCGTGTCGGTAAGAAATGAGCGAGACTTGGTCAATCTATCAACAATGACCCAAATCGCATCAATGCCTTGAGAAACCTTAGGAAGGCCCCAGAACGAAATCCATGGTAATGTGCTCCCACTTCCATTCGGAATTTCAAGTGGTTGCAATGGACCTTTTGGTACTTGATGCTCCGCTTTAACTTCGTTGACAAGTTAGACACCTTGAGATAACAAGCGCTATCTCTCTCTTCATATTGCTCCACCAAAATGTATGACGAATATCATGATACATTTTTGGTACTCTCGAGATGGATTGCAAATGGTGTGTTGTGCGCCTCCATCGGCGATGATATTATACTTTAAATCGAGTCGTTAGGAACACAAAGTCCGGAGTTGACTCAAGTATTCCTTCTTCATCGATTCTTGCTTCCTAAAGATAGCACCTTCTTGCACTTTCTTCTTCATACGCGATCGCCTCGTGTCCGTAGCTTGGCGACTTTAACTTTATCGATTAAAGTCGGTTCTACTCAGATACTCGCTTATCATCACATGCGTCCTCGAGTCTTTAACTCTATCTCCATCCTTTGCAAGTCACACAAAATGGGCCTTTTGCGTTGACAACATCGCACTCGTACTTGCATATGATTTTCTACTCAATGCGTCAGCTACCACGTTCGCTTTTCCAGGATGGTATTGGATGGTATGATCATAATCTTTCAACAGATTCAAGCCAACGTCGTTGTCGCATGTTGAGTTCCTTTTGAGTGAAGAAATATTTGAGGCTTTTATGATCCGTAAAGATCTCCACTTTCTCCCCATACAAGTAATGCCTCCAAATTTTAAGTGAAGACAACATATTTGCTAACTCTAGATCATGAGTAGGATAATTCCTCTCATATTCTTTGAGTTGTCGCGAGGCATAAAGCTATAACTTTTCCATGTTGCATAAGAACACATCCCAACCCTTTGCTCAAGCATCATTGTAGATGACAAATCCCTCCGAGCCGGATGGTATTGTCGTAGCAGTCTTGAAATAAGTCTCCTCTTGAGTTCTTGAAAACTCTTCTCACATTCTTCGCTCCAATCGAACTTTGTATCTTTCCGAGTCAATTTGAGTCAATGGAGTAGCGATTCGAGAAAATCCTTCCACGAATCTTCGATAATAACCAGCCTAAACCGAGAAAGCTACGACTTCGATCATCGATTTAGGTTGTTCCCGACTTTGAATAGCTTCAATCTTTCTTTGGGTCAGCAGATATTCCATGACTTGATACCACGTGCCCAAGGAATGCTACTTCTTCAAGCCGAACTCACATTTCTTCAACTTGGCATAAAGCTTTATATTCACGAAGCTTTTGGAGTGTCAGCCTCAAGTGTTGCTCATTATCTTCACGGCTTTTGGAATAAATAAGGATGTCATCAATAAAGACGACCACAAAGTGATCTAAATATTCCTTGAATACTCGGTTCATCATATCCATGAAGGCGGCGAGAGCATTAGTCAATCCAAAGGACATGACTAGGAATTCATAATGCCGTCATCGAAGTTCCGAAAAGCCGTCTTTGGAATGTCGTGATTCTAATCTTCAATTGGTGATATCCGAACGAAGATCAATCTTTGAAAAGAATTTGGCTCCTTGCAAATCGGGTCAAACAGTCATCAATACGTGGCAATGGATACCTATTTTTGATGGTGACGTGATTCAACTCCCGATAATCAATACAAAGTCGCATACTCCCATCTTTCTTCTTCACGAATAGAGCAGAGCACCCCAAGGAGAAGTACTAGGGACGAATAAAGCCAATGTCTAACAATTCCTGCGGTTGGGTCTTTAACTCGAAGTTCAATAGAGCCATTCGATATGGGGCTTTGGAAATAGGTTTTGTCTGCAGGGTTCAAGGTCGATACAAAATTCAATTTCACGCCTACGGGGTAGGCCGGGAAGTTCTTTGGGAATACGTCGGGAAATTTATTAACAATAGAAATATCATTCAAAACTGACGTATTTTTGTTTAAATCTGTGACATGAGCTAAGAAAGCTTGACATCCGTTTTTCAATAAACGAATAGCTTTATAGCTTGAGATGACCGTGATTGATTTTAATGGTTTGGTCGTTTGAATTCGCATAATAGGTTGATTAGGAATATGAAAGCTAACAACCTTACGAAAATAATCAATTTTTGCATAATAAGTAGTTAACCAATCAATCCCTAGAATCACGTCAAATGCAAGTAATTTTAATGAAATAAGATCGACAGGTAATGTGAGGGTACCGATTTGAACCAAACAAGACTTATAAAAGCGGTGGATGTAATGAAGGTTTCTCCCAACGGAGTTTCCACAGATAAGTCAAAGTCTAATTTCTCCGAGTCAAATTTAATCGATGAGCGCAAGTAGGAGAAATAAAAGAATGGGTAGAACCCAGATCAAATAAAGTATAGACTTCATTAGAGTTTATGATAAGCTTACCCGTGATGACCTCATTCGGATTCCTTGCTCTTTGGGAGGTCACAACAAACGCCTCCTCAGACTTCTGGGTTTTGAATTTTTCGGAATGGCCTTTGGTGCCTCCATCCTAGTGAATTTGTCTTCGATAAACGACAAAATCGAGCTAAGTGACCTTCTCTTCCACAATTATAACATGCTTTGGACGGCATGACACAGTTTGGACTGATGTGTCCCTCTCCTCCGCATTTGAAGCATATGATAGGTGGTCTTTTCTCCTTCCTTAACAATGGGTCTGGTGGTCTTGACGTCTTTCCACCATTGTTGAATCTCCTTTTCTTGAAATGTCCATTCTTATTGTTTTGTACGATTACCCACCGAAGTGGTTACCATATCCGCCCGTTGATTCCCTCCACGCTTGTTGTCACCGCTCGATGACTACTCTCATTTGGTATTATAATTTTGCTTACCGCTCTCTTTTAGTTGTGTTGACTCATTATCGCGTTCCACTAATCGAGCCCTATTTACAACATCCGAATACAAACACGGTTTATGAGAAATAAGATGTTGACGTATCTCCCGACTTCAAACCTCTTAAAAACATTCGCGCCATTCTTTCTTCATTATCCACCAAGTGGGACGAAACGTGATAACTCCGCAAATTTTGCCTCGTATCATATTACCTGGCCATATTGTTTTGTTCCAACTTGATAAATTCCACCTCCTTCATGTGGCGAATACTTTAGGAAAGTATTTGTCGTTGAACGATTCTCGAACTTCTCCCAAGATATCTTCAAGACGGAGTTGAGTACGTTTTTACCGATTCCCACCAAGAATCCGCCTCTCCGCGCAACATAAAAGCGTGAAAGGGAACCTTTTGCTCTCGGAGCATCCCAAGACATCAAATATCTTGGTAATCGCTTTATCCATGCTTCCGCCGTGAAGTGGTTTTGGCTCTCCTTAAACTCCGGTGGTCCCGGCTCCTTGAATTGTTTAGCGGTGACCGCAGAGAGTTTTCCGTGTTTCCACCTACGTTTTGGACAGTGAGTCGCTCTACTTCTTTGTTGCATAAATCGCATAAAGCCTCCGAACATTTGATCATTAATCATTTGGTCGGTGTTGTTGTTTCGTATGAGGATTATCGCCTTCGATGCACATTATCCCGATTATTGATATGTGGTGAATCAACGATCGCTGCGCTCCATTTGCTATTCTCAACATTCTCGGATGTCATTTTCGAGACATCGCCACAAAACAAAAGGTTAATTGACATGTAACAAATTATCCCTATCTTACGACCAACCAATAAAATAGCACATAAATTTAGGTAGGTCATACTAGCGAAGGTATTCCCCGTCTCTCCCTCCTAGTACTATTCTCACATTTTAGCCGAGGATCATATCCTAAGCTCGATACCAACCGTGACGCCCCCAAAATTAGGTATACATCACCCATCTTGGGTCGCCACTTACATGGTATGTAATTTAAATACAACTTACTAACATAAGCGCTGTGTACAATACGACATAAAGCGTGAGTTTAAATACAAATATCATCTACTAGATATTATACAAACTCAAAAAGGAGTCCTCATTACAATTATTATCACACTATTTCACGAATAGTGAGGACTACTAATGCTATCTTCAGGACCATCACTGCTTCCCAGGCTTCGTCCCAAATATATTCTCATTTCAAGAGAATAGTGAAAGAAAGGGTGAGCTCAACTAGCCCAAGAAGAAATATTATGACTATGATAATGCGTAATAAATTATCAATAGTCTTCAACAATGTTAAACCGATAAAATACAATAGATAAACCGGTTTAAGCTGCGTGTGAATATCAATCCATTAAAAGAGTCAAGTAGAAAATAAAGTCTACTATCTTTTAGGTTTTAAAAGGTTTTCATCCTTTGTTATAAATGAGACTCAAACTTTAATAAATATTCCACATCATCGAATCACCTTTTTCTACGGCCAAGGATATTCATTAGTATCACGACCACAATTATTCATGCACTACTGGCCAAGAATATTTGTGTATTAATTAATGGTCATGATCATGCCAACAATCGTCCATCAATGCACTACTACTAATCGAGGATTTTTATCACATCATTTGTAACATTACTACCATGATTACACAAGAATAGTCTCTGAGTCATAATCATACCAAGTCCATCTATGCACTACAAAGCCATGAGATGACTTTCAAAAAAATATAAACATGAGGATGATGACAATGATATAAGAATTCAATAAAACAAGTTCAAGAATTATTTTATCCAGAATTATTAACGCCCAAATTGTCAACACGATCATTGTTTTGTAGAGTAAAATTCAAGAATGATCGGAAGAATATTTCCATGAAAAGATCTTTGGATGAAACGCAAATATCAAGGATATTCTACTAATTTCATGGAGTATAGAAGTCAAAGTTTTAACCAACCGGGTATAATAAAGAATGGAATAACAAAAGAAATCACCATGCATGCGATAATCGCATGCATGAAAGAGTTATTCGATAGAATAATAAATAACGGAACGGTCGGTGAAATTCACACAAGCAGGATGTTCCAATGTAATAATAAAAGCGGAACAGATCCATTGTAAAAACACATGATAGGATATTCCAGCGAGAATAATAAAGAGCGGAACCAGTGGGTGTAAAACACACAAACAGGATGTTCCAACAGAATAATAAAAGAGCGGAACCGAAGTCCGGTGTAAAACACATGCATGCAGGATGTTCCAATGAGAATAATAGAAGAATGTCACCAAGTATAGGGTAAACCAAAGTATACAAAGTTATTCCAACAAAATAAATAAGCAATGGAATAACAGCAGTTCTCTTCATGAATAAGAAAGAATAACACCCTTACTTTTGGTAGGAGATTGAATCTGCTGCAGGTGTAGTAACAAAATACTCTTCTTCTTTCTCTCTTATTCTTTTTATACTTTTTCTCTCTATAGCTTGAATGAATTAAGTGAAAATAATGAAGCCCTAGGCCTCTATTTATAGAAGATTTCTAGCTTAAAGACCGCCGTGTGAAAAGCAAGTGGCTTGACGATTGGTTTGACGCCTTTGTAATGTGAAACGACAAGTGGTTCGGACGCTTTTGTAATGTGAAACGACAAGTGGTTCGGACGTCCGGTAAAGGTAATTACTATTAACGAAGGTAAATACTATCGATTGAAGGTAAATACTATTCACAAGGGTAATTCTTTATTGGCGAAGGTAAATACTATTCACAAGGGTAATTACTATTGTGAAGGTAATTACTATTGACGAAGGTAAATACTATTCACAAGGGTAATTACTATTGTGAAGGTAATTACTATTGATTTGAAGAGACTCTTAGATGATGACATATGAGCCCCCATAAAATAATCAAACTTACCACAAATCATTTTTTTTCATCAACACATATTTAATCTTTCAACAATTATTAATCATTTATAACTTGTCGTCTCAATTATTGATTTAATACTATAACATATTATATGATGATATTGTGACAATAATTGAATCAATAATATAAGAGATATGATGCAAAGAATTATTGTAGTAATAATTGAGCAGTATAATTGAGTGACTTCTCACGTAAGCATCGATAATAATCAATGTGCTGCTACTTTATGCAACCATGCGTACATCTTTGTACTTTTACCACCGGGTAGTTCAACGGTTTTAACGCAGTAACACCTCCACCGTTATTTTTATAAAATATTTTTGTCGTTTTCTCAATCAAACAATAATGTTTTGGAGGTCCACCAATGATTGAGCCATTATGCGAATATTCCCTAACAAAAAGAATATTCCCAGACCAAATGAATATTTTATAACAACTTGCATACTTTTGCAAAATTTATAAATATTACCCACAACTATAACATTATATCAAATTTATTCCATAATATTCAAAAATAATATTTATAGAAAAAATTCATCTTTATTTATAAAAAGCTGGGGTCTTCTAATAATGGTATATATATATAATATGTGATCCACGCATCCTTTGTATATATATATATATATATATATATATATATAATATCCGCTTTTCAAAAAGCATGCAATGAAGACTGCAAAAAAAAAAAAAAAGAAAAGTCTTTAAAATTTTTTTTTTGATAAGGAAGTACAGTTTTCAAGAAAATAAAGAAAAGGAGCGGATATATATATATATATATTATGGTTATATATATATATAATATATATTATGAATATATATATATATATATATATATATATATATATATTCTTAATTATTATATAATTAAAATAAAAGTTTATTTTAATTTTAAAATAAAAGGTTTATTTTAATATTAAAATATAAAGTTTTATTTTAATTTTAATAATTTTATAATTAAAATAAAAGGTTTATTTTAATCTTAAATAAAAGGTTTATTTTAATATTAAAATAAAAAGATTTATTTTAATTTTAAAATTAGAATTTCATGCTAACTAATTAGAGTTGGAATTGGATTCCATAATAACTAATTGGAGTTGAAATTGGATTTTATTTTTCCTAAAATAAAGGAGTTTATTTGTGAATTGGAAAGGGAATCCTAATTTCCTTAAATAAAGGAGTTTATTTAGATATGAAATAAGATTTCATATTATTCAAAATAAAGGAGTTTATTTGTGAATAGGAAAGATAATCCGTGTTTCCTTTAATAATTTTTTTTTATATGGAATTGGATTCCATAATTAATTAAAATAAAAGAGTTTATTTTAATTAAAGATTTTTTTATATGGAATTGGATTCCATAATTAATTAAAATAAAGGAGTTTGATTAAATATTTTGATTAAAATAAAATAATTTATTTTATTCAAAATTGGATAAATTAAAATAAAATAGTTTTATTTTGATTTAAATTTGGATTAAAATAAAGGAGTTTATTTTGATTCAAAAATAGATTTTATACTAAGTAAATTTGCCCATTAAATGATATCAATATATATATTAAATGTTTATTATTCATAAGATGAATGTTATTTATTGATGCATATGGTGATGTGTATGATAATAAATGGGATTGATTAAGGACTATTGACCAATGTGATTGGATTTTATTTTAGTTGGATGCATGAATGTATGAGTTTTATTAAATGGGGTCTGCGTACCTCGTCTTCTCTAATTTTTCCTTAATATAAATTCTAACTCCTCCTATGTACTTCCCTCGATCACGATCAAGGTTTCTATTTATTTTAAATAGTTTTGTAATAGGAATAGTTAGAATTAATTTTGAAAAATTGGAGATCAAGGAAGCGAAGGCGTTTGAAGACCCGTTTTGTAATGGAGCCAGGGTTTAAATGTAATAGTTATATTTAAATATTATTTCTTGCACCCCCTAGGGTTTGACCTTTTGGTTCACTTGGTGGCTCTAGTGAACCAAACTAGAATAAAAGTCCATAATCAATCCAAGGGTAGAATATAGTATTCTATATATGCTTGCTTATTCTATATATATTATATATTATGCAAACATGCTTCGCATGTTCATTAATATGACGCGTATTTTTATATATATATATGTGCATGCGCTAAACAAGATGAGACAAATTAATAACAAACCCCTCAATTTTTATATTAAGTCCTAAGCGTTCAAAGATATTTGGAATATCGAGCGTCCCCTTCTAGCATGATAAAATTAATAGAGTATTAAATATTTAATATGAGTTTGTTGTGTCACCACAAGGCAAGTATTAAGTATTTAAGATGTTAATTTATCACATTTGATGCTTATAAAGAAAATTGAACAATATTATTTTGTTGTGTCACCACAAGGATGATATTTTTCTTTTTGAATATATGGAGTGCTAGAGTCGGACTTAACTTGGATAATTTTGATTCGGATGTGCCACCACTTGATCAAAATAATCTAAGAGGCAAAATAAAAGGAGTTGCATAGTTGATGTAATTGACAAAAGTTGTCTACCTATTTATTTATATATAGTTTGTTGTGTCACCACAAGGCTATATACATTTGAAATGGGATCCTTATTCTCACTAGCAGATCTTTAATTAGATTTTTGCCGAACTATATATATTGAGGGTAATATAGTTTGAAGAAAATAGTGGGAGATACCAATTTAAAACAAGACCTAATTTATTTTGGTAATTAATAAAAGAATGTATATTAAAATGTTGTTAATTACAAATTCATTTCTGAAATTTTACAATGTCTAAAATTACTATCACTACGAAGCATATTAGATGCTAAATTAACTGAATAGGATTAAATGGATTGGTTAAGGAATTTGAGAATAGTTCTCATGGTGAAAAAGCTATCTTATGTCCTTAATACGCCTATCCCCGCAATGGTTGCAGAATAATGCCTCCGAGGAAGACATTGCTACTTTTAGAAAGTGGCAAGATGATGCACAGATTGGCTCAATGCATCATGCTCGCATCACATGAGTAACGAGCTTGGCGTCAAGATGAAACTATGGATGCTCCTACTATATTCCCGCACGTCAAGTAGTTGATGGTGAGGAAAGTAGGACCGATAGATATCGAGATATCTAAGGAGCTCTTCCGATCTAGAATGGCCAATGGCACTATAAATGCAGATAAAAAGTTCTTAACATAATCAATTTGATTGATCAATTAGGACAACCTGGTTTTGTCATGGATGGAGAGTTGAGCAAGATTTGATCTTGCACTCACTCCGGACTCCTTTCACAATTGTTGTGAATTTTTCATATGAACAAGCTAGATATCGACTTTCATTTGATTTGCTTAACATGTTGAAAAATGTTGAGAGTCACTTTCCAACCAAGAAAGATCAAGTCTTCTTGGTAGGGGCCAAAGGATCTTACGAAAAGAAGAACGATTCAAAGAAGGTAAATGAAAGGCGTAAACAAAGGATAATAAGAACAAAAGCGTCACGGATAGCAAAGGAGTTTGCTTCCCTTTGCAATAAGCACTGGACACTAGAAAGAAAGCTCATGAGAAGCATCTTGCGAGAGGCTAACCAAAGAAGCTTAGTGAAGTTTGGTTACAATACTGATTTTTGTTCATGATTGTAATAAATTTTTCTTTAAGTCGAGGTTCTACTTGGGTATTGGATACCAACTTTGGTTATCATAAATATAGATTTATGAAGGGACCAAGCAGAAGTAGAAAGCTAAACAAATATAAGTAATCCTATGTCTTTGGAAATGTAGCAAAGGTTGCCATATTAGCCATAGAAACTTATAGTTTAGCAATGCTACTGAAGCAAATCTATTAAGTCAAGAAGTTGTTATTGTGTTCCGATTCTTGTTAAAAATATTATTTCCATTTTATTGTTGGACAATAATAATGTTTTTGTATAAATTAAGGAATATTACTATTTAATAAATTTTGTATACTTGACTTACATAAAAATAATTTTACAAATTGAACAAACTAGTATAAGAAAAGGAGATGATCATTCAAAGAGTTGAATGTGTGTATTTGCTGAAATACAAGTGTGAATTATTTGAAAGGTTCAAAGAATTCAAAAGTGAAACAAATTGGCAAAGTATTAAGATTCTTTGATTAGATCAAGGAATAAATACTTGTGCAATAAGTTTCTTGATCATCTCAAATGGTTTTCTCATAATGGACACATCCCGATCTGTGATAATTGATTGATGTATCTAAAGGAAAAATCGTACCTTGTTGGACATGGTGCGGTCCATAATGATTTTACCGACATTCCAGTATCCCTCTAGGGTCATGTCCTAGAAATGGCTACATATCTACGAAAAGGTAACCTCAAAATCCAGCCCCAAAACTCCATAAAAGTTATGGACAGGGAGGATTCCTAATCTTAAGTATGTTAAGATAAGGGGTTGTCCAACTTATGTGAAAAGGTTTCAAAAGGATAAGCTTGGGACAAGATTTGACAAATCTGATTTGTGGGACATCCTAAAGTAAGTTTAGGGTAAATGTTCTATAATCCTACTTAGCAAAAGGTATTTATTATGAAACACGCTTCCTTCTAAGATAAAGGTGTTTATCATTGAAAGGGCTAGTGGGAGGATAATAGATCTTGAAGAGTTCAAGAACCACAAAACACTATAAGTCAAATAAGAAGAACACGTAGATAGACCTATTGTACCACTACCTGAATCAATAAATAAATCAAATTGTCTTTGAAGATACCTAGGAGGTATGGATTCATCATGGATGATGATGATGAGGTACGCATCATCATGAAGATGATGATCCGAGTTACATGCGATGATGTATGACTGACTTAGTGTACAAAAGGGTCAGTGGGAGCGTCGTGAAATTTCTAGTATTATATGTTGATATACTACGGATGAGGAATAACATACTAATACTACAATCAGTAAAGATAAAGTTGTCTAAACATTCCTCCATGAATGATTTGGAAGAGTATCTTAATTGGGGATATAAATCTATATAGATAGATTTAAGAGGATGCTCAACTTAACCCAAGGAACGTATATTCATTTGATGCTAAAGTCGTTTAGCATGGAAAACTCCAAGAGATGTCTCATGTTGATGAGCTATGGAGTGTATCTCTCTTTATAGTCCCCACAGACTCCTGAAAAGAGAGATCGCATGAGTGACTATCATGTATGCAATGAAATATACAAGATCTAATGTTGATCAGTCATATTATGGAGAAGTTCACTATGAGTCAGTGAAAAACATATTAAAGTGCTTAACCGGCACTAAGGATGTGATCATATTCATGGTGGGTCTAAATTAAAACTAGAGGGCTTAATGAGACTCAAGTTTTTCGAGACAAACCAAGATGATAGAAAAATTCACTTTAAGGTAAAAGCGTTATCTTGAGCGATGGTGCAAAGTGAATTGGAAAGGTTCCAAACAAAGAAAGAGTTCTTTGGTTTAGTGATAAAGACAAAGTATATAGCTATAAATGAAGTCGCAAGTTGATTGTTTGGATTAAAAGTTCATTACGTAACTAGGAATAGTTCCTAAGTCTCATCTTGGATCTAAACATGTGTTGTGGCACTTTCATTTGATTATAAGAATCATTGAAAGATGGGAAATCACTATAGAGATAGTGGACTCTCATAAACAATATTACATATCCATTAACTAAAGCTTATCCAACAACGAGGATAATCGTCACTAGAGAAGAAGAAGAGTATGAGTTACCATGACGATTGGCTTTAGTGCAAGTGGGAGATTGAAAGTAGTATGTACACAAGCCAATCATGTTTGATGATAAAGCATATACTTTGTAACAATCTTATTCATTTATTAATAAAAAGTATTAATTTATTAAAGGCTTTTAAATTATCTGCATGATTTGTTTTTATAATATGTGATAAACCCATAGTTTTAAGCAATGCTTTTAGAATAATGACGATGATCATTCTAATGAGATCTAAATTCTTAGAAAGCTTAAAACTAAAATAGTTCCCAATCATTGGATTACTAAATTGGGGATTAGTGAATCCGAGATAAATTGGTACATACGTTGCTTGCTCATTGGATGAGGATGATTGATCTCATGATCATTTGTGTGGAGACACTAAAGCAAGTATGTAGGTGCTTATTAGAGAATAAGTTCTTTGAGCGTGGCTCGCTAAGGAATACCTAATGGAGTTTTATTTGCTGTCAATAGGAATTCTCAGTAGTGATAGTAGTACAAGTAATCCTTGGACTTGAGATCATCATAGTATCTTGTGTATGATGAGTTATACTTTGACTTATTCCTTAAGACCCTTAGGGTATATCAAAGGGTATGCTTGGGTATAATAAGTTATACATGGAGATAATGTATGATCAATAAAGAATCTACCACTTCTAATAAAAAGAGAAATGTCCTATGTGATTCGATAAATGACAACCCAAGTAGTCCTTGGCGGCGAGAATGAAATTAGAAAGGAGTTTCTAATTTGCATTATTTGGAGTTGTGCATTTAAGGATCGAAAATACATATAATTAAATAAAATAAGACTTGACAAGTAATTCCATGTCTTATATTTAATTGGGACATTGTATGGTGGAAGGATTGAATTGTGCGGTAACTATTTACTCAAAAATTCTTTAATGATTAATGTTGAAATCTATATTATACGGAAAGTCGTTGATCATTTAGGGAGGCTTATCCTATTGTAGAATAAATATTATTTATTTAAATAAATTAATTGTTTAATTTATTTATTTAAATAAGATTAGAATTGTTCTAATTGATTTATTCACAACCCGGTTTAATATGGAGAACCTAAAGGGTCACACCATAAAAGGAAGAATAATTATTTAAGAAGTTAATGGCATAATCGTAATAATATGTTATGTATATTTAATTTAATCTATGGTGATAGAATAAATTAAATAGCTTAATATTATTATTTAATATTTTAGAAATATTAAATATAAATTAATAAGAGGAGTCTTATTAATATTATTACAATTAATATTATTTTAATTTCTAAAAGAGTTTAGGAATTAATTTAATATAAGTACTCTCTTTTATTCCTAATTGGATTAGGAAGGAAAATTAGTTAAAGGAGTTTAATTAATTATCCCTAATAAGATTAGGGAGCTTAATTAATTAAAAAATTTAATTAAATAAAATCCAATCCCTTAATTGTTAAGGTGGGTTGCCCACATCTATAAATAAGAGGAGTCTTATTATGGGTGTTGTGGGTTGTTGACTTTTACTACAACGACATAATTCCAATTTGTTGGAGAGTACACCTTTTCTATAGAGATAGAAAAACTAGGGTTTTAATGACCACCCTTCTTCTTGAATTTTCTTCTTCCTTGGTGGATCACCTCTGAGGCCAAACATATGGGTGGCTAACGTTGATCAAAGGAAGGAACCAAACCCGGTGGATTCAAGATTGAACGCGAAAGGATTTGGAGGTGAACTTGTACCTGAGGAAGCTCGATCTTCAAGGGTATGATTTATTCTTTATCTTTTCGTTTAATTAATAATTATGCATAAAGGGTGATCCGGGTATATGGTTTGTAAAATTTTTAAACTCTGATTTTTACACGCTTCCGCATTATTTTGCAATTTGATTGCGCACATGAATATTACAAACCTAACAATAGTGTGATAATAAATGTAATGAGGACTCCATTGAGTGTGGATATTGTCTAGATGACAATATTTGTATTAAAACTCACAGCCTATGTTTTGTCGTATTTTACACGACTGTTGTATAATTAGTTTGTATTTATATTTTGTACCTTGTATCTGGCGACCCAGAATGGGTGATGTATACCAATTTTGGGGGCGTCACAGTTGGTATCAAAGCTTAGGGATATGATCACTGGCTAAGATGTGAGACAAGAACTAAGAGGGGAGAGACGGGGAATTCCTTTGCTAGTATGACCTACCTAAGTTTATTTGGTATTTAATTGGTCGGTCAGAGTATAGGGATAATATGTGATATGTTAATTAACCCTTGTCTTGTGGCAGTGTTTGAAAATGACATCCGAGAATGTTGAGAATAGCAATGGAGCACAGGAGACCGTTGAGTCACCAACGATCAATATCCAGGATAATGTGCAACAAGAAGACAATAATCCTCAGGTAAACAATAACACCGATGAAATGATGAACGATGGGATGTTCAAAGGCTTTATGCAATTCATGCAACATCAGGCGAGAGAGACTCATGTTCATAATGCAGGTGAAAACAATGGCAACCCACGGTGGGTCACCGCTAAGCAGTTCAAGGAGCTAGGACCACCAGAGTTTTTAGGAAAGCCAGAACCACTTAAGGCGGAGACGTGGTTAAAGCAGATCACCAAGATATTTGATGTTTTGGGATGCTCCAAGGAGCAAAAGGTTCCATTTGCCACCTTTATGTTGCGTGAAGAAGCAGATTACTGGTGGAAATCTGTAAAACGTACACAGCTTGACGCACTCAAGATGTCTTGGGAGAAGTTCTAAGAGTTGTTCAACGACAAGTACTTTCCCGAAAGTATTCGTCACATGAAGGAGGTGGAGTTTATCAAGTTGGAGCAAAACAATATGACCGTGTCGCAATACGAGGCTAAATTTGCGGAGTTATCCCGGTTTGCATCCCATTTGGTTGATAATGAGGAGCGAATGACGCGAATATTTCTAAGAGGTTTGAAACCCGATATACGTCAATACCTCATTTCTCACAAACTTTGTTTATATTCAGATGTAGTGAATAGGGCTAAGTTATTGGAGCGCGATAATGAGCCAGCCCAACGAAAGGATAACGAGCAACAACACGATAATAATCGTACCGGTGGCAACGGCCATCGGAACAATGATAACCATCGTGGAGGAAATTATCATGCCAAAAATGGTAACCACTTCAGTGGTAATTATGGCCAAGATAATAGAAGTGAAAGTTTCAAGAAGAGGAGATTCAATAATAATGAAAAGACTTCAGCACCACCACCTGTTGTTAAGGAAGGAGAACGACCGCCGGTCGTATGTTACAAATGCAGAGGGGAGGGGCACATCAGTCCAAACTGCGTGATGCAGTCCAAAGCATGTTATAATTGTGGAAAAGAAGGTCACTTAGCCCGATTTTGTCGTGCACCAAAGTCAAGTCCAGCTGGGACGGTGGCACCAAAGACGGATACAGACAAAACAAAGTCAGTGGTTTCAGGAAGAGCGTTTTTCGTGACTTTTCAAAAAGTGAATGACCCAAACGAAGTTAGCACGAGTTAGTTAATTATAAATTCTTGCGAAGTCTATACCTTATTAGATACCGGTTCTACCCATTCTTTTATCTCTCTTGCTTGCGCTTAACGTTTAAATTTGACTTCAGAGAAATTAGACTTTGACTTATTGGTTGAAACTTCAAAATTAGAAACCTTCATTACCTCCACTGTTTATAAATCTTGTTGATTCAAATCGACACTTTCACATTACCTGTCGATCTTATCTCTTTGAAAATACTTGCCTTTGATGTGATTTTAGGAATCGATTGGTTAACTACTCATCATGCTTTTTTCAGAAGGTTGTTAGCTTTCATATTCCTAACCAACCCTGTTATGTAATTCAAGCAACCAAACCACTAAAGTCAATCATTGTCATATCAAGTCATAAGTAAAGAGCCTCGAGCCTTTCGCTGGTGACTTCCTTGTGTGGAATGCACCAAAGCCAGACTTTCTGTAGGCGACGTCGTGAATGATGATGGCAAGTTGATAGGTATCAATGTGATGTGTTATCCAAGTCTTGGATGAGAGTAACAGTTTTGAATGATATTTCTATTGTTAATAAATTTCCTGATGTATCCTTGAAGACTTCCTAGCCTACCCCAGAGCGTGAAATTGAATTTTGTATTGACCCCAGTACAAAACCCATTTCTAAAACCCTCAAATATTTTCTTCACCCAAAACGAACGTGTAATGTGCCAAAGACGTTGGCTTGAGCTGTTGAAGATTACGATCGTACCATTCAATATCATCGTGGAAGAGCGAACGTGGTAGCTGACGCGTTGAGTAGAAGATCTTTTGCGTTTACGAGTGCGATGTTGTTAACACAAAGACCCATTTCGTATAACTTACAAATGATGAAGATAGAGTTAAAGACTCTAGGGACCCACGTGGTGATATCAAATATACGAGTAGAATCGACTTTAATCGATAAAGTTAAAGGCCGCTCAAGCTACACACCCGGAACTGATGAATGTGAAGAAAAAGGTTCAAGAAGGCGTTATCTCAACCCTCGATTTTATTGGTCTATTTGAAATCCTCGATGGAGTAGGAAATGTGGCATATAGACTCGTTTTACCGCCAAGTATGTCGCGTGTTCATAACGTTTTTCACGTATCGATGTTACCTAAATCTGTGGACGACCCGAACCACATTATTGAATTAAAACTAGACGAGATAGCAGAAGATTTAACGTATGAGGAGATACGTGTTAAAATCTTGGATAAGAAGGATCGTATTCAACACTCAAAGGTTATACCTCAAGAGTTAGAATCTGAAATGAAGTCAAGGTATCCTCATCTCTTCGACATACCAGGTATGTATGTAAATTTCGAGGGCAAAATTTCATAAGGAGGGGAGATTGTGAGACCCCGAATTTTATGAAAAAAGATTTAAATTTCTCAAAATATTTTTTTAAATATTATGGTGTGGATTTGTTATAATGTTATAGTTGTGGGTAATATTTATAAATTTTGCAAAGTATGCAAGTTGTTATAAAATATTCGTTTGGTCGGGGAATATTATTTTTGTTGGGGAATATCCAAGATACGACGGACAATCATTAGTGGACCCCTAATGAAATTATTGTCGAATTGAGAAAACGATAAAAAATATTTTTATGAAAATAACGACGAAAGTTTTACCGTTAAAACCGTTGAACTACCATTAATAAAAGTACGATGAATCTGTGGTGGTTAAGTAGTATACCGGTATTGATTATTGATGCTTACGTAAGAAGTCACTCAATTATACTCAATTATTGCTATGATAATTCACGCATCATATATCTCATATTATTGATTTAATTATTGTCATAGTATTATCATTTGTATAATATGTTATATTATTAAATCAATAATTGAGAGACAATAATGTTATTTATATTATTATTTGCAATATGACAATGTCTAGAAGTTCATCAAGGAGAGGTTTGGTCACCTAATTTGGCGCCAATAAAAGAAATCCTTATCGGAAAGCCCCCTCTTTCCTGGGAACGACCTGGTTGTTAAATATTGTGAGTTATAATATTAATGATGAATAAGTTCGTGTTGATTAAAGATGAAATTAATAGTTCCATTGTGTGGGAATTATTAGTGTTAGTAGAAATCGACATTTATTTCGATAATAATTGATGTCTGGAGGTTATATTGACCAATCAGGTATTCGGGGCACTTTTCGTGTCGAAGTACTATTCACGGGTTACTATTCACCCGGTTACTATTCACTCTAGTATTGTTCACTTGGGTATTTGGGACACTTTTTGTGTCAGAGTACTATTCACGGGTTAATATTCACCCGGTTACTATTCACTCTAGTATTGTTCACTCGGGTATTTAGAACACTTTTTGTGTCGGGGTACTATTCACGGGGACTATTCCCAAAATACTATTCACGGGGTACTATTCACCTGAAAAATATATTTCTTTTCGGTCCAAATCATTTCTGGGTACAATATTATTCCATGAGGAGATGTGATAATTTTTCAGACCATTAGTTGAAGTTATAATAGTAAATCAATATGGATCGTTGGTTGAAGATATAATAGTAAATCAATATGGACCGCTGGTGGAAAGTTATAATAGTAAATCAATATGGATCGCTGGTTTAAAGTTTTAATAGTAAATCAGTATGGACCGTTGCTTTAAGTTTTAATAGTAAATCAATATGGACCGTCCGTTTAAAAGTAAATCAATCTGGACCATTCATGAATTAGTTACTATTCAGTTCATTCTCCTATAAATAGAAGCTCATTCCTTCATTATTTTTACGAATTCACTGAAACTCTAGAGAGAGATTTATAGAGAGAAAGAAGAAAAGTATTCTGCTACTTCACTACTCCAGTATTCAGTTTTTCTAAGGTAAAGGATATTATTTGTTGTACTCGTAAGGGGTATTATTCTTTCGTATTCATGAAGAGAGTTATTTTCTTTCAATACTCGTAAGGGTTATTATTTATTTTATATTCATGAAGAGAGCTATTGTTATTCTATTCATTATTATTCTGTTGGAATAACTTGTCTGTGCGGTCTATCGCATGCCTGGTGAATTCTGTTGTTATTCCATTATTTATTATTTTGTTGGAATATCATGTCTGTGCGGATTACGCATGACCTGGTTCCATTCTTTATTATTATGTTGGAATAACCTGTTTATTCGAAGTACCGCATACATGGTGAAAATCTTCCGTTATTCCATTCTTTATTATTCTGTTGGAATAACCTATCTGTGTGGTCTATCGCATGCCTGGTGAATTCTGTTGTTATTCCATTCTTTATTATTCTGTTGGAATATCCTGTCTGTACAGATTACGCATGACATAGTTCCATTCTTTATTATTCTATTGGAATAACCTGTCTGTGCGGTCTATCCCATGCCTGGTGAATTATGTTGTTATTCCATTCTTTATTATTATGTTGGAATATCCTGTCGGTGCGTATTACGCATGACCTGGTTCCATTCTTTAATATTATGTTGGAATATCTTGTCTGTGCGGATTACGCATGACCTGGTTCCGTTATTTATTATTATGTTGGAATAACCTGTCTATGCGAAGTACCGCATACATGATGAAATTCTTCTGTTATTCAATTTTTTATTATTATGTTAAAATGATCTGTCTACGTGGATTACCGCATGGCGGGCGAAAATCCATTTGCAGTTTTATATATTCTATTATACTTAATTGGTTAAAGTTTTGGCTTTTATACTCTATGAAATTAGTGGAATATCCTTGATATTTGCACTTCATCCTGTATCTTTTCATGGAAATATTCTTCTGACCATTCTTGAATTTTACTCCACAAAGCAGTATCATGTTGACAATTTGGACGTTATTGAGTTCAGGATAAATTAACTTATAAATCTTTAAAATTTATTCTTGAACTTGTTTTATTGAATTGTCATCATCATCATGCTTATATTATGTTGAAAGTCATCTTTGGCTTACGTGCGTAGATGGACTTGGTATGATTATGACGAGGATTATTGGTATATAATCACTACATGACCGTAATGTGACGAATGATGTGGTAAAAGTCCTCATTTGGCCTATAATTCATTGGTGGACGGTTGTTGGTATGGTTATGACGAGGATTATTCGGTATAGTCATGACCATTGATGATTACATGAATATCCTTGGTCGTAAAGTGAGGATGATTTGATTTTATTTATTTGTCGAGTCTCGTGATAAAGTTGATGAAAAACTTTTTAAATCATAGAAGATAGTAGATTTTATACTTTATTTGACTCTTCTAATGGATTGCTTATTCCGCTGCAGCTTTTGATCTAAAACTTGTTGTCTATTATATTCTATCAGTTGTTATACTGTTGAAGGCTAATGATAATTTATTTTGCATTATCTTAGTCATAATATTTCTTACTGGGCTAGTTGAGCTCACCCTTTTGCCTTCATTGTTCTCTTCAGGAAATGAGAACATAGTTAGGACTAGTCGGGAAACAGAGTGATGATCCTAGATGGTGCATTAGTAGTCCTCACTATTCTGTGAAATAGTGTGATAATAAATATAATGAGGACTCCATTGAGTGTGAATATTGTCTAGATGACAATATTTGTATTAAAAATCACAGCCTATGTTTTGTCATATTTTACACGACTGTTGTATAATTAGTTTGTATTTGTATTCTGTACCATGTATTTGGCGACTCAGAATGGGTGATGTATACCTATTTTGGGGGCGTCACATTTATTATTTAATATTTTGGAAATATTAAATATAAATTAATAAGAGGAGTCTTATTATTATTATTATTTAATTCCTAAAGGAGTTTGGGAATTAATTAATAAAAGTACTCTCATATAATCCTAATAAGATTAGGAAGTTAAATTAATTAAAAGAGTTTAATTAATTATCCCTAATAAAATTAGGGAGTTTAATTAATTAAAGGAATTTAATTAATTAAATAATACCCTATTTTCTAATTAGATTAGAAGGGTTAACTGATATCTTTATAAGAGGAGTCTTATATCAGATATCAAGATATACGTGATTCCAATTGTTGGAGAGTACGCTCTTTTTCTATGAGAGATAGAAAAACTAGGGTTTTGCCAAACACCCATTTTCTTGAATCTTTCTTCTTCTTTGGTAGATCACCTCTAGAGGCCAAACATTTGGGTGGCTAACGTTGATCAAAGGAAGGAACCAAATCCAGTGGATTCAAGTTGAACGCGAAAGGATTTGGAGGTGAACTTGTACCTAAGGAAGCTCGAATCTTCAAGGGTATGATTCTTATTCTTTATATTTTCGTTTAATTAATAATTATACGTAAAGGATGATCCGGGTATATGTTTTGTAAAATTTTAAAACTCTGATTTTCCATGCTTCCGCTTAATTTGTGCAATTTGATTGCGTTCATGAATCTTACAAATCTAACACATATCCCTAATCTTTAATACCAACTGTGACAACCCCAAAATAGGTATACATCACCCATTATGAGTCGCCAAATACATGGTACAGAAACAAATACAACTTCAGTAATACAATTATCGTGCAAAATACGACAACACATATACTGTGAGTTTAAATACAAATATTGTCTAATAGACAATATACAAACTCAAAAGGAGTCCTCATTATAATTATTGATACACTATTTTACAAAATAGTGAGGACTACTAAAACAACTATCCTAAACCATCACTCCATACCCCTATTAGTTCCTCGCTATGTTCTCACCTCCCGAGAAGAAAATGGAACAAAAAGGAAAAGGGTGAGCTCAACTAGCCCAGTAAAGAATATTATGACTAAGATAATATACAACAAATTATCATTAGTCTTAAACAGGGAAAAATCTGATAGAATATAATAGACAACAAGTTTTAGATCAACAACTGCAGCGGAAACAACAATCAATTAGAAGAGTCAAGTAGAGAATGAATTCTACTATCTTCTAAGATTTAAAAGTCCATCATCAATATTTTATCCCTATAACATCAATCAATATACATCTTGAATCAAATATTCATCTTTGCACTACATGCCAAAGATATTTATTTGTATCACCAGTTGGTCATTTTCATCTCAATACCTGTTCATCTTTGCACTACGGGCCAAAGATATTCATCAGTTAATCATTCATCTTTGCACTACAGGCCAAAGATATTCAGTACTATCATCATTTAGGACTGAGGATGATGAAAAATATCTTTAAAAAAATGAATCCAGTGAGATAAAAGATCAAAGATTAGGGATTCGTACTTTAATTTATCCAAGTTCAAAAATACCTTATAATAATCAATTGTGGAGCAAAATTCAAGAATGAAGATCAAAACATGGATACAATCAAAGATAGTAACCATAATAGACAACTTAGACAAAGAAAAGAAAATTTCATTTTTTCTGTGAATAGTGTCGTATTCATGAATAGTGCCGTATACATGAATAGTTCCGTATACATGAATAGTAACCCCAACATGAAAAAGGTAGAAATTCCAGAATAAAATTCATACCAATATTTTGGTATAATGATATTGAAAAAATAACATCATTATGAAGAAAATAACATCACTTACCTCAAAAGAACAGTACTTCTAGCTGAAATATCAGGTATAAGGCTGAAGGAAACTTGCATTGAATAGCAACTCACAAAGTATCTAAATACTCACAAAATACGCTCGATAATATAGAGAGAGAAAGCTTATGGCTCTGGTGTGATTTTTAATTTTAACTAAGCACCCTATTTATAGGAAAATGCTTAGAACGCCATAGCAGACTAACCTGCTACCTGATGGCTTTACCTGCTACTATTCACGCCCACCATTTTTGAAATAAAATTTCAGCACATTTTTTCACCAACCAAAAGTGGGGCCCACCCATATTTTTAATAAAAAACATTTATTTCCAAAACTTCAATAATTATAATAAATAGCCTTTTTATCATAAAAATACGAATTGTATGCCCATTCTATAGGAAATTAAATTCTTTACAACTTTGTAGATTTAAGTTTTTTCCAAATTCCAAATGAAAAATGACCAAAATTCACATACGGACGATTTTTAATATCTCCATACCGATAAAATACTGATAAAACACCTCAGCAATAATTCCTTCATTTATATCCACACAAAATAAATATTTCCTTATCGTATAAATCAATAATTAATTATTCATAAATAATATTACAGAATCACAATTATGACAACCAGGTCGTTCCCAGGAAAGAGGGGGCTTTCCGATAAGGATTTCTCCTTATTGGCGCGCAATTAGGTGACCAAACCCCTTTCCTAGACAGAACTTCCTTAGACACTGCCAATAATGCTATCTAACAATATTATTCAAATAATAAGAATTATTGATCTCTTAATGGAGATACTGTGCAGTGATAATTATTGAAATAACAATAATATAAAATATCAACGTAGCAATTATTGAATCAATAAAATAAAATATTGAATAGTAATTACTGTAATAATTATTGAGTAGTGCCTTCTTACGTAAGAATCAATAATTCAAAAATATTGTGTAATACTGTGTGCTACTTAACATGCAACCATGCGACATCGTATTTTAACCCTTTGGGTATTCCAACGATTGTTAATTCGTAACCATTACGCCGTTATTTATAAAAACTCAAACTTGTCATTTTCTTTATCCAACCGTTTTCTGTTATGGGGCCCACAAATAGCTGCGCCATTGTACAAATATTCCCCGACAGCAAGAATATTTCACGACCAAACGAATATTCCCCGACAAAAATGAATATTTTATAAACACTTGCTTATTTTGCAAAATTTGCACATTTTACCCATAACTAAAGCATTATATCAAATTAACAACTTATTATTCACAATAATAAATAGAGAAAATTTGATTTTATTTATAAAAAGTTGGGGTCTTACAACAATGATATAAGTATTCAATTACATGATACTGTTTTATGGAGTAAAATTCAAGAATAATATTGTATCAAAAATGATTTGGACAGAAAAGAAATCAATTTTTGTCATGAATAGTACCTGAGTGAATAGTATTCCGTGAATAGTACTTCGTGAATAGTACCCCATGAATAGTACCCCGACATGAAAAGATTAGAAATTATCAAGAATGTTTAGAATAATATTTCCGTGAAAAAATACTAGATAAAGCGCAAATTTCAAGGATATTCTACTAATTTCATGGGGTATAGAAGCAAAACTTATCAACATGAGTGTAAAATTAGGAATACGAAACGAAATAATATTACTTACATACTACAGAGTTTGGAAGAAAATATTATTTCATACGACTATTGAACAAAAATAATATCCCTTACCTTAAAAGGAGAGTACTTCTGAATTGTATAGCGGGGATATTCTTGAAGAAAACTTGAACCGTTTTCTGCACTCAAAGTTTCCTTAAACTCTAAAGAAATACGTTCAATATTATAGAAGAATAATTTTCTGATTCTGGTGTGATTTTCAATTCTAAACTAAACATCCTATTTATAGGAGAATGGAAGGATACTATTTAGAAAATAAAATCACGGACGCACAGTAAACATAATCACGGACGAATTCGTTTAAAATTTTGATGTCACTATGCTGCACTATGTAACACTATGTAGTACTATGCAGTATTATGCAATCAAATAAAATATAATATAATATATTCTATTTTTCATAAAAAAACAAAACTTATATATATATATAACAAAATTAAGATAACTTTCTACCGACAATTTGGAAAAATAGGAAAGTGGGGGTCCATGTAATAAGTAAAATTTACAACAAACACTTCAATAAAAACCCCTCTATTTATCTCAACTCAGTTGGCTTCACAAAACACATTTTTAATAATATTTATTCATCATTAATATTATAACTCGCAATATTAACAACCAGATCATTCCCAGGAAAGAGGGGGCTTTCCGATAAGGATTTCTCCCTATTGGCGCGCAATTAGGTGACCAAACCCCTTTCTTCGAATACAAATAATAATATGAATAACTTTGTCGTCTCAATTATTAATTTAATAATATAAAATATTGTGCCAATAATTGAATCAATAACGTGGGATACTATGCATCAATTACTGTGACAATAATTGAGTATAACTGAGTGACTTCTCACGTAAACATCAAAAATCGAAGATATTGTGTAATACCATGTGCTACTATGCAACCACGTATATTACTGTACTTTTATCATCGGGTATCTCAACAGTTAACTGTAAAACTTTTGCCTTTATTTTTATAAAAAGATATTTCTGTCGTTTTCTCACTCCGACAGTAATTTCGTTGTGGGGTCCACCAATGATTGTGTTGTCATATGAATATTCCCTGATAAAACAAATATTCCCCGACCAAACAAATATTTTATAGCAACCTGCTTACTTTGCAAAATTTATAAATATTACCCACAACTATAACATTATATCAAATTCACACCTTATTATTAAGAAATAATATTTAGAAAAATTAATCTTTATTCATAAAAGTTGGGGTCTTACAACCTCCCCTTCTTATGAAGTTTGTAACGCCCCCAAAATAGGTCCAATCCATCCAACCTATTCTGAGTCGCCAAATACATGGTACAGAAAACAACTACAACTTTATTACAATAATTGTCGTGCAAAATACAACAACACATATTGTGACGCCCCCAAAATTAGGTATACGTCACCCATCTTGGGTCGCCACTTACATGGTACATAAATTCAAATACAACTTACTAATATAACTGTCAAGGTACAATACGACATAAACTATGATTTTGAATACAAATATTGTCTACTAGATATTATACAAACTCAAAAGGAGTCCTCATTATAAACTATTATCACACTATTTCACGTAATAGTGAGGACTACTAATGCTATCCTCTGGACCATTACTTCGTTCCCCGACTCGTCCCAGCTATGTTCTCATTTCCTGAAGAGAACAGTGAAAGAAAGGGTGAGCTCAACTAGCCCAGTAAGAAATATTATGACTAAGATAATGCAGAATAAATTATCATTAGCCTTCAACAGTTTTAAACTGATAAAATACAATAGACAACCCGCTTTAACTGCAATTGAATAAGCAACCCATTAAAAGAGTCAAGTAGAGAATAAAGTCTACTATCTTTTAGGTTTTAAAAGGTTTTCATCAATTTTTATCGCCGAGACTCAAATTTTAATAAATAAACCACCACATATAATCATCCCTCGTACTACTGGCCAAGGATTTTCATCAAATTATCAATGGTCATGACTATACCGAATCACCCCGGTCATAATCATACCAAAAACTATCCATCATCGCATTACAGGTGCCATCGAGGACTTTTGTCACATCATTTATATCAAGTCATGATTATACCGAATGATCCCGGTCATAATCATACTAAGTTCATCTATGCACGTAAGCCAAAGATAACATAATATAACATGAGGATGATGACAATGACATAATAATTCAATAAAACAAGTTCAAGAATTATTTAATCCATGAATTATTAACGCCCAAATTATCAACATGATATTGTTTCAGAGAGTTAAATTCAAGAATGATCAAGAATATTTCCATGAAAAGATATCTTAGATGAAACGCAAATATCAAGGATATTCTACTAATTTCATGGAGTATAGAAGTCAAAGTTTTAACCAACCGGGTATAATAAAGAATGGAATAACAAAAAAGAAATCACCATGCATGCAGAATCAGAGATGTAAAAGTTATTCCAATGTAATAATAATAACGAAACAAGTCGTGAAATTCACAACCGGCTGTGATGTTCCAACATAATAATAAAGATGGAACTGGATCCGGTGTAAAACACAGATAGGATATTCCAACAGAATGATAAAGACGGAACCAGTCCCGTGTAAACACATGCATGTGATGTTCCAACAGAATAATAAAACGGAACCAGTCGGTGTAAAACACATGCATGTGATGTTCCAATGTAATAATAGAAGAATGTCACCAAGTATAGGGTAAATCACAGATACAAAAGTTATTCCAATGTAATAATAAGCAATGGAATAACATAAGGATTTCACCAAGTATAGGTATGCCATGATACAAAAAGTTATATATAGGGTATGCCACTTTTACAAAGTTATTCCAATGTAATAATAGTGAATGGAATAATGAAGTTCTCTTCAAGAAGAAAGAATAACACCCTTACCGAACAACAAAAAAGAATAATACCCATATAGAAAAAGAATATAGAAGTAGTGAAGTAGCGTAATACTCTTCTTCTTTCTATAATTTTCTCTCTATAGCTTTTTCTATAATTTTCTCTCTAGAGTTTCAATGAATTCGTAAGAAAATAATGAAGGAATGAGCTTCTATTTATAGGAAAATGGAATGCATAAGAAACTAATCCATGAACGGTCAGATTGATTTACTTTAATGACGGTCCATATTTAAAGAAAAATCTTTTAAATAAAATATAATATATTCTATTTATATAAAAACATTTTACTATGCAAACACTATGCAATACTATGCAAAACACTATGCAAAACACTATGCAACACTATGCATAATAAAATATAATATATTCTATTTATGTAATAACTTTAATAAAGTATTCTATTTTATATAAAAGATGTTTCGCTTTTATTACGTTAATAATACAAATAAAACAAAACGTCATTATCGCTATAATAATTCATATTATTAATCGACAATAATGGAATCAAACCGAGTGACTTCTCACATAAGCATCAATAATCAATACCGGTGCTACTACTATGCAACCACACGACATCGTTTTTTTTACTACCGAGTAGTTCAACAAGAACTACAGAAAACTTCCGCCGTTATTTCAATAAAATATTTTTGTCGCTTTTCTCAATCCGACAATAATTCGTCATAGGGTCCACCAATGATTGAGTCATTGCATTTAATATTCCCCGCTAAACCTAATATTCCCCACCAATCGAATATAATATAACCACTTGATACTTTGCAAAATTTATAAATACTACCCACAACTATAATATTATCTCAAATTCACACTATAATATTAAAAATTATTTCGACTAAATTTAAATCTTTATTGATAAAACTGGGGTCTCACAATCTCCCTCCTTATGGAATTTAGCCCTCAAAATTAGGGTACGTGACTGGTATGATAAAGAGGTGAGGATACCTTGAATACCTATATCGTTGAAAATATTAAGTTCATCTTTGCAATCCTACAAAAAGATATTCATTAACAATTCATCTTTGCACTAAAGCCAAGGATATATAAGCGTAAAACCAATAATACCGAGACTCAATTTTAATAGTATCACAACCATGAATTATCCCATGCACTACTAGCTAAGGATATTCGTGTTTTCAATTACTACCATGATTATACCGAATAATCCGTGGTCATAATCATACCAAGTCTATCAATGCACTACTACCAAAGATGACTTTTACCACATCCATGAATTAATATTTCATTCATTGAGACTCATTTCAATAATTAATCCATATCATCGAATCATCCCCGCACTATGTGCCAAGGATATTCATTAGTATCACGACCACGAATTATCCATGCACTACTACCAAAGATAATTGTGTATTCATTAGTATCACGACCACAAATTATCCATGCACTACTACCAAAGATAGCTGTGGATTCATTAGTATCACACCACAATTATCCATGCACTACTACCAAAGATAATCGTGTATTCATTAGTATCACGACCACAAATTATCCATGCACTACGGCCAAAATAATTGTGTATTCATTAGTATCACGACCACAAATTATCCACGCACTACTACCAAAGATAATTGCGTATTCATTAGTATCACGACCACAAATTATCCATGCACTACTACCAAAGATAATTGTGTATTCATTAAGTATCACGACCACAAATTATCCATGCACTACTACCAAAGATAATTGTGTATTCATTAGTATCACGACCACAAATTATCCACGCACTACTACGGCCAAAGATAAGCGTGTATTCATTAGTATCAACGACCACAATTATCCATGCACTACTACCAAAGATAATCGTGTATTCATTAAGATATCACGACCATAAATTATCCATGCACTACGGCCAAAGATAATCGTGTATTCATTAGTATCACGACCACAAATTATCCATGCACTACTACCAAAGATAATCTGTGTATTCATTAGTATCACGAGCACAATTATCCATGCACTACGGCCAAAGATAATCGTGTATTCATTAGTATCACGACCACAAATTATCCATGCACTACTACCAAAGATAATCGTGTATTCATTAGTATCACGACCACAAATTATCCATGCACTACTACCAAAGATAATTGTGTATTCATTAGTATCACGACCACAAATTATCCACGCACTACTACCAAAGATAATCGTGTATTCATTAGATATCACGACCACAAATTATCCATGCACTACTACCAAAGATAATTGTGTATTCATTAAGATATCACGACCACAAATTATCCATGCACTACTACCAAAAAGATAATTGTGTATTCAATAAGTATCACGACCACAAATTATCCATGCACTACTACCAAAGATAATTGTGTATTCATTAGTATCACGACCACAAATTATCCATGCATCACTACCAAAGATAATTGTGTATTCATTAGTATCACGACCACAAATTATCCATGCACTACGTACCAAAGATAATTGTGTTTTCAATTACTGGTTATGTTTATACCGAACAATCCCTCGGTCATAATCATACCAAGTCCATCTATGCACTACTGAGGACACGTATGACTTTCAACATAATATAAACATGAGGATAATGATATAAAGAATCAATCAAATGAGATAAAGGATAAATATTAAACATTTATAATATAATTTATCCAGATTCAAGAATATCCCCATGTTATCAATCACTTAATAATCTCATAATCTAATAACATTAATATTATAACAATATTTTAATCACTTCTTAAATTTATAAACAATTTTTCTCAATTGTTTACGCTTTACCATATAATGCATTTAATCATTCAAAAATGCCATACTCATAAAATATCATCACCAATTATCAAATCCCTCATCAAAAAATATGCATATACTCTATATAGGATTCTTTAGCCATAAAATCCTATTTTCAACTTTGTTACTTCACATAACATATTTAACTCATATGTTCAGAACTAAACTATTTTCATGAAAAATACCAAATCAGTCCCAAAAATATTTCTTTTCTGGGATTTAGCATAATATAGTCCCATAATGAAAATATATTTTTCTCGGAATTTTTAAAATTCATTTACAATTTTTTAAAAATCAATTTCTAATTAATTCCTTAAGAAATTAACTACCTCAAGTTTAACTCCAAAAATTCCCAAATCTTGGCAGGACCTTACACATGTTAACGTGAGCTTCTAGTTTAAATTTCATGGTCATCTGAGTTATAGAACTCGGTTATAGCGTTTTTTCGGAAAAACCTAAATATTGAAATAGTCATAACTTGCTCATTTTAAGTCGTAATGAGCTCATTTTTTGGACAGGAGGTACTTTATACCATATAGCTTCATGTCCCAAAAGGCCAGAATTTTCTCATAATTTAAGTGGCCGAAACAGCCCTTAAAGTTTCTGGGCAAGAGCATTTTTGAAATTTACAGCTTTGGCCTCCTTTGCTAAAATCAGTCCACACAAAAATCTACAACACCTTTTCCAGTAATTCCACTTGGATTAGTTAGGTAACTCATAGATCTAACTCTAGGACTTGACCACATTCAAAAATTAAAATATAATAAGAGATATGGTCAATTGAATTTCATGTTACGTTTTTCACCAAAATCGATTTTCAACTCTTTGTGATTTCTAAGAAACTTTCATGTTTTTACATACTAACCAACATAACTCATCATAAAACTTACTAATACCACATAATACCCATGATTTTCATTATTCCAATGCTTTTATTATGACTTTCATTATAAACCACGTAAAACATTCATTTAGTTGAAGAAATATTTGAGGGTTTAAGAAATGGGTTTTCAGATTGGGTCAATACAAAATTCGATTTCACGCCTAGGGTAGGCTAGGAAATCTTCAAGAATACGTCAAGAAATTTATTAATGATAGAAATATCATTCAAAATCATTATTTTATTCAAGACTTGGATAGACGTCACATTGATACCAACTGTGACTTCTATCCCTTAACCTAGATAGCACCTCACAATGATACCTATAAACTTGCCATCTTCATTCACGATGTCGCCTATGTAAAGTCCCGCTTCTTTGCATTCCACACAAGGAAGTCAACAACGAAAGGTTCGGGGCTCTTTACTTATGGCTTGATATGACAATAATTGACTTTAGTAGTTTGGTTATGAATAGATAAAAATAGAATATGAAAGCTAACAACCTTACAAAAAGAATGATGAGTAGTTAACCAATTGATTCCTAAAATACCATCAAAGGCAAATATTTTCAAAGAGATAATATCGACAGTAACGTGAAAGTGTTTATTTGAAACAACAAGATTAATAAACAAAGGAGGTAACGAAGGTTTCTCCCAACAAAGTTTCAACCAATAAGTTAAAGTCTAACTTCTCCCGAGTCAAATTTAAATGTTGAACGCAAAGCAAGAGAGATAAAAGAATGGGTAGAACCGGTATCTTATAAGGTATAGACTTTGCAAGAATTTATAATTAACTAACTGCGTGCTAACTTCGCTCGAGTCACTTGCTTTTTGAGAAGTCATGAAAAACGCTTCTTCATGAAAAAACCACCGACTTTGTTTTATCCAGATCCGCCTTTTGGTGCCAATTATCCCCAATTGGACTTGACTTCACTATACGACAAAATCGAGCTAAATGACCTTCTTCTTGAAATTTCCACTTTATTATCTTTGCCATGATTACCAATCAAGTGGTTACCATTCTTAGCATGATAATTCCCCACGATGGTTATCATTGTTCGATAGTCGTTACCACCAAGATGATTATTATCGTGTTGTTGGTCGTTACCTTTTGGTTGAGTCGACTCATTATCGCGCTCCAATAACTTAGCCCTATTCACAACATCTAAATACAAACACCGTCACAAAACAAGGGTTAATTAACATGCAACATATTATCACTATACTCGACGAACCAATGAAATACCAAATAAACTTAGGTAGGTCATACTAGCGTAAGGAATTCTGCTCTCTCCCTCCTAGTTCTTATTTCACATCTTAGCTGTGGATCATATCCCTAAGCTCGATACCAACCGTGACGCCCCAAAATTAGGTATACGCCACCCATCTTGGTCGCCACTTACATGGTACATAAATTCAAATACAACTTATTAATATAACTGCTGTAGGTACAATACGACATAAACTATGATTTTGAATACAAATATTGTCTACTAGATATTATACAAACTCAAAAGGAGTCCTCATTACAACTATTATCACACTATTTTCACGTAATAGTGAGGACTACTAATGCTATCCTCTCCGACCATTACTGCGCTCCCCGACTCGTCTCCAGCCTATGTTCTCATTTCAAGAGAACAAGTGAAAGAAAGGTGAGCTCAACTAGCCCAAAGAAGAAATATTATGACTAAGATAATGCGTAATAAATTATCATTAGCCTTCAACAAATGTTAAACCGATAAAATACAATAGACAAACCAGTTTAATCTGCAACGGAATAAGCAACCCATTAAAAGAGTCAAGTAGAGAATAAAGTCTACTATCTTTTAGGTTTTAAAAGGTTTTCATCAATTTTTATCGCTGAGACTCAGCTTAATAAATAAACCACCACATATAATCATCCTCGTATTCACGGCCAAGGATTTTCATCAAATTATCAATGGTCATGACTATACCGAATCACCCCCGGTCATAATCATACCAAAAACTATCCATCATCGCATTACATGTGCCATCGAGGACTTTTGTCACATCATTTATATCAAGTCATGATTATACCGAATGATCCTCGGTCATAATCATACTAAGTTCATCTATGCACGTAAGCCAAAGATAACATAATATAACATGAGGATGATGACAATGACATAATAATTCAATAAAACAAGTTCAAGAATTATTTAATCCATGAATTATTAACGCCCAAATTATCAACATGACATCGCTTCGTAGAGTTAAATTCAAGAATGATCAAGAATATTTCCATGAAAAGATATCGATGAAACGCAAATATCAAGGATATTCTACTAATTTCATGGAGTATAGAAGTCAAAGTTTTAACCAACTGGGTATAATAAAGAATGGAATAACAAAAGAAATCACCATGCATGCTAAGATTTCGCAGATGTAGACAAAAGTTATTCCAAATGTAATAATAATAACGGAACCAGTCGTGAAATTCACACCGATGGGATGTTCCAATGTAATAATAAAGATGGAAACTGATCCGGTGTAAAACACATGAGATAGGATATTCCAACAGAATGATAAAGATTTTAACCAGTGTCCGGTGTAAAACACATGCATGTGATGTTCCAACAGAATAATAAAACGGAACCAGTCCTGTAGTAAAACACATGCACAGGATGTTCCAAATGTAATAATAGAAGAATGTCACCAAGTATAGGGTAAACCACAGATACAAAGTTATTCCAATGTAATAATAAGCAATGGAATAACATAAGGATTTCACCAAGTATAGGGTATGCCACGTATACAAAGTTATGTATAGGGTATGCCACTTTTACAAAGTTATTCCAATGTAATAATAATGAATGGAATAATGTAAGTTCTCTTCAAGAAGAAAGAATAACACCCTTACCGTACAACAAATAATAACCTAACCGTAAAGAACTGAATATAGAAGTAGTGAAGTAGCGTAATACTCTTCTTCTTTCTATAATTTTCTCTATAGCTTCTTTCTATAATTCTCTCTCTAGAGTTTCAATGAATTCGTAAGAAAATAATGAAGGAATGAGCTTCTATTTATAGGAAAATGGAATGCATAGTAACTAATCCATGAACTATCCGTATTGATTTACTTTAATCGACTATCCATATTTAAAGAAAAATCTTTTAAATAAAATATAATATATTCTATTTATATAAAAACATTTTACTATGCAAACACTATGCAATACTATGCAAAACACTATGCAAAACACTATGCAACACTATGCATAATAAAATATAATATATTCTATTTATGAATAACTTTAATAAAGTATTCTATTTTTATATAAAGATGTTTCGCTTTTATTACGTTAATAATACAAATAAAACAAAACGTCATTATCGCTATAATAATTCATATTATTAATCGACAATAATGGAATCAAACCGAGTGACTTCTCACATAAGCATCAATAATCAATACCGCGTGTGCTACTATGCAACCACACGACATCGCATTACTTTTACTAATGAAAGTAGTTCAACAAGAACTACGGTAAAACTTCCGCCGTTATTTCAATAAAATATTTTTGTCGCTTTTTCAATCCGACAATAATTCATTGCTAGGGGTCCACCAATGATTGAGCCATTGTATTTAATATTTCCTCGCTAAACCGAATATTCCCCACCAATCGAATATAATATAACCACTTGCATACTTTGCAAAATTTATAAATACTACCCACAACTATAATATTATCTCAAATTCACACTATAATATTAAAAATTATTTCGACTAAATTTAAATCTTTATTGATAAAATCTGGGGTCTCACACATATGCTGTGAGTTTTGATACAAATATATACCAACTGTGACTCTAATTCCAACCTTGGATAGCACGTCACAATGGCACCTTACATAAATGTACAGTCAAAAACTGTTTTAGAAATTAAAATCTTTGGGAAGTGCTCAAGGAAACCTTCGTACATGGGAGGCCATGCGTCTAGGTTATGATAGATATCATATGTCCACAGAATTATCCTTGGTTGACCCAATAGACCCCAAAGAAAAACGAGAAGATTACTATCATGTTCTTTCCAATGGTGAGTCTTTTCTTGACATATAACTATCTCTACTGTCTGCAATTGAAAATTATATTTCAACCAAACTCCAAGATTATATAGGTAGTGCTCGTAGATATACTCAGCAAGTGGATGTGCACAACCCTGTCTTATAATAACACGAAGTCGCATGTCGTTAGACATCTTGTATGATAGTGGCAAAACACCCTTCCAACGTTGGGTTCGCCTCACCCTATTTGATTCACCAAATATAACTACTAAATGATATATAAAATACAACACACTTTTTTATACTGTTTAGGGAGAACCTCCACAGTTAAAGACCACCGTTCTATTCTCCTGTTACCCCCGCTCGACTCAGCTACACTCTTATTACCTAAAAGGAATTTTGAAACAAAAGGGTGAGCTCAACTAGCCCAGTAAAGAATATCATGACTAAAGATAATTAAATTATCAATAGCCTTCATCAGTAATAAATCAGAGATTTAGAACATATGGTAGATGATAAAACTTTTCATCCATAGTTGCAGCGGAACGAACAATCCATTAGAAGAGTCAAATAGACCATAAAGTCTATTATCTTCTCCATGTTAAAAGTCCACCAACAATGTTTTATCCCTGTAACATCAATCAACAGTTCCTGTCCACAATCATGTGAATAACTCATAATCATAATTGTGGTTCTAAATTCCTCTTCTCATCCAGGACGAAGATAATTTACATCACCTATCTTTACCTGAAACATCAAAGATCATGATTATACCAAATTACAGTTCTTGTTCATAATCATACTAATAAGTTCATCTTTGCACTACGGGCCAAAGATATTCGTCAACATTTCATCTTTGCACTACTAGCCAAAGATATTCAACAACAGGTCATATTTGCACTATGGGCCAAAGATATTCATCAACAGTTCATCTTTGCACTACAGGACAAAGATATTCATTAACATATCATATTTTCACTATAGGCCAAATATATTAATATCTCAAAGAAATATATAATCATTTCAGAATTTATATAAACAATAAATATAACCATATTGATCAATTTACCATTGCACTTAAGCTAAAGATATTCAATTATAAATTCAATGGTCATGAGCATACCAGTCAACAATTCAACTTTGCACTACTAGTCAAAGAGAACCCATAGTCACGATCATACCAATAATCTACCCATCTTTACACTTAAGTCAAAGAAAAATTTCATCACCGGGGTTATAAAAATGTTATACATGATAATAAAAACATTATGATCAACAACTGCATTTAATTTCAAGAGTAAGATTCATAAATCAACGATAATTTGGGCATAAAAAGAAACTGATTTTGTCGTGAATAGTACCCATGAATAGTAACTCGTGAATAGTAACTCATGAATAGTAACTCGTGAATAGTACTCCGTATTCGTACATAGTACCGTATATATAAATAATGTCATATATGTAAATAATGCCATATGCATGAATAGTGTTGTATACTTGAATAGTGTCGTATACGTGAATAGTAACCCCGACATAAAAAAGGTAGAAATTCCACAATAAAATCCATATCAATATTTCAGTATAATGATATTGAAGAAAATAATATCATTTACGAAGAAAATAACATCCCTTACAATCCCTTACTGTAATAATGACAATATTCCTTACCTCAAAAAAAGCGATTTGCCGATTGGAATATCGAATATCATCAAGGAAACTTAAGATCGAATAAGAACTCACAAAGTATCTAAATACTCACAAAATACGCCGATAATATAGAGAGAAAGAGAAAACTTGTTTACGTGTGATTTTCAATTATAACTCAAAGACTCTATTTATAGGAAAATGTTAGAACAGCAAAGCAGACTCGACTAAGCACACGATGGATTTACCTGCTACTATTCCCACCCACCACTTTTGAAATAAAATTTGAGCATATTTCTTCACCAACCAAAGGTGGGGCCCACTCATTCTAGAATTTTCCACCAAAAATCATTTATAAACATAATTTTCGAATCAGTCACCTCTTAAAATTCATAACAAATCATACGTTAATTTTTAACGGTTCAAAATTTATGGACATATACTCAACTTATATATGTCTAACTTATCCAAAAATCACAACGATCCAACGGTCGGATCAAAATTATAACTCATGCAATAGAGCTTTAAGAACACTGATTTGATTTTCAGACTATAAGTCCCTCGCACCAGTTTCACTCAAACAGTCACCACAAAAAATCCACAAAGAATATTTAGGTGATTCAAATTTCTACGTTTAGCTTAATTCCAGGGCTTTCTTTTGATATATGGCTCATCTCCTAACTCATTATACACAAAGAGTTATGGATTTTACAAAATCAAGTAATGAACTAATTTTTCTGAAAATCCCATATTTTGTTCTTCTTTTCGACAAAATACTAATAAAATATCTCAGTATTAATTCCTTCATTTATATCCACAATAAAATAAATATTTCCATATCATATAAATCAATAATTAATTATTGACAAATAATATTACAGAATCACAATTATGACAACCGTGTCGTTCGAGGAAATAGGGGTTTTAGATAAGGATTTCTCCATCTTAGCGCCGCAATTAGGTGACCAAACCCCTTTCCTGCATGAACTTCCTTGACATTGCCAATAATGTTATCTAATAATATTATTCAAATAATATGAATTATTGATCGATAATGGAAAATCTTGTAAATGACAATTATTGAAACAATAATAATATAAAATATCAACGTAGCAATTATTGAATCAATAAAATAAAATATTGAAACAAATTTCTTGTAACAATTATTGAGTAGTGCCTTCTTACGTAAGAATCAATAATTCAAAAATCTTTATGCAATACCATGTGTTCTTGTGCAACAACGCCAGACATTTTACTTTACCCACAAGGGTATTCCAATGATGTTTACTTGATGAACGATACGTAGATTATTTATAAAAACTCAAATTTGTTGTCTTCTTCATCCGACAGTTATTCTGTTATGGGGCCCACAAATGGTTGCGCCGTTGTACAAATATTCCCCGACAATAAGAATATTCCACGACCAAACGAATATTCCCCGACAACAATAAGTATTGTATAGCCACTTGCTTATTTTGAAAAAAATTCACATATCACCCTTAACTTTAACTTTTTATCAATTTAACTATTTACTAAATAGAAAAATTGAATACTTTTATTTCATAAAATTCGGGGTCTTACAAAATTTCGTCCTCGAAATTGGTGTACGTGCCTGGTATGTCGAAGAGGTGAGGATACCTTGATTTTATTTCAGATTCTAACTCCCAAGTTATTTCCTCAATATCGTGGTTTCTCCACAAGACTTTGACTTGAGGTATAACCTTTGAGCGTAGAATATGTTCCTTCTTATCCAAGATTTTAACAGGTACCTCTTCATACGTTAAATCTTCCGCTATCTCATCTGGTTCTAATTCAATAATTTGGTTTTGGTCTTCCACATATTTACGTAACATAGATATGTGAAAAACGTTATGAACACGAGACATACTTGGCGGTAAGGCGAGTCTATAGGCCTCAATTCCTACTCGGTCTAGGATTTTGAATGGGCCAATGAATCGAGGATTAAGCTTTCATCTCTTTCCAAATCTCGTGACTCCTTTCCATGGAGCAACACCTAACAACACATGAATTCCACGTCCCTTCGATGAAGATCAGCATAACTCTTTTGTCTATCTCGTGAGATTTTTATACGTTGTCGGATCATTTAAATATTGTCTGTAGTCATGCGTACCAATTCCGGCCCCAACAACGTTGTTTCACCCACCTCATCCCAGCATACTGGAGAACAACACTTGCGTCCATACAACACCTCGAATGAAGCCATGCCTATACTTGCTTGATAACTGTTGTTGTAGGAGAATTCCACTAATGGCAAGAACTTGTCCCAACTTTCTTTGAAGTCTAGGACACAGAGTCTTAATAGATCTTCAAGACTTTGAATAGTCCTCTACGACTACCCGTTCGTCTGAGGATGATATGCCAAACTGAATCGTAGATCCGTGCCCATAGCTTTCTACAAACTGACCCAAAACTGTGAAGTGAATCTTGTGTCTCGATCAGAAACTATGGATACTGGCATACCATGCAGTCTTACAATCTCATTTATGTATATACGAGTAAGATGTTCAAGTGAATAAGTTTCTCGTATAGGTAAGAAATGAGCAGACTTGGTTAATCTATCGACAATAACCCAAATTGCATCTATGCCTTGAGAAACCTTCGGAAGACCAGTAACGAAATCCATGGTAATGTGCTCCCACTTCCATTCTGGAATTTTAAGTGGTTGCAAGGGACCTTTTGGCACTTGATGCTCTGCCTTGACACATTCACAAGTTAAACACCTTGAGATAAATTCCGCGATCTCTCTTTTTATATTTTTCCACCAAAATATATGTCGAATATCACGATACATTTTGGTACTTCCAAGATGGATTGTAGATGGTGTGTTGTGCGCCTCCATCATGATTTTATACTTCAAATCAGAGTCGTTAGGAACAAAAATTCTGGAGTTGACTCAAAGTATTCATTCTTCATCAATTCTTGCTTTCAGAATAGCACCTTCTTGCATTTTCTTCCTCATACGCATCAGCTCCAGGTCTGTAGCTTGAGCTTCTTTAACTTTATCGATTAAAGTTGGTTATACTCGTATATTTGACATCATCATGTGGGTCCCTAGAGTCTTCAACTCTATCTTCATCCTTTGTAAGTCATACCAAATGGATATTTGCGTTGACAATATCGCACTCGTACCTGCACATGATCTTTTACTCAACGCATCAGCTACCACGTTCACTTTTCCAGGATGGTATTGAATGGTATGATCGTAATCTTTCAACATCTCGAGCTAACGTCGTTGCCGCATGTTGAGTTTCTTTTGGGTGAAGAAATATTTGAGGCTTTTATGATCCGTATAGATCTCCACCTTCTCCCTATACAGGTAATGTCCCAGATTTTAAGCGCGAAAACAACCGCTACCAACTCTAGATCATGAGAAGGATAAGTCCTCTCATATTCTTTGAGTTATTGTGAGGCATAGGCTATGACTTTCCCATGTTACATGAGAACATATCCTAACCCTTTGCCTGAACCATCGCTGTAGATGACAAATCCCTCCGAACCAGATGGTTTTGTCAGAACAGGTGCTGAAATGAGTCTGCTCTTGAGTTCTTAAAAACTCTTCTCACATTCTTCGCTCCAATCAAATTTTGTATCTTTTCAATTTAGCTGAGTTAATGGAATAGCGATTCAAGAAAATCCTTCCACGAATCTCTGATAATAACCAGTTAAGCCCAGAAAGCTACGTACTTGGGTCACTGACATAGGTTGCTCCCAACTTTGGATTGCTTCAATCTTTGCTGGGTCAATAGATATTATGCGATTTGATATCACGTGCCCAAGGAATGCTACTTCCTCAAGCCAGAACTCGTATTTCTTTAACTTGGCATATAGCTTGTTCTCATGAAGTTTTTTGGAGTATCAGCCTCAAGTGTTGCTCATGATCTTCACGGATTTTGGTGTAAATGAGGATGTCATCAATAAAGACAACCACGAAATGATCCAAATATTCCTTGAATACTCGGTTCATCATATGCATGAAGGCATCAAGAACATTAGTCAATCCAAAAGACATGACTAGGAATTCGTAATGCCCGTACCGAGTTCTGAAAGCAGTCTTTGGAATGTCATCAGTTTTAATCTTTAACTGATGATATCTGGAATGAAGATCGATCTTTGAAAAGAATTTAGCGCCTTGCAACTGGTCAAATAGGTCATCAATGCGAGGCAACGGACACCTATGTTTGACGGTTATATGATTCAACTCTAGATAATCAATACAAAGTCACATACTCTTATCTTTCTTGTTTACGAATAAAACAGAAGCACCCCAAGGAGACATACTGGGACGAATGAAACCGATGTCTAACAATTCCTGCAGTTGGGTTTTTAACTCCTGAAGTTCAATAGGAGCCATTCGATATGGGGCTTTGGAAATGGGTTTTATACCGGGTTCAAGGTCAATACAAAATTCAATTTCACGTTCTAGGGGTAAGCCAGGAAGTTCTTCAGGGAATACGTCAGGAAATTTATTAAATATAGAAATATCATTCAAATATGACGTATTTTTGTTTAAATATGTGACATTGGCTAAGAAAGCTTGACATCCATTTTTTAATAAACGAATAGCTTTATGGCTTGATATGACAGTGATTGACTTTAGTGGTTTGGTTGCTTGAATTAACATAATAGGTTGGTTAGGAATATGAAAGCTAACAACCTTACGAAAATAATCAATTTTAGCATGATGAGTAGTTAACCAATCAATCCCTAAAATCACATTAAATGCAAGTATTTTCAAAGAGATAAGATCGACAGGTAACGTGAGGGTGCCAATTTGAATCAAACAAGATTTATAACTAGTGGATGTAATGAAGGTTTCTCCTAACGGAGTTTCAAGATAAGTCAATGTCTAATTTCTCCGGAGTTAAATTTAAACATTGAGCGCAAGTAGGAGAAATAAAAGAATGGGTAGAACCGGTATCAAATAAAGTATAGACTTCGCAAGAATTTATGATTAGCTTACCCGTGATAACTTCGTTCGGGTTCCTTGATTTTTGGGTGGTCACGACAAACGCTCTCCCTTGAACTACCGGCTTTGACTTGTCTGGGACGACCTTTGGTGTCTCCATCCCAGCTGAACTTAACTTCACTACACGACAAAATTGGGCTAGGTTACCTTCTCTTTCACAATTGTAACACGCTTTGGGTTGCTGCGTGCAGTTTGGACTGATGTGTCCCTCCCCTCCGCATTTGTAGCATATGATAGATGGTCGTTCTCCTTCCTTGAAAACGGGTGTTGGTGATGCTGTCTTTCCATCATTGTTGAACCTTCTCTTCTTGAAATTTCCACTTGCCTCATTTCTTAAATTATCTTGGCCAAGGTTACCACCGAAGTGGTTACCATTTCTGGTATGTTGATTTCCACCACGTTTGTTATCACCGCTTCGATGACTACTACCACTGGTATTATCATTTTTTTGGCTACTCTTTATTAGTTGGGTTGACTCATTATTGTGCTCCAATAACCGAGCCCTATTCACAACATCTGAATACAAGCAAAGTTTGTGAGAAATGAGGTATTAACGTATTTCGGGTTTCAAACCTAGCAGAAACATCTGCGTCATTCTCTCCTCATTATCAACCAAATTGGACGCAAACCGGGATAACTCCGCAAACTTAGCCTCATATTGCGACACGGTCATATTATTTTGCTCCAGCTTGATGAATTCTGCCTCCTTCATGTGATGAATACTTTCGGGAAAGTACTTGTCGTTGAATAGTTCTTGGAACTTCTCCCAAGACATCTTCAGTGCGGCAGGCTGAGTATGTTTTAAAGATTCCCACTAGTAATCTGCCTCTCCTCGTAACATGAAGGTGGCAAAGGGAACCTTTTGCTTCTCAGAGCATCCCAATACATCAAATATCTTGGTGATCTGCTTTATCCACGTCTCTGCCTTAAGTGGTTCTGGCTTTCCCAAAAACATCGGTGGTCCCAGCTCCTTGAATTGCTTAGCGGTGACCATCCGAGAGTTGCCAGTGTTTCCACCTATATTTTGAATAGGAGTATCTCTTGCCTGATATTGTTTGAATTGCAGAAAGCTCCTAAACATCTTGTCGTTCATCATTTGGTCGGTGTTGTTGTTTACCTGAGGATTATTGCCTTCCTGATGTACATTATCCTGGGTATTGATCAGCGGTAACTCAACGGTCTCATGTGCTCCACTGCTTAACTCAACATTTTCATATGCCATTTTCAAACACTGCCACAAAACAAGGGTTAATTGACATGCCACATATTATCCATATACTCTTACCAACCAATTAAATAACAAATAAGCTTAGGTAGGTCATACTAGCGAATGATTTACCCGTCTCTCCCCTCCTAGTTCTAGCCTCACATCTCAACCAGGGATCATATCCCTAAGCGTTTTTATACCAACTATGACACCCTCAAAATAGGTATATATCACCCATCTTGGGTCGCCAAATACATGGTACAGAATTCAAATACAAACTTAATTTACACAATATGACAAACATAAACTGAGAGTTTTAACACTGATATTGTCTCGTAGACAATATCCAAACTCAAATGAAGTTCTCATTACAATTATTATCACACTATTTCATAGAATAGTGAGGACTACTAAAGCAACCATTTGGACCATCACTCCATTCCCCGACTAGTCTTGGCTATGTTCTCATTTCCTGAAGAGAACAATGAAAGCAAAGGGTGAGCTCAACTAACCCAGTAAGAAATATTATGATTAAGATAATGTAGAATAAATTATCGTTAGCCTTTAGCAATGTTAAACTGATAGAATACAATAAACAACAAGTTTAATTGCAGTGGAACAAACAATCCATTAGAAGAGTAAAGTAGAGCATAATATCTACTATCTTCTATGATTTAAAAGTTCATCATCAATATTTTATCGCTGTAACACAACTTAATAAATAATCCACATCATCGAATTATCCATGCACTACGAGCCAAGGATATTCGTTAGTATCACATCCATGAATTATCCATGCACTACGGGCCAAAGATGTTCATTAGTATCATCAGTGGTCATGATCATGCCAACAACTGTCCATCAATGCACTACAGGCCAATGAGGACTTTTACCACATCATTTGTAACATTACAAGTAATGATTATACCGATGCATAGTCATAATCATACCAATCAATAGTCCATCTATGCACTACGGGCCAAAGATGACTTTCATCACAATATAAGCATGAAGATGATGACAATGATATAAGAATTCAATTAAATGAGAGCAAGGATAAATTTTAAAGATTTATAATTCAATTTATCCAGAATTTAAAAATGTCCAAATTGTCAACATGATACTGCTTTTTGGAGTAAAATTCAAGAATAATATTGTATCAAAAATGATTTGGATAGAAAAGAAATCAATTTTTGTCATGAATAGTACCACAGGTGAAATAGTGCAGAAAGTGAACAATTACTTGAGTGAATAGTACCCCGATATGAAAAGATTAAAAATTATCAAGAATGTTCAGAATAATATTTCCGTGAAAAGATACTAGATGAAGCGCAAATTTCAAGGATATTCTACTAATTTCACGGAGTATAGAAGCAAAACTTATCAACATGAGTGTAGAATTAGGAATACAAAACAAAATAATATTACTTACATACTACAGAGTATGGAAGAAAATATTATTTCATACGAATATTGAACAAAAATAATATCCCTTACCTTAAAAGGAAAGTACTCCTGAATAATATAGCGGAGATATTCTTGAAAAAAACTTGCACTTTTTCTACACTCAAAACTTCCTTAAACTCTAAAGATATACGCTCAATATTATAAAAGAAAATTTTTCTTATTCTGGTGTGATTTTCAATTCTAAGCATCCTATTTATAGGAGAATGAAAGGATATTATTTAGAAAATAAAATCACGGACGCACAGTAAACATAATCACGGACGAATTCGGCGTACGAATTTGTTTAAAATTTTAATTTTACTATGTTGCACTATACAGCACTATGCAGTACTATGCAACACTATGCAGTACTATGCAATCAAATAAAATATAATATATTCTATTTTTCATAAAAAAACAAAACTTATATAATATATATATATATATATATATATATATAAATAGTCACCCCCCGTGACTTTATTAACATATATATATATATATATATATATATATAATACTTATATATATATATATATATATATATATATATATATAACAAAACTGAGATAACTTTCTATCAACAATTTTGAAAAATGGGTAAGTGAGGGGTCCATATAATAAGCAAAATTTACAACAAACATTTCAATAAAAATCCCTCTATTTATCTCAACTCACTTGGCTTCACAAAACACGTTTTTAACAACATTTATTCATCATTAATATAGAAAAACTATGTTTTTCACCACTAAACTTGGCACGTTTTACTTAATACACCATTGAACTTTTAATTTTTTGGATTACCCCATTAAACTAATTAAAAGTTTTTAATTGGATCATTCTGTTAACTGTTCCTCAATTCTGTTAGTATCAACGTTAGATGTTGCCTACGTGGCTTTTTTTTTAAAAAAAAAGAAAAATGACTCAGCTTCTGTTGACCAATCCAAGGTGGATTACGCGGCAAAAGAAAAGTACTATCAAACCAAATCAAACGAAGTCTGAGTCATTTTTCACAGAGAGAGCGAGCGAGCGATAATGTGAAGAAGGCGATTGCTACAAACTAGGGTTCCAAACTACTTGAAGTTCACAGAGAGAGAGAGAGAGAGAGAGCGAGCGAGCGAGCGAAGAAGACGATTGTTACAAACTAGGGTTCCAAACTAGTCAATCGTGATTGATTGCTGCAAAAAGGGTGGAAAATAACCCTAATTTTTTCGTATCAGCTTAAGTCTCCACAAGAATAAAAAATCAAAGGTATGTATTATTTTCTGGTGATACTCCTCTTCGCCTCACTGATTTCTTCATTCATTTAATACTGCAAACTAGGGTTCCAACTCAGTCTCTCGCAGTTGAGGAGATTGATTCGGCTAAAATCAAAGGGTAAAATTAGGTGGAGCCTACTTTCTCATCTGATTCAACACCAAATTTGGTACAAGGGGCATGAAACCATGGGAGGAAATATATGAAGATTCTGACTTTGAAGTTCCTGCAACTCCTCTTTCAAGTAGTGATAGTGAGTGGGAAGGTGAAGAGCCAAGGATTAAACGGAAGAGAGTTGTTCCTGTGTATAATCCAAAGGTACTGTGATCACCATTGGGATGGGGGGCATATGTATGAGGTGAGTGACAGGTTAGGTAAATATGTGGTGGATATAGTGAAAAAAACCTGCTCTTGTGGGGTATGGCAATTATCTGGAATACCTTGCCATCATGGTGTCACTGGGATACTTCATCAAGAGAGGCCTGTTGAGGATTTTATGGACCCTTGTTACTACATTGAAACCTATCTCAAGTCATATAACCACTTGTTAAATCCCATAAGTAGTAGCAATGGTTGGCCTACCACTGATTTACCAGTCCTGTTGCCTCCATTGACTAAAAGATTGGCTGGAAGGCCAAAGAGATGTAGAAGAAAAGATTCAACTGAAGAACAAAAGCATACTGGAAAAATTTCAAAGAAAGGGACTCCAATGATGTGTTCCAAATGCAAGCAATATGGACATAATAAAGTAGGTTGTAAGAACACACCTGCCCAAGTACAACATGGTCCAGAAGCACAATATACTACCAAAAGGCCAAAGCTTAGTGTGAGTTATTTAATTTTTAAATTTACACTGCCTTTATATGTTTCCTTCAATTATGAAATGTACATACTAACATCCTGCAACTGTTTTATAGGTTAAAAGGAAACAAGGTGGTACAGTTGGGTTGGGGCATCGAACACTGATCTGGCTATAAATCGCTATGTATGAGGGACAATGAAGGCTCTTCCATATGGATCTGTTTTAGTTTTACAGTCTTTTTGGGGTTATTTTTGAACAATTAGAACAGTGAATGTTTATTATCTTTTTGAGATGTTAACTGTAGTGTTTGTATATTTTTGGGATTGATTTGAATACTTTTGTCATGGTTTTAACTGCAGTTTCAGTATATTTTTGGGACTGATGTAATGGTATTGGCAGTTTATATATATGACCAGGTTTGGTATGTAATTGTATTGGCAGTTTATATATATGACCAGGTTTGGTATGTAATTGTTTTGGCAGTTTTATATGCAATGGTTTGGCAGTGAATTTTATTGGCAGTTTTATACTGATTGGTTTCAAAGCTTACTTTAATATGCAATGGTTTGATTTGGTGTTGCAAGACAGGGCATTGACAGTTTGGATGCCATTTGGACATTTGATCAACAAAAGTCAACCTAGACATTACATAACAGTGCATTATACTAGACACTACATAAAATGAATCCATAACTTCATAAAATGAATTCATAACTTCATTACATAACTTAGTACAACACAAAATGTCATTTGTTGAACAACAATAGACATTACATTGCATTAACAGGGCATATATAAAATGAATCCATAACTTCATGATATAACTTTGAATGCTTAAAATTCCATGAATACATAACTTAGTACAACACAAGTCACCATCCATGACAATATCACATACAGTTGTAATTTCTTATTTGACTCTCTTAGTCTAACAGTTTCCAACTCCAATTTTAAGGCCTCCATTTTCAAATTATTCAACTTCTCTTTCAACTTTCTTGTTTTGTTCCTCAGCAAATCGAGTCCATCTTCATTCATTGAAACAGAACCCATTTCACTGCAACCACTATCATGACCTTCATTTTGGGAACTTATGTCCAACCATTGGAAAAATCCACAATATTTATTAACATCCTGCAAAAGACCAAAAATTTCAAGCAACTTAAATCCAATATAAATTACAATAATAATATTAAGACACAATTATGGTTCTTAAGAATCATTTGTGAATACCCTCACACCCTTTAACAGTCATAGTCACAAACAACATGCTTATTTTTTCATGTAAATGAAGAATCAAATATGAATATGAATTTATGTACTTACTGGGTAAAATCGACATCCATAGAATCTTCTTCCCTTTGATTTGTTCTTTGTAGAGACACAAATAGATGCAGATACACCACAGAAACATTCTACCCTCTTTTTAATTACCGACGAGGATCTACTATGTGAAGATGCCATTAACAACCACCTAATTTTACCCTTTGATTTTGGCCGAATCAATCTCCTCAACTGCGAGAGACTGAGTTGGAACCCTAGTTTGCAGTATTAAACGAATGAAGAAATCAGTGAGGCGAAGAGGAGTATCACCAGAAAATAATACATACCTTTGATTTTTGATTCTTGTGGAGACTTAAGCTGATACGAAAAAATTAAGGTTATTTTCCACCCTTTTTGCAGCAATCAATCACGATCGACTAGTTTGGAACCCTAGTTTGTAGCAATCGTCTTCTTCGTTCGCTCGCTCGCTCTCTCTCTCTCTCTCTGTGTGTGTGTGTGTGTGTGTGTGAACTTCGAGTAGTTTGGAACCCTAGTTTGTAGCAATCGCCTTCTTCACATTACCGCTCACTCGCTCTCTTTGTGAAAAATGACTCAGACTTCGTTTGATAGTACTTTTCTTTTGCCGCGTAATCCACCTTGGATTGGTCAACAGAAGCTGAGTCATTTTTCTTTTTCTTTTTTAAAAAGCCACGTAGGCAACATCTAACGTTGATACTAACAGAACTGAGGAATAGTTAACAGAATGATCCAATTAAAAACTTTTAATTAGTTTAATGGGGTTATCTAAAAAATTAAAAGTTCAATGATATATTAAGTAAAACATGCCAAGTTTAGTGGTGAAAAACATAGTTTTGCCTCATTAATATTATAACTCACAATATTAACAACCAGATCATTTCCAGGAAAGAGGGGGCTATCCGATAAGGATTTCTTCCTATTGGCGCACAATTAGGTGACCAAACCCCTTTCCTCGACAATACTTTCTAGACATTGTCAATAATGCAAATAATAATATGAATAACTTTGTCGTCTCAATTATTGATTTAATAATATAAAATATTGTGCCTAATTGAATCAATAACGTGAGATACTATACATCAATTACTGTGGCAATAATTGAGTATAACTGAGTGACTTCTCACGTAAGCATCAATAATTAAAGATACTGTGCAATACCGTGTGCTACTATGCAACTACGCGTATTACTGTACTTTTATCACCGAGTATTTTAACAGTTAACGATAAAACTTTCACCGTTATTTTTATAAAAAGACATTTCTGTCGTTTTCTCACTCTGACAATAATTTTGTTGTGGGGTCTACCAATGATTGTGCCATCGTACGAATATTCCCCGACCAAACGAATATTTTATAGCAACTTGCTTACTTTGCAAAATTTGTAAATATTACTCACAACTATAACATTATATCAAATCCACACCTTATTATTCAAAAATAATATTTAGAAAAATTAACCTTTATTCATAAAAGTTGGGATCTTACATCATTGAGTTTTTCTTACTTATTTATTCAGTTTTGTAATTCTGTTGTGATGACTTATTTGGGATTTTTAGTTTTAAATTTCAGTATGAACTAAACTTTTAATTAAGACTGTAATTGAAACTTTTATGTTTATGGATTAATTATCGATTTAATTCCTATTATTTATTCATATTGAGTCGTCTAACATATTTTATGTTTATTGATTAATTGTCTGGCCAACAATTAACGGGATACTTTAGATGAATTCGAGAGATACAATTTAGGGTTAGATCTGAATATGATAACATGTATTCTTAGTTATTTTCTTGGGTTAAATAACTAGGGTTGTGTATTGAATATGGATATCTCTTTGCACTGCATGTAACTCTTGAGAATTGATACATAATGAATTTGATTCTTTTGCTTTGCATAGGAATATAACAAGATTAATTGAATTGAATATATTTATTTAATCCTTGGGAAAGGGCTTATAAATAATCATAAATCCTGTTAACAACTTTAATGGATTTAATAATTGAATGATTTGGATAATTGATTCATGTCATGTAATTGGGAATATTGTAGTCTTAAGCATTAAAAATTTGGTTTTCAACCTTTGTGTTAGTTTTTACTCTTAGTTTTAAATTACTTATAACCATTATTCACAAATTGAAATTGTTTAAATAAAATTGAATTGATAAAAATTAGTAGTTGGGATATATTACACATAGATTTTGTGAGACCACAGATTTTATGAATAAATATTTGATTTTCTCGAAATAATTTTTTTTAATATTATGGTGTATAATGTTATAGTTGTAGGTAATATTTATAAATTTTGCAAAGTACGCTGTAAGTTGTTATATAATATTCGATTGGTGGGGAATATTCGTTTTAATGTAAAATATTCAGAAACAAAGACAATCATCATTGGTGAACCCCACAACGGAATTATTATTGGCCGATCGAGAAAACAACAAAATACTTTATGAAAATAATGGCGGAAGTTTTACCGTTATTTGTTGAAACACCCGGTGTTAAAAAGTACTGATGAATACGCTGTGGTTGCATAGTAGCACACCTGTGATTGATTATTGATGCTTACGTGATAAATCACTCGGTTTTTTGTTTTATTAGTATTATTAATGTAATAAAATGTAATACTTTTATAAAGTTATTCTATAAATAGAATATATTATATTTTATTATACATAGTGTTGCATAGTAGTGCATGATATAGTGTTTTGTATAGTAAAATCTTTTTATATAAAATGTAATATACTTTTTTATAAAGTTATCTCATTTTATTAGACAATAATTAGAATATATTATATTTTATTTAAAAGATTTTGATTTAAATATGGACCGTCAGATTAAAGTGAATCAATCTGGACCGTTCATGAGTTAGTTACTATGCAGTCCATTTTTCTATATATAGAAGCTCATTCCTTCATTATTTGTTACGAATTCACTGAAACTCTAGAGAGAGAAACTATAGAGAGAAAGAAGAAAAGTGTTCTGCTACTTCACTACTTCTATATTCAATACTCTTCTTCTTAAGGTAGGGAATATTATTTGTTGTACTCATAAGGGGTATTCTTTCTTTCTTATTCCTGAAGAGAACTTCTGTTATTCCATTCTTTATTATTCTGTTGGAATAACTTCAGATCATGCTGGATACTCTATACTTATTGAAATTCTTACGTTATTCCATTCTTTATTATTATTACATTTGGAATATCCTCATTCTCATGCGCTTTTAATGGGACCTAGTTAAAATCTTTTATTAGTATACGTTAGAATAACTTTGTATATCACAATCACCGCATGCATGGTGATTTCGTTGTTATTCCATTCTTTATTATTACATTGGAACATCATGTGATTGTGTGAATTTCACCGACTGGTTCCGTTAATTATTATTCTATTGGAATAACCTGTTTATGCGAAGTATCGCATGCATTGTGATTTCTTTTGTTATTCCATTCTTTATTATACTCGGTTGGTTAAAGTTTTGACTTCTATACTCCATGAAATTAGTGGAATATCCTTGATATTTGCGCTTCATCCAAAGATTTTTTTCATGGAAATATTCTTCTGAGCATTCTTGAATTTTACTCTACAAAGCAGTATCATGTTGACAATTTGGACGTTATTGGTTCACGGATAAATTAATTCTTGAACTTGTTTTATTTAATTCTTATATCATTGTCATCATCCTCATGTTTATATTATGTTGAAAGTCATCTCGTATTCAAGTGCATAGATGGACTTGGTATGATTATGACTGTGGATTATGCGATGTAATCATGACCGTAATGTTACAAATGATGTGGAAAAAGTCCTCATTGGCCCGTAGTGCATTGATGGGACGAGTTTTTGGTATGATTATTGAAAGTAATATGCACAAGCCAATCATGTTTGATGATAAAGCATATACTTTGTAACAATCTTATTCATTTATTAATAAAAAGTATTAATTTATTAAAGGCTTTTAATTATCTACATGATGCTATTTTATAATATGTGATAAACCCATAGTTTTAAGCAATGCTTTTAGAATAATGATGATGATCATTCTAATGAGATCTAAATTCTTAGAAAGCTTAAAACTAAAATAGTTCCCAATCATTTGGATTACTAAATTGGGGATTAGTGAATCCAGGATAGATTGAATACATACGTTGCTTTGCTTTCGTTGGATGAGGATGATTGATCTCATGATCATTTGTGTGGAGACACTAAAAGCAAGTATGTAGGTGCTTATTAGAGAATAAGTTCATCGAACATTGGCTCGCTAAGGAATACCTAATGGAGTTTTATTTGCCTGTCAATAGGAATTCCTGTAGTGATAGTAGTACAAGTAATCCTTGGACTTGAGATCATCATAGTATCTTGTGTATGATGAGTTATACTTTGACTTATTCCTTAAGACCCTTAGGGTATATCAAAGGGTATGCTTGGGTATAATAAGTTGTACATGGAGATAATGTATGATCAATAAAGAATCTACCACTTCTAATAAAAGAAGAGAAATGTCCTATGTGATTCGATAAATGACAACCCAAAGAGTCCTTGGTTAAGGTAGAATGAAATTAGAAAGGAGTTTCTAATTTGCATTATTTGGAGTTGTGCATTTAAGAGTCGAAATACATATAATTAAATAAAATAAGACTTGACAGTAATTCCATGTCTTATATTTAATTGGGACATTGTTGTTAGGTTTGTAATATTCATAACGCAATCAAATTGCATAAAATTAGTGGAAGCGTGGTAAAAATCAGAGTTTAAAAATTTTACAAACCATATACCCGGATCACCCTTTATGCATAATTATTAATTAAACGAAAAGATAAAGAATAAAATCATACCCTTGAAGATCGAGCTTCCTCAGGTACAAGTTCACCTCCAAATCCTTTCGCGTTCAATCTTGAATCCACCGGGTTTGGTTCCTTCCTTTGATCAACGTTAGCCACCCAAATGTTTGGCCTCTAGAGGTGATCCACCAAGGAAGAATAAAATTCAAGAAGATGGGTGTTATGGCTAACCCTAGTTTTCTATCTCTATAGAAAGGGTGTACTCTCCCAACTATTGGAATTACGTATGTTGAAAAAAATCAACAACCCATACCACCCATAATAAGACTCATCTTATTTATAGATGTGGGCAACCCATCTTAACAATTAAGGAATTGGGTTTTATTTAATTAATTAAATTCTTTTAATTAATTAAGCTCCCTAATCTTATTAGGGATAATTAATTAAACTCCTTTAACTAATTTTCCTTCATAATCCAATTAGGAATAAATGAGAGTACTTATATTAAATTAATTCCTAAACTCTTTTAGAAATTAAAATAATAATAATTGTAATAATATTAATAAGACTCCTCTTATTAATTTATATTTAATATTTCTAAAATATTAAATAATAATATTAAGCTATTTAATTTATTCTATCACCATAGATTAAATTAAATATACTTAACATATATATTATTACGATTATGCCATTAACTTCTTAAATAATTATTCTTCCTTTTATGGTGTGACCCTTTAGGTTCTCCATATTAAACCTTGTGAATAAATCAATTAGAACAATTCTAATCTTATTTAAATAAATAAATTAAACAATTAATTTATTTAAATAAATAATATTTATTCTACAATAGGATAAGTTCTCCCCAATGATCAACGACTTTTCCGATAATATAGATTTCAACATTAATCATTAAAGAACCTTTGAGTAAATAGTTACCGCATAATTCAATCCTTCCACCATACAATGTCCCAATTAAATATAAGACATGGAATTATCGTCAAGTCTTATTTTATTTAATTATATGTATATTCGATCCTTAAATGCACAACTCAAATAATGCAAATTAGAAACTCCTTTCTAATTTCATTTCTCTTTGCCAAGGACTACTGGGTTGTCATTTATCGAATCACATAGGACATTTCTTCTTTATTAGAAGTGGTAGATTCTTTATTGATCATACATTATCTCCATGTACAACTTATTATACCCAAGCATACCCTTTGATATACCCTAAGGGTCTTAAGGAATAAGTCAAAGTATAACTCATCATACACAAGATACTATGATGATCTCAAGTCCAAGGATTACTTCAGACTACTATCACTACAGAATTCCTATCGACAGCAAATAAAACTCCATTAGGTATTCCTTAGCGAGCCACGCTCGTTGAACTTATTCTCTAATAAGCACCTACATACTTGCTTTTTAGTGTTCCACACAAACAAATGATCACGAGATCAATCATCCTCATCCAACGAAAAAGCAACGATGTACCAATCTATCCGGATTCACTAATCCCCAATTTAGTAATCCAATGATTGGGAACTATTTTAGTTTTAAGCTTTCTAAGAATTTAGATCTCATTAGAATGATCATCATCATTATTCTAAAAGCATTGCTTAAAACTATGGGTTTATCACATATTATAAAACAAAGATCATGTAGATAATTAAAAGCCTTTAATAAATTAATACTTTTATTAATAAATGAATAAGATTGTTACAAAGTATATGCTTTATCATCAAACATGATTGGCTTGTGTGCATACTACTTTCAATCTCCCACTTGCACTAAAGCCAATCGTCATGGTATCTTATACTCTTCTTCTCTAAGTGACGATTATCCCGTGTTGGATAAGCTTTAGTTAATGGATATGTAATGTTGTTCATGAGAGTCCACTATCTCTATAGTGATTTCCCATCTTTCAATGATTCTAATAATCAAATGAAAGTGCCACAACACATGTTTAGATCCAAGATGAGACTTGGGAACTATTCCTAGTTCTCAGAATGAACTTTTAATCCAAACAATCAACTCATAGCCTTCATTTATAGCTATATACTTTGTCTTTTATCACTAAACCAAAGAACTCTTTTGTTGTTTGGAACCTTTCCAATTCACTACACCACTGTTCAAGGTAACACTTTACCTTAAAGTGGATTTTTGGTCATCTTGGTCTGTCTGAAAAACTTGAGTCTGTAAAGCCCTCTAGTTTTAATTCAGACCCACCATGTATGCTCACATCCTTAGTGTCTTTGGTTATGAACTTTAAGATGTTTTTCACCGCCTTTACAAGTGATCTTCTCCGTAATATGACCGATCAACATCAGTCTCAGATATTTCATATCATACATACATTGTCACTCATACGATCTCTCTTCTTTGGAGTCTATGGGGACTATTAAGAGAGATACACTCCATAGCTCATCAACATGAGACATCTCTTGAGTTTGCCATGCTAAACGACTTTAGCATCAAATGAATATATCGTTCTTGGGTTAAGTCGAGCATCCTCTTAAATCTATCTATATAGATTTATATCCCCAATTAAGATACTCTTCCCAAATCATTCATGGAGGAATGTTTAGACAACTTTATCTTTCTTGATTGTAGCATTGGTATGTCATTCCTCATCCGTAGTATATCAACATATAATACTAGGAATGTCACGACGCCCCAATCGACCCTTTGTACACACTAGAACTCTTACCTCATCGTATGTAACTCGGATCATCATCTTCTATGATGTACCTCATCATCATCATCATCCATGATGAACCCATACCTCCTAGGTATCTTGGTGATTATTCCGATTTACGATTGGCCAGGTACAATAGGTCTATCTATAGTTCCTCTTATTTCGACTTATATAGTGTTTTGTGGTTCTTGAACTCTTCAAGATCTATTATCCTCCCACTAGTCCCTTTTAATGATAAACACCTTTATCTTAGAAGGCAGCGTGTTTCGTAACAAACACCTTTTGCTAAGTAGAATTATAGAACATATACCCTAAACTTACTTTAGGATGTCCCACAAATCGACACTTGTCAAATCTTGTCCCAAACTTATCCTTTTGAAACCTTTTCACATAAGTTGGAACCCCTTATCTTAACATACTTAAGATTAGGAATCCTCCCTGTCCATAACTTTTATGGAGTCTTGGGGCCGAATTATGAGGTTACCATTTCGTAGATATGCAGCCATTTCTAGGACATTATCCCAGAAGGATATTGGAATGTTGGTAAAATCATTTTGGACCGTACCATGTCCAACAAGGTATGATTTTTCATTCAGATACATCAATCAATTATTGCGTATCAGGATGTGTCCATTATGAGAAAACCATTTGAGATGATCTAGAAACTTATTGCACAAGTATTTATTCCTTGATCCGATCAAAGAATCCTAATACTTTGCCAATTTGTTTCACTTTTGAATTCTTTGAACCTTTCAAATAATTCACACTTGTATTTCAAAGAAATACACACATTCAACTCTTTGAATGATCATCTCCTTTTCTTATACTAGTTTGTTCAATTTGCAAAAATATATTTTCACGTAAGTCAAGTATACAAAATTTATTAAGTAATATTCCATTCTATACAAAACATTATTATTATAAATAGAACAACAATTGTTCTTAATTATAATACCAAAAATTTTATCATTCAACAATAAAATGGAAATAATATTTTAACAAGAACCGGAATACAATAACAACTTATCGACTTAATAGATTTGCCCGTAGGCATTGTTAAACTATAAGTTTCTATGGCTAATGTTGCAACCATCGCTTCATTTCCCACACATAGGATTACTTATATTTGTTTAACTTTCTACTTCTGCTTGGTCCCTTCATAAATCTATATTTATGATAACCAAAGTCGGTATCCAATACCCAAGTAGAACCTTGACTTAAAGAAAAATTATTTTAAATCATGAACAAAAACTATATTGTAACCCAAACTTCACTAAGCTTCTTTCGTTAGCCTCGCAAGACGCTTCGCAGATTTCTTTTCAAAGTGTCCGAAGCTTATTGCAAGTGGAAGCAAAACTCCTTTGCTATCCGTGACGCTTTTGTTCTTATTATCCTTTGTTTATGTCTTTCTATTTACCTTCTTTGAATCGTTCTTCTTTTCAGAAGATCCTTTGGCCCCTACCAGTAAGACTTGGTCTTTCTTGTTTGGAAAATGACTCTCAACCTTTTTCAATATGTTAAGCAAATCAATGAGGTCGATATCTAGCTTGTTCATATGAAAAATTCACAACAATTGTGAAAGGAGTCCCGGAGTGAGTGCAAGATCAAATCTTGGCTCAACTCTCCATCCATGACAAAACCAATTGTCTTAATCGATCAATCAAATTGATTATGTTAAGAACTTTTGTCTGCGTACTATAGTGCCATGGCCATTCTAGATCGGAAGAGCTCCTTAGATATCTAATATCTATCGGTCCTACTTTCCTCACCATCAACTACTTGGCGTGCAGAGAGTATAGTAGAGCATCCATAGTTTCATCTTGTCGACGTCAAGCTCGTTACTCATGGATGCGAGCATGATGCATCGAGCCAATCTGTGCATCATCTTGCCACTTTCTAAAAGTAGCAATGTCTTCCTCAGAGGCATTATCTCGCAACCATTCGCAGGATAGGCGATTAAGGACATAAGATATCTTTTTCAACTATGAGAACTATTCTCAAATTCCTTAACCAATCCGCTTAATTTGGCCCGATTAATTTAGCATCTAATATGCTTCGCAGATGATAGTAATTTTAGACATTGTAAAATTTCAGTAAATGAATTTGTAATTAACAACATTTTAACATACATTCTATTATTAATTACCAAAATAAATTAGGTCTTGTTTTAAATTGGTATCTCCCACTATTTTCTTCAAACTATATTACCTCACTTATATAGTTCTAAGAAAATCTAATTAAAGATTTGCTAGTGAGAATAAGGATCCCATTTCAAATGTATATAGCCTTGTGGTGACACAACAAACTATATATAAAAAATAGGTAGACAACTTTTGTCAATTACATCAACTATGCAACTCCTCAGATTTTGCCTCTTAGATTATTTTGATCAAGTGGTGGCACATCCGAATCAAAATTATCCAAGTTAAGTCCGACCTAGCACTCCATATATTCAAAAAGAAAAATATCATCCTTGTGGTGACACAACAAAACAATATTGTTCAATTTTCTTTATAAGCATCAAATGTGATAAATTAACATCTTAAATACTTAATACTTGCCTTGTGGTGACACAACAAACTCATATTAAATATTTAATACTCTATTAATTTTATCATGTTAGAAGGCTGACGCTCGATATTCCAAATATCTTTGAACGCTTAGGACTTAATATAAAAATTGAGGGGTTTGTTATTAATTTGTCTCATCTTGTTTTAGCGCAGCATTTGCATATATATATAAAATACAGCGTTATATTAATTAACATGCGAAGCATGTTTGCATAATATATAATATATATATATAGTATAAGCATGCACATATAGAATACTATATTCTACCCGGATTGATTATGGACTTTTATTCTAGTTTGGGTTCACTAGAGCCACCAAGTGAACCAAAAGGTCAAAACCTTAGGGTGCAAGAAATAATATTTAAATATAACTATTACATTTAAACCCTGCTCCATTACAAACGGGTCTTCAAACGCTCCTTGTTTTTTGATCTCTAATTCTTCAAAATTAATTCTAAATATTCCTATTACAAAACTATTTTAAAATAAATAGAAACCTTGATCGTTAAATAAGGGAAGTACATATAGAGAGAGATAGAATTTACATTAAGAAAAATTAGAGAAGACGAGGTACGCAGTAATCCCCATTTAATAAAACCCATACATTCATGCATCCAACTAAAATAAAATCCAATCGCATCGGGTCAATAGTCCATAATCAATCCCATTTATTATCATACACATCACCATATGCATCAATAAATAACATTCATCTCATGAATAATAAACATTTAATATATATATCGATATCATTTAATGGGCAAATTTAGTTAGTATAAAATCTAATTTTGAATTAAAATAAACTCTTTTATTTTAATCCAAATTTAAATCAAAATAAAACTATTTTATTTTAATTTATCCTATTTTGAATAAAATAAACTATTTTATTTAATCAAAATCTTTAATCAAAATAAACTCCTTTATTTTAATTAATTATGGAATCCAATTCCATATAAAAAATCTTTAATTAAAATAAACTCTTTTATTTTAATTAATTATGGAATCCAATTCCATGTAAAAAAAAAATTTATTAAAGGAAACATTAATTTTCTTTCCTATTCACAAATAAACACTTTTATTTTGAATAATATGAAATCTTATTTCATATCTAAATAAACTCCTTTATTTAAGGAAATTAGGATTCTCTTTCCTATTCACAAATAAACTCTTTTATTTTGAATAATATGAAATCCTATTTCATATCTAAACAAACTCCTTTATTTAAGGAAAGATCAATTTCAACTCCAATTAGTTATCATGGAATCCAATTCCAACTCTAATTAGTTAGCATGAAATTCTAATTTTAAAATTAAAATAAACTTTTTATTTTAAGATTAAAATAAACCTTTTATTTTAAGATTAAAATAAATATTTATTTTAATTATAAAATAATTAAAATATATATATATTTTAATTATAAAATAATTAAGAATAATATATATATATATATATATATATATAATACCATGCATCTTAGTTCTGTTGTAACAAAAAAATATGGCCACGTGCTTCCTTGCCTCGATATTTAGTGACTTTTTAAAAACAAGCCACATGAGACTTTTTCCATATAAACATCCTGTTCCTCACGGAAATTAAACGGATAAATTGCTTTTAATTTTTTTTTTTTTATATTATTGATTTTCGTCGACGTTTTTACCATTTAAAAAAAAAAAAAAAATTATGTATACCTACATGTTACCCATACAATGAATCTGCATAGATTCAAAAAAAAATATTTGATTGTTCCTTTTTTTTTTTTTTAATAAATTTTATACAATTAAATTATGCCCAATTAAATTGTTCTAAACACATATCAATATACATATTAAATTAAAACAATTAATAATTTGCATAAAGTTTTGGCTCTGATGCCATCAATTAGATTTGTAATATTCATAATGCTTGAATCAAATTGCATAAAAAAGCTAAGCGTGGTAAAAATCGAGTTTAAAAATTTTACAAACCATATACCCGGATCACCCTTTATGCATAATTATTAATTAAGCGAAAAGATAAAGAATAAAAAATCATACCCTTGAAGATCGAGCTTCCTCGTGTACAAGTTCACCTCCAAATCCTTTCGCGTTCAATCTTGAATCCACCGGGTTTGGTTCCTTCCTTTGATCGGCGTTAGCCACCCAAATGTTTGGCCTCTAGAGGTGATCCACCGAGGAAGAATAAAATTCAAGAAGATGGGTGTTATGGCTAACCCTAGTTTTCTATCTCTATAGAAAAAGGTGTACTCTCCCAACTATTGAAATTACATTATGTTAAAAATCAACAACCCATACCACCCATAATAAGACTCATCTTATTTATAGATGTGGGCAACCCATCTTAACAATTAAGGAATTGGGTTTTATTTAATTAATTAAATTCTTTTAATTAATTAAGCTCCCTAATCTTATTAGGGATAATTAATTAAACTCCTTTAACTAATTTTCCTTCATAATCCAATTAGGAATAAATGAGAGTACTTATATTAAATTAATTCCTAAACTCTTTTAGAAATTAAAATAATAATAATTGTAATAATATTAATAAGACTCCTCTTATTAATTTATATTTAATATTTCTAAAATATTAAATAATAAATATTAAGCTATTTAATTTATTCTATCACCATAGATTAAATTAAATATATACTTAACATATTATTACGATTATGCCATTAACTTCTTAAATAATTATTCTTCCTTTTATGGTGTGACCCTTTAGGTTCTCCATATTAAACCAGGTTGTGAATAAATCAATTAGAACAATTTAATCTTATTTAAATAAATAAATTAAACAATTAATTTATTTAAATAAATAATATTTATTCTACAATAGGGATAAGCCTCCCCAATGATCAACGACTTTCCGGATAATATAGATTTCAACATTAATCATTAAAGAACCTTTGAGTAAATAGTTACCGCATAATTCAATCCTTCCACCATACAATGTCCCAATTAAATATAAGACATGGAATTATCACAAGTCTTATTTTATTTAATTATATGTATTTCGATCCTTAAATGCATAACTCCAAATAATGCAAATTAGAAACTCCTTTCTAATTTCATTCTCGCTTCGCCAAGGACTCTTGGGTTGTCATTTATCGAATCACATAGACATTTCTTCTTTTATTAGAAGTGGTAGATTCTTTATCGATCATACATTATCTCCATGTACAACTTATTATACCCAAGCATACCCTTTGATATACCCTAAGGGTCTTAAGGAATAAGTCAAAGTATAACTCATCATACACAAGATACTATGATGATCTCAAGTCCAAGGATTACTCAGTACTACTATCACTACAGAATTCCTATCGACAGCAAATAAAACTCCATTAGGTATTCCTTAGCGAGCCAATGCTCAAAGTGAACTTATTCTCTAATAAGCACCTACATACTTGCTTTAGTGTCTCCACACAAATGATCATGAGATCAATCATCCTCATCCAATGAGCAAGCAACGTATGTACCAATCTATCCGGATTCACTAATCCCCAATTTAGTAATCCAATGATTGGGAACTATTTTAGTTTTAAGCTTTCTAAGAATTTAGATCTCATTAGAATGATCATCATCATTATTCTAAAAGCATTGCTTAAAACTATGGGTTTATCACATATTATAAAACAAAGATCATGTAGATAATTAAAAGCCTTTAATAAATTAATACTTTTTATTAATAAATGAATAAGATTGTTACAAAGTATATGCTTTATCATCAAACATGATTGGCTTTGTGTGCATACTACTTTCAATTGTATGGTGGAAGGATTGAATTATGTATTGCAGAACTATTAACTCAAAGGTTCTTTTATGATTAATGTTGAAATCTATATTATCCGGAAAGTCGTTGATCGCTAGGGAGGCTTATCCTATTGTAGAATAAATATTATTTATTTAAATAAATTAATTGTTTAATTTATTTATTTAAATAAGATTAGAATTGTTCTAATTGATTTATTCACAACCTAGGTTTAATATGGAGAACCTAAAGGGTCACACCATAAAAGGAAGAATAATTATTTAAGAAGTTAATGGCATAATCGTAATAATATGTTAAGTATATTTAATTTAATCTATGGTGATAGAATAAATTAAATAGCTTAATATTTATTATTTAATATTTTAGAAATATTAAATATAAATTAATAAGAGGAGTCTTATTAATATTATTACAATTATTATTATTTTAATTTCTAAAAGAGTTTAGGAATTAATTTAATATAAGTACTCTCATTTATTCCTAATTGGATTAGGAAGGAAAATTAGTTAAAGGAGTTTAATTAATTATCCCTAATAAGATTAGGGAGCTTAATTAATTAAAAGAATTTAATTAATTAAATAAATCCCAATTCCTTAATTGTTAAGGTGGGTTGCCCACATCTATAAATAAGAGGAGTCTTATTATGGGTAGTGAGGGGTTGTTGACTTTTTTAACATACGACATAATTCCAATTGTTGGGAGAGTACACCTTTTTCTATAGAGATAGAAAACTAGGGTTTGAGCCAAATACCCATCTTCTTGAATTTTCTTCTTCCTGGTGGATCACCTCTAGAGGCCAAATATTTGGGTGGCTAACGTTGATCAAAGGAAGGAACCAAACCCGATGGATTCAAGATTGAACGCGAAAGGATTTGGAGGTGAACTTGTATCCGAGGAAAGCTCGATCTTTAAGGGTATGATTTATTCTTTATCTTTTCGTTTAATTAATAATTGTGCATAAAGGGTGATCCGGGTATATGGTTTGTAAAATTTTTAAACTCGATTTTTACACAATTTGATCACAAGACATGAATATACAAACCTAACAATTATGACCATGGATTATGCGGTGTAATCATTACCGTAATGTTACAAATGATTTGGAAAAAGTCCTCATTGGCCCGTAGTGCATTTATGGACAGTACTGTTGATGAATACAAAGATGAATTATTTTATGGCATGATCAGTACTGTTGATGAATACACAAATATTCTTAGCCCGTAGTGCATGGATAATTGTGGTCGTGATACTAAAGAATATCCTTGGCCGTAGTGCAGGGGTGATTCAATGATGTGGATTATTTATTAATGTGACGCCCCAAAAATTAGGTATACATCACCCATCTTGGGTCGCCAGATACATGGTACAAAATTCAAATACAATTTACTAATACAACTGTAGTGTACAATATGACAAAACATAACTGTGAGTTTGAATACAATTATTATCTACTAGAGATTATACAAACTCAAAAGAAGTCCTCATTACAATTGTTAACACACTATTTCACAGAATAGTGAGGACTACTAATACTATCATCTGGTCCATCACCGCTTCTCGACTACTCGTCCCCGCCTATATTCTCATTTCCTCAAGAGAACAAAGTGAAAGAAAGGGTGAGCTCAACTAGCCCAAGAAGAAATATTATGACTAAGATAATGCGTAATAAATTATCATTAGTCTCCAACAATGTTAAATTGATAAAATATAATAGACATCAAGTTAGCTGCAGCAATGAACAAGCAATCCATTAAAAGAGTCAAGTAGAAAATAAAATCTACTATCTTTTATGATTTAAAAGGTTTTTCATCATCTATTATCGCCGAGACTCAAACTTAATAAATATTCCACATCATCGAATCACCCCCGCACACTACGCCAAGGATATTCTTTAGTATCACGACCACAATTATCCATGCACTACGGGCCAAGAATATTTGTGTATTCATTAATGGTCATGATCATGCCAACAAATCATCCATCAATGCACTACGGGCCAATGAGGACTTTTATCACATCATTTGTAATATTACTACCATGATTATACCAAATAATCCTCGGTCATAATCATACCAAGTCCATCTATGCACTACAAAGCCATGATGACTTTCAACATATCAATACGAGGATGATGACAATGATATAAGAATTCAATAAAACAAGTTCAAGAATTAATTTGTCCAAGAACCAATAACGTCCAAATTGTCAACATGATATCGCTTTGTAGAGTAAAATTCAAGAATGATCGAAGAATATTTCCATGAAAAGATATCGATGAAACACAAATATCAAAGATATTCTACTAATTTCATGGAGTATAGAAGTCAAAACTTTAACCAACCGAGTATAATAAAGAATGGAATAACAAAAGAAATCACCATGCATGCAGATTGCAGATGAGACAAAGTTATTCAACAGTAATAATAATAACGGAACCACGTCGTGCAAAATTTGCAACCGGCTGTGATGTTCCAAATGTAATAATAAAGATTTTAACCAGTGTTCGGTAAAAAACACATGCATGTGATGTTCCAAATGTAATAATAATAAAGATTTTAACCGTGTCCTGTAAAACACACGCATGAGGATATTCCAACAAGTAGTAATAATAAAGATGGAACCAGTCCCGCAGTAAAACGCATGTGAGAAGATATTCCAATGTAATAATAATAAAGATAGAATAATAGAAGAATGTCACCAAGTATAGGGTAGTCACAGATATTTGGTTATTCAGTAATAATAAATAATGGAATAATGTAAGTTCTCTTCATGAATACAAAAGAAATAACACCCTTACCGTAAAATAATACTTGATATTAGAGTAGGGAAGTAATGTGTAATATTTTCTATAGTTTTCTATAATTTTCTCTCTAGAGTTCAAATTGAATTCGTAAGAAATAATGAAGGAATGAGCTTCTATTTTTAGGAAAATGGAATGCATAGTAACTAACTCATGAATGGTCCAGATTGATTTACTTTAATCTGACTATCCATATTTAAAGCAAAATATTTTAAATAAAATATAATATATATAATAATAATGACAATCATAGTACTCAATAATTCAATTCTTCCAAACTTTTTTCCAACGCATAAAGATATATATATATATATATATATATATATATATATATATATATATATATATCAATAAACAATCAGCATAAATACAATATATTTATAATATACAACACATGTTCCCTACAAACACAACACACACCACACACCACTAACAATACCATTCCCCGCCAAAAACCCACTAACAATGCCATTCCCCACCAAAACCCACTAACAATATATATTATATTATATATATACACCCACACACAACCTTATATACATAACCCCCTCCCCACTACGTATCTCTCTCCCACCCCCATTTTTAAAAATCATTTTTCAACACATATGGGCCCCACATGTGGGCCCCACATGTGGGTTCCACCTTTAAATAATTTTGTACCGATTATTTTGAAAAATGGGTAAATGAGGGTCCATATAATAATCAAAATTGACAACAATTACTATAGCAATAATTGAACAAAACTGAGTGACTTCTGAAGTAAACATCAATAATCAATACCGTGTGCTACTATGCAACCACGCCAGACATCGCATTTTTTTAACACCGGTGTTTCAACAGCTTAATCTGTAAAACTTTCCGCCATTATTTTAATAAATTATTTTTGTCGTTTTCTCAATTCGACAATAATTCCGTTGTGGGTCCACCTAATGATTGTGCCGTTGCATTTAATATTCCCTATTAAAAAAGAATATTCCCCACCAAATTAATATTATATAACAACTTCATGCTTATTTTGCAAAATTTATAAATATTACCCACAACTATAACATTATATCAAATTTACTCCATAATATTCAAAAATAATATTTATAGAAAATTCATCTTTATTCAAAAAGTTGGGGTTTTACAATCTCCCCTTCTTATGAAATTTCGCCCTCGAAATTAGGGTACGTACCTGGTATCTCAAAGAGGTAAAGATACCTTGATTTTATTTTAGACTCTAACTCCCAAGTCATTTTCTCAACATCGTGGTTTCTCCACAAAACTTTGACTTGAGGTATAACCTTGGAGCGTAGAATATGTTCCTTCTTATCCAAGATTTGAACAAGAACCTCTTCATACGTCAAATCTTCCGCTATTTTGTTCGGTTCTAACTCAATAATGTGGTTTGGGTCTTTCACATATTTACGTAACATGGATATGTGAAAAACATTATGAACACGAGACATACTTGGCGGTAAAGAGAGTCTATATGCCACAGTTCCTACTCGATCGAGGATTAAAAATGGGCCGATGAATCGAGGATTGAGCTTTCCTCTCTTTCCAAATCTCGTAACTCCTTTCCATGGAGTAACACGTAACAAACACATGATCTCCTATATCGAATTCCACATCCTTTCATGAAGATCAAAGATAACTCTTTTGTCGATCTTGTGAGGTTTTTATACGTTTGCCGGATCGTTTGAATCTTTTTCGTAGTCATACGCACTCAACTCCGGTCCCAACAACGTTGTTTCACCCACCTCATCCCAAAGATATCTTCGAGAACGACACTTTCTTCCATACAACGCTCGAATGGAGCCATGCCAATACTTGCTTGATAACCGTTGTTGTAGGAAAACTCCACCAATGGTAAGAACTTGTCCCAACTTCCTTGAAATCAAGGACACAAAGTCTTAATAGATCTTCAAGAGTTTGAATAGTCTCTCCATCCGTCCGTCAAATTCGAGGATGATATGCCAAGCTAAATCGTAAGTCTGTGCCCATAGCTTTTTGCAAACTAACCCAAAATCGTGAAGTGAATCTTGGGTCTCGATCGTAAACTATGGATACCGGATACCATGCGATCTTACAATCTTGTTTATGTATATACTGAGCAAGACGTTCAAGTGTATAAGTTTCTCAGACGCAGAAGAAATGAGCAGACATTTGGTCAATCTATCAACAATGACCCAAATCGCATCTATACCTTGAGAAACCTTAGGAAGACCCCAGAATGAAATCCATGGTAATGTGCTCCTAGTTCCATTTCGGAATTTCAAGTGGTTGTAATGGACCTTTTGGTACTTGATGCTTCGCTTTAACTCGTTGACAAGTTAGACACCTTGAGATAAAAAACGCTATCTCTCTCTTCATATTGCTCCACCAAAATGTATGATTTAATATCATGATACATTTTGGTACTCCTGTGATGGATTGCAAACGATGTGTTGTGCGCCTCCATCATGATTTTATACTTTAAATCGTGGTCGTTAGGAACACAAAGTTTAGAGTTGACTCAAGTATTCCTTCTTCATCGATTCTTGCTTCCTAAGATAGCACCTTCTTGCACTTTCTTCCTCATACGCATCGCCTCCGTGTGTCAGTAATTCGAAAGCAAACTTTAACTTTATCAATTAAAGTCGGTTCTACTCAGATATTCGCCATCATCACATGGGTCCCTCGGAGTCTTTAACTCTATCTCCATCCTTTGCAAGTCACACAAAATGGACTTTGTGTTGACAATATCGCACTCATATTTTACGATATGATCTTCTACTCAATGCGTCGCCTACCACGCTCGCTTTTCCAGGATGGTATTGGATGGTATGATCATAATCTTTCAACAGTTCAAGCCAACGTCGTTGTCGCATGTTGAGTTCCTTTTGAGTGAAGAAATATTTGAGGCTTTTATGATCCGTAAAGATATCCACTTTCTCCCCATACAAATAATGCCTCCAAATCTTTAGTGCGAAGACAACAGCTGCCAACTCTAGATCATGAGTAGGATAATTCCTCTCATATTCTTTGAGTTGTCTTGAGGCATAGGCTATGACTTTTCCATGTTGCATGAGAACACATCCCAACCCTTTGCCCGAAAGAATAATGAAAGATGACAAATCCCTCCGACCCGGATGGTATTGTCAAAACAGTGCTGAAATGAGTCTCCTCTTGAGTTCTTGAAAACTCTTCTCACATTCTTCGCTCCAATCGAACTTTGTATCTTTCCGAGTCAGCTGAGTTAATGGAGTAGCGATTCGAGAAAATTCTTCCACGAATCTCCTATAATAACCAACTAAACCAAGAAAGCTACGATTTCGGGCCATCGATTTAGGTTGCTCCCACTTTGAATAGCTTCAATCTTTCTTTGGGTCAACAGATATTCCATGACTTGATACCACGTGCCCAAGGAATGCTACTTCCTCGCCGTAACTCACATTTCTTCAACTTGGCATAAAGCTTATATTCACGAAGCTTTTGGAGTGTCACCTCAAGTGTTGTTCATGATCTTCACGGCTTTTGGAATAAATAAGGATGTCATCAATAAAGACGACCACAAAGTGATCCAAATATTCCTTGAATACTTGGTTCATCATATCCATGAAGGCAAAGTTAGAGCATTAGTCAATCCAAAAGACATGACTAGGAATTCATAATGCCCGCATCGAAGTTTCAAAGCCATCTTTGGAATGTCATCGGTTCTAATCTTCAATTGGTGATATCCCAATCTAAGATCAATCTTTGAAAAGAATTTGGCTCCTTGCAACTCGGGTCAAACAGGTCATCAATACGTGGCAACGGATACCTATTTTGATGGTGACATGATTCAACTCCCGATAATCAATACAAAGTCGCATACTCCCATCTTTCTTCTTCACGAATAGAACAGAGCACCCCAAGGAGAAGTACTAGGACTTAATAAAGCCAATGTCTAACAATTCCTGCAACAATTGGGTCTTTAACTCTCAAGTTCAATAGAGCTATTCGATATGGGCTTTGAAATGGGTTTTGTACCAGTTCAAGGTCGATACAAAATTCAATTTCACGCCTCCGGGGTAGGCCTGAAGTTCTTTGGGAATACGTCAGGAAACTTATTAACAACAGAAATATCATTCAGAGTTGCCGTATTTTTATTTAGATCTGTGACATGAGCTAAGAAAGCTTAACATCCGTTTTTTAATAAACGAATAGCTTTATGGCTTGAGATGACAGTGATTGATTTTAATGGTTTGGTTGCTTGAATTTGCATAATAGGTTGGTTAGGAATATGAAAGCTAACAACCTTAGGAAAATAATCAATTTTTACATGATGAGTAGTTAACCAATCAATCTCTAGAATCACATCAAATGCAAGTATTTTCAAAGAAATAAGATCGACAGGTAATGTGCGGTTACCAATATGAATCAAACAAGACTTATAAACCATGGATGTAATGAAGGTTTCTCCCAACGGAGTTTCAACAGATAAGTCAAAGTCCAATTTCTCCGTAGTCAAATTTAATCGATGAGCGTAAGTAGGAGAAATAAAAGAATGGGTAGAACTGGTATCAAATAAAGTATAGACTTCGTTAAAGTTTATGATAAGCTTACCCGTGATGACCTCATTTGGGTTCCTTGCTTTCTGGGAGGTCACAACAAACGTTCTCCCTTGCACTACCGGCTTTGACTTTTCTGGGATGGCATTTGGTGCCTCCATCCTAGCTGAATTTGTCTTCGGTGAACGACAAAATCAGGCTAAGTGACCTCTCTTCCACAATTATAACATGCTTTGACGACATCATGCTAGTTTGACCTGATGTGTCCCTCCCTCCACATTTGAAGCATATGATAGGTGGTCTTTCTCCTTCCTTAACAACAAGTGTTGGTCTTTAACATCTTTCCATCATTGTTGAATCTCTCTTCTTGAAATGTCCATTCTTATTGTTTTGGCCTCGATTACCACCAAGTGGTTACCATTTTCGCATGTTGATTCCTCCACGCTTGTTGTCACCGCTTCAATGATCGCTCACCGGTATTATCATTTTATTTACCGCTCTCTTTTGGTTGCGTTGACTCGTTATCGCTACTTCCACCAATCGAGCCCTATTTACAACATCTGAATACAAACATAGTTTATGAGAAATAAGATGTTGATGTATCTCCGGCTTCAAACCTCTTAAAAACATTCGCGTCATTCTCTCTTCATTATCCACCAAGTGGGACGCAAACCGGGATAACTCCAAAAATTTTTCCTCGTATTGCGACACGGTCATATTGTTTTGCTCCAATTTGATAAACTCCAACTCCTTCATGTGACGAATACTTTCGGGAAAGTATTTGTCGTTGAACAGCTCTTGGAACTTCTCCCAAGACATCTTTAGTACGGCAGGTTAAGTATATTTAACCGGTTCCCACCAGTAATCTGCCTCTCCGCGCAACATAAAGGAGGAAAAGGGAACCTTTTGCTCCTCAGAGCATCCCAAGACATCAAATATCTTGGTGATCTGCTTTATCCATGCTTCCGCCATAAGTGGTTTTGGCTTCTCCTTAAACTCCCGGTGGTCCCGGCTCCTTGAACTATTTAGCGGTGACCACCGAGAGTTTCCAATGTTTCCACCTACATTTTGGACAGAGCCGCTCTCTTCATTATTGCATGAATCAGATAAAGCCTCCGAACAATCCATCATTCATCATTTGGTCAGGGTTGTTGTTTGCATGAGGATTGTCGCCTTCCTGATGCATATTATCCTGATTATTGATATTTGGTGAATCAACGGTCGCCTGTGCTCCATTGCTATTCTCAACATTCTCGGATGTCATTTTCAGATACTGCCACAAAACAAAATGTTAATTGACATGTAACATATTATCCCTATATTCTGACCGACCAATTAAATACCAAATAAACTTAGGTAGGTCATACTAGCGAAGGAATTCTCCGTCTCTCCCCTCTTAGTGCTATTCTCACATCTTAGCCAGGGATCATATCCCTAAGCTTTGATACCAACTTTGACGCCCCCAAAATTAGGTATACATCACCCATCTTGGGTCGCTAGATACATGGTACAAAATTTAAATACAATTTACTAATACAACTGTCGTGTACAATACGACAAAATATAACTGTGAGTTTGAATACAATTATTGTCTACTAGAGATTATACAAACTCAAAAGGAGTCCTCATTACAATTGTTAACACACTATTTCACATAATAGTGAGGACTACTAATGCACCATCTAGGACCATCACTCCGTTCCCCGACTAGTCCCCAACTATATTCTCATTTCTCAAGAGAACAAAGTGAAAGAAAAGGTGAGCTCAACTAGCCCAAAGAAGAAATATTATGACTAAGATAATGCGTAATAAATTATCATTAGTCTCCAACAATGTTAAACCGATAAAATATAATAGACATCAAGTTTAACTCGCAATGAACAAGTAATCCATTAAAAGAGTCAAGTAGAAAATAAAATCTACTATCTTTTATGATTTAAAAGTTTTTTCATCACTATTATCGCGTGAGACTCAAACTTAATAAATATTTCACATCATCGAATCACCCCTGCACTACGGCCAAGGATATTCTTTAGTATCACGACCACAATTATCCATGCACTACGGGCCAAGAATATTTATGTATTCATTAATGGTCATGATCATGCCAACAACTGTCCATCAATGCACTACGGGCCAATGAGGACTTTTATCACATCATTTGTAACATTATGGTCATGATTATACCAAATAATCCCGGGTCATAATCATACCAAGTCCATCTATGCACTACAGGCCACAGATGAGTTTCAACATATCAATATGAGGATGATGACAATGATATAAGAATTCAATAAAACAAGTTCAAGAATTAATTTGTCCAAGAACCAATAACGTCCAAATTGTCAACATGATATCGCTTTGTAGAGTAAAATTCAAGACTGATCAGAAGAATATTTCCGTGAAAAGATACTAGATGAAACGCAAATATCAAGGATATTCTACTAATTTCATGGAGTATAGAAGTCAAAACTTTAACCAACCGAGTATAATAAAGAATGGAATAACAAAAGAAATCACCATGCATGCAGGTACTTCAGATAGACAAAAGTTATTCCAATGTAATAATAATAACGGAACCGTGTCGTGCAAAAATTTGCAATCGGTAAAACACATGCATGGATGTTCCAACAAAATAATAAAGACGAGAACTCAGGTCCGGTGTAAAACACACGCACGAGGATGTTCCAACAGTAATAATAATAAAGATTTAACCAGTCCTGTAAAAAACACATGCATGATGATATTCCATCGAGTAATAATAAAGATGGAACCAGTCCCACAGTAAAAACGCATGCATGTGATATTCCAATGTAATAATAATAAAGATGTAATAATAGAAGAATGTCACCAAGTATAGGGTAGTCCGCAGATATCTTGGTTATTCCAAGCAGAATAATAAATAATGGAATAAATGTAAGTTCTATTCATGAATACAAAAGAAATAACACCCTTACCATAAAATAATACTTGATATTAGAGTAGGAGGTAAAGAATACTTTTCTATAGTTTCTCTATAATTTCTCTCTCAGAGTTTCAAATTGAATTAAGTAAGAAATAATGAAGGAATGAGCTTCTATTTATAGGAAAATGGAATGCATAGTAACTAACTCATGAATGGTCCAGATTGATTTATTTTAATCTGACGGTCCATATTTAAAGAAAAATATTTTAAATAAAATATAATATATATAATAATAATGACAATCATAGTACTCAATAATTTAATTCTTACGAACTTTTTCCAACGCAAAGATATATATATATATATATATATATATATATATATATATATATATATATATATATATATATATATCAATCACAATCAAAGATAAATACAATATATATATAATATACAACACATGTTCCCTACACAAACACAACACACACCACACACCACTAACAATACCATTCCCCACCAAAAACCCACTAACAATACCATTCCCCACCAAAACCCACTAACAATATATATTATATTATATATATATACACCCACACACAACCTTATATACATAACCCCCTCCCCACTACGTATCTCTCTCCCACCCCCATTTTCAAAAATCATTTTTCAACACATATGGGCCCCACATGTGGGCCCCACCTTTAAATAATTTTCTACCGATTATTTTAAAAAATGGGTAAATGAGGGTCCATATAATAATCAAAATTGACAACAATTACTATAGCAATAATTGAACAAAACTGAGTGACTTCTGACGTAAGCATCAATAATCAATACCGTGTGCTACTATGCAACCACGCCAGCCAGACATTATACCTTTAACACCGGTGTTTCAACAAGTTAATGGTAAAACTTCGCCGTTATTTTTATAAAGTATTTTTGTCATTTTTCAATCCGACAATAATTCCGCTGTGGGGTCCACTAATGATTGTGTCGTTGCACTAATATTCCTCGACAAAAAGAATATTCCCCACCAATCGAATATTATATAACAACTTGCTTACTTTGCAAAATTTATAAATATTACCCAAAACTATAACATTATATCAATTTTACTCCATAATATTCAAAAATAATATTTATAGAAAATTCATCTTTATTTATAAAAGTTGGGGTTTTACAATTAAAATTTGAGTTCCGGTGATAAAAGTGATGAAAACCTTTTAAATCATAAAAATAGTAGATTTTATTATCTACTTGACTCTTTTAATGGATTGCTTTGTTCACTGCAGTTAAACTTGATGTTTGTTATATTGTATCAATTTAACATTGTTTAAGGCTAATGATAATTTATTCTGCATTATCTTAGTCATAATATTTCTTCTTGGGCTAGTTGAGCTCACCCTTTCTTTCACCGTGTTCTTCGTGAAATGAGAATATAATTTGGGATTTAGTCTGGGAGCGGAGTGATGGTCCTAGATGGTGCATTAGTAGTCCTCACTATTTTGTGAAATAGTGTGATAATAATTATAATGAGGACTCCTTTTGAGTTTGTATACTCTCTAGTAGACAATATTTGTATTCAAACTCACGGTTTATGTTTTGTCGTATTGCATACCATGACAGTTGTATTATTAAGTTGTATTTGAATTCGCATGTACCATGTATCCGGCGACTCAAGATGGGTGATATATATACTAATTTTTGGGGGCGTCACGGTTGGTATCAAAGTTTAGAGGATATGATCCCTGCCAGGATGTGAGAATAGAACTAGGATGGAGAGGCGGGAATTCCTTCGCTAGTATGACCTACCTAAGTTTATTTGATATTTAATTGGTCGGTCAGAGTATATGGATAATATGTTACATGTCAATTAACCTTTGTTTTATGGTAGTATTTGTAAATGGCATCCCGAAAATGTTGAGATAAGCAATGAAGCACATGAGACCGTTGAGACACCTTTAATCACTAACTGAGTTAATGTGATGTCGACGAAGAAGAAATTAGAGATATCTACGTGGTGCGTGAAGAACTAATAGTTGCATTTTGAGCTAGTTGCAGAGGTAGCAGCTGAAAGTGAGGAAGAAGATGAACCTGAGGAGAATTTATTAGAAGAATTTTATGATCAAAATTTAGCATTACAAAATCGTATTCATGAGTTAGAAGAGGAGGCTGAAGAACGGCAGGAGGTCATGGAGCAAAGAGATGCAACCATTCAAAATTGTGTTACCCGATGTGCGATGCTTGAACAGAAGCACTCTTTGGCAGAGTATAAGATATTAGAGCTGGAATCTGAGAATGCTATGATCAAAGTTCTGATGAAAGCAGAAACAACTAAACGAAGGAGAATAGATGATGCATGGGTAAAAGCCGCACGACGTGTAGATATTGTAGAAAAATACGTCCGATCCAATAAAGCCAAAATAGATGAAATGGATTTTTCTTTTTGGACAACAATTAGGAGAATCCAACATCGAATTTGGAATTACCCTGTGCATAGCGGTCAACCCCAATTCGATATGGATCAGAGAATAATGATTCAAATCATGGATCAGGAATGGGACGAAACACTTAAGGGTGGAATGTACCCTATAGCAAAGTCAAATCCAGTAGTTTAAGTGGGAGCGTTTGTTGAGGAACCCGAACGAAGTTATTACGGGTAAGTTAATGATAAAATCTTGTGAAGTTTATACCTTATTAGATGCCAGTTCTACCCACTCTTTTATTTCACCTAGTTGTGTTCAATGTTTGAAGTTAACTTCGGAGAAGTTAGACTTTGATATATCTGTTTAAACTCAATTGGGAGAAACCTTCGTTACCTTCACTATTTATAAATCTTGTTCAAATCAACACTTTCACGTTACCTTTCGATCGTATCTCTTTGAAAATACTTGTCTTTGATGTGATTTTAGGGATCGATTGGTTAACTACTCATCATGCTTTTTGTAAGGTTGTTAGCTTTCATACTCCTAACCAACCTGTTATGCGAATTTAAAGTAACCAAACCACTAAAGTCAATCATTGTCATATCAAGCCATAAGTAAAGAGCCCCGAGCCTTTCGCTGATGACTTCCTTATGTGGAATACACCGAAGCCATACTTTTTGTAGGTGACGTCGTGAATGACGATGACAAGTTGATAGGTATCAATGTGACGTGCTATCCAAGTCTTGGATGAGGGTCACAGTTTTGAATGATATTTTTATCGTTAATAAATTTCTTGACGTATTCCTGAAGACTTCTTAGCCTACCCTAGAGCGTGAAATCAAATTTTGTATTGACCCCAGTACTAAACCCATTCCTAAAACCCTTAAATATTTCTTCAACTAAAATGAACGTAACATGCGCCAAAGACGTTGGCTCGAGCTGTTGAAGATTACGATCGTACCATGCAATATCATCGTGGAAGTGCGAACGTGGTAGCTGACGCGTTGAGTAGAAGATTGTATGCGGTTACAAGTGCGAATATACGAACCCACGTGAAGATAACGAATATATGATTAGAATCTACTTTAATCGACAAAGTTAAAGCCGCTCAAGCTACATACTAAGAGCTGATGAATGTGAAGAAGAAGGTTCAAGAGGGCGTTATTCTAGAAACAAGAATCGACGAAGAGAGGAAATCTCAACCCTCAATTTAATTGGTCCATTTGAAATCCTCGATGAAGTAGGAAATGTGGCCTATAGACTCGTTTTACCGCCAAGTATGTTGCGTGTTCAGAACGTTTTTTTTACGTATCGATGTTACGTAAATATGTGGACGACCCGAACCACATTATTAATTTAGAACCGGACGAGATAGGAGAAGATTTAACGTATGAGGAGATAAACGTTAATATCTTGGATAAGAAGAATCATATTCAATGCTCAAAGGTTATACCTCAAGAGTTAGACATTGAAGTGAAGTCAAGGTATCCTCACCTGTTCGGCATACCAGGTACGTACGTAAATTTCGAGGGCAAAATTCCATAAAGAGGGGAGATTGTGAGACCCTAGATTTTATGAATAAATATTTAATTTTCTCGAAATAATTTTTTTTTAATATTATGGTGTATAATGTTATAGTTGTGGGTAATATTTATAAATTTTGCAAAGTACGCAAGTTGTTATATAATATTCGATTGGTCGGGGAATATTCGTTTTAATAGGGAATATTCGTACAACAACACAATCATTGGTGGACCCCACAACGGAATTATTGTCGGATTGAGAAAACGACAAAAATACTTTATGAAAATAACGGCGAAAGTTTTACCGTTAACTGTTAAAACACCCGGTGTTAAAAGTACAGTAATACGCGTGGTTGCATAGTAGCACATGGTATTGATTATTGATGCTTACGTGGTAAGTCACTCAGTTTTGTTTTATTTGTATTATTAATGTAATAAAATAGAATATTTTTATAAAGTTATTCTATAAATAGAATATATTATATTTTATTATGCATAGTGTTGCATAGTGCCTGCATAGTGCCTGCATAGTGCCTGCATAGTATTTTGCATAGTAAAATCTTTTTATATAAAACAGAATACTTTTATAAAGTTATCTGTTTTATTAGACAATAATTAGAATATATTATATTTTATTATGCATAGTATTTTCATAGTGCCTGCATAGTATTTGCATAGTAAAATCTTTTATAAAGTTATTCATTTTATTAGATTATAAATAGAATATATTATATTTTATTTAAAAGATTTTACTTTAAATATGGAATAGTCAGATTAAAGTGAATCATTCGGACCGTTCATGAGTTAGTTACTATGGGTCCATTTTCTATAAATGAAGCTCATTCCTTCATTATTTCTTATTTAATTCATTAAAACTCTAGAGAGAAAACTATAGAGAGAAAGAAGAAAAGTGTTTTGCTACTTCACTACTTCTATATCCAGTACTCTCTTCTTCTTAAGGTAGGGACTATTATTTGTTGTACTCATAAGGGTATTCTTTCTTTCTTATTCATGAAGAGAACTTCTGTTATTCCATTCTTTATTATTTTGTTGGAATAACTTGTATCATGGGATACCCTATACTTGGTAAAATTCTTACATTATTCCATTCTTTATTATTATTACATTGGAATATCACATGCATGCATTTTACATGGGACTTGGTTCCGTCTTTATTAGTATTCTGTTGGAATAACCTTATCATGCAAAGTACCGCATGCATGGTGATTTCGTTGTTATTCCATTCTTTATTATTACATTGGAACATCGTATGCGATTGTGAATTTACTTTGACACGATTCCGTTAATTATTATTCATTGAATAACTCCGCCTATGCTGCAATCTACCGCATGCGTGGTGATTTCTTTTGTTATTCCATTCTTTATTATACTCGGTTGGTTAAAGTTTTGACTTCTATACTCCATGAAATTAGTGGAATATCCTTGATATTTGCGCTTCATCCAGTATTTTTTCATGGAAATATTCTTCTGAGCATTCTTGAATTTTACTTTACAAAGCAGTATCATGTTGACAATTTGGACGTTATTGGTTCCTGGATAAATTAATTCTTGAACTTGTTTTATTGAATTCTTATATCATTGTCATCATCCTCATGTTTGTATTATGTTGAAAGTCATTTGTGGCCTGTAGTGGATAGATGGACTTGGTATGATTATGACCAGGGATTATGCGGTGTAATCATGACCGTAATGTTATAAATGATGTGAAAAAAGTCCTCATTGGCCCGTAGTGCATTGATGGACAGTTTTTGGTATGATTATGACCAAGATTATGCGGTGTAATCATGACCGTAATGTTACAAATGATGTGGAAAAAGTCCTCATTGGCCCGTAGTACATTGATGGACAGTTTTTGGTATGATTATGGCTATGGATTCTCTTCGGCCAAGGGTTCAAAGATGAATTATTTTATGGCATGATCAGGACCGTTGATGAATACATAAATATTCTTGGCCCGTAGTGCATGGATAATTGTGGTCGTGATACTAAAGAATATCCTTCGGTCAGAGTGCGTGGGGTGATTCGATGATGTGGATTATTTATTAAATGAGTCACAAATGATAAAAGTGATGAAAAACCTTTTAAATCATAAAAGATAGCGATTTTATTCTCTACTTGACTCTTTTAATGGATTGCTTGTTCATTGCAGATTAAACTTGATATTTGTTATATTGTATCGGTTTAACACCTTTGTTTAAGGTCGATGATAATTTATTCTCGCATTATCTTAGTCATAATATTTCTTCTTTGGGCTAGTTGAGCTCACCCTTTCTTTCTTTCACCGTTTTTCTTGAAATGAGAATATATTTGGGGACGAGCCTGGGAAGCGGAGTGATGGTCCTAGATGGTGCATTAGTAGTTCTCACTATTCTGAGAAATAGTGTGATAATAATTGTAATAAGGACTCCTTTTGAGTTTGTATACTCTCTAGTAGACAATATTTGTATTCAAACTCACAGTTTATGTTTTGTCATATTGTACACGACAGTTGTATTATTAAGTTGTATTTGAATTCTGTACCATGTATCTGGCGACTCAAGATGGGTGATGTATACCTAATTTTGGGGACGTCACAGATTTCTTGTGGGTTCGACACTCGTTATTTACTCTATATTATTTGTTGATCGTATATACTTGCGAGTATTTGTCAATATCTAAATCGGACAACAACCACTGCATGAGAGATTGCTTTAAACCATATAAGGAATTTTTCAACAAGTAAATGTGGTCTTCCTTTCCTTGAATCTGGAATTACCGAGGCTGACGCATATAAATCTTTTCGTCAAGTTCACTATGCAAGAAAGTTGTTTTCACATCGAGTTGTTCCAACTCCAAATCATGCATAGCAACCAAACTAAGCAATACTCGAATAGAGTTTTGTTTCACAACTGGTGAAAACACATCATTGAAGTCAATTCCCTCAACTTAACTGAATCCCTTAACTACTAGTTGAGTCTTGTACCTAGCATCTTCAACTCCTGGGATGCCTTCTTTTTTCTTAAATATTCATTTACAATTCATATTTTTCTTACTTTTAGTGGTTTCATAAGTTCCCAAGTCAGATTTTTCTAATGAGTTTTCATCTTCTCATTCATAGCAAACAACTACTTTTCTGATCATTTGAGGAAACAACATCTTTATAAGTCACAGGGTCATTATACTCAACTGTCTCATCAACTGACAAGGCATAAGCAACATAATCTGAATACTCATATCTCTGTGGTAGTCGCATTGTCCTCTTTGCCCTGTCTCTAGTCAGACTATACTTATTGTGCACATGTTTCTACTCTGGAACTATATTATCATCTAGAATAATAATAGTAGTATGTATATACATGATCTGAACTTTGCTGTGATTTCTAAACCTAAGGAGAAATTGCTTTAAGCTCCACCTTTTGACCAACACTATCAAAACTATCAATACAAGGAACATATGATTCCTTATTCTTATGAAGTATAACAAACTCATCAAAAGTAACATCTCTACTAATGATGACCTTTACTGACTTTTGATCAGCACACCAAAATCTAAACAAAATTTTAATAATTTACTAATTATCTTCTTAGATTCGTAATAAATCTACACTATATTAAATTAATTTTACTAATATTTGAGTACAGAAACTTACAATATATAGTTCAATTAATTAGTTACTCTAATTAAAAAATTATAATTTAATAATTATTTTTTAAAAGTTTTAACTGAATATATTTACATAATTACATTCAATTGAAAAAAAAAATTAATAATTAACCTAGAAAGTTTGTACCCAACCCATACTTCATACAAAATTGATGAGCTTCTTTTTTTAATGAATAATATTAGGAGTCTCAAAATTTTAATTTCAAATGACATGACGGAGTAATGTTAGGAGTCTCAAATTTTTAGTCTCAAATGAGTCTCGAATGACATGACATTGTCATAATTAATGGCATAGTCAGTCACATAAGATTTACCCCGGTAATGTTATGGTGACACATTATTTGATACACTTTTTGAGACCAAAAATTTGAGACCCCTAGTATCACTCTTAATATTTTAATGATAATTTATGGCATATCAAAATCAAATAAGATGTAACCAATTAATGTTATGATGATATATCATTTGAGATATTTTTTGAGACTAAAAATTGAAGACTCCTATTGCTTTTTTTAATAGCTTATTTTCATATTTTATCCTATAATTTTAATAATATTTTTATTTCATCTTCAATATTAAAATTTGAAGTCTTAAAATTATTTATAAACAAAATATGAATTACAGGCACACGCGTATGTCCTGACCCCTAGTGACAATAAAGCCACGTACTCTATCGGATAATATTAGGTGTTAAAAAATTTTGGTCTTAAAATTATTTCAAAATAATGTGTTATTATTATCTTTTAATATTTGATAGGTATCTGAAATTATTATATATTAATGTAATGAAGATGTGTGGATTTTAAAAATAGTTGAGACCTTAAATTTTAGACCTTTAGCATTATCTTTTTTTATAAAAAATATAGAACTTACACAATTACATATATTATTAATAAACCAACAATTAAATTAAAATAATTATAAATATTGTTCAACATCTAATTTAAAATTAATCGGCAATAATGTATAATATAGTACATATAATAATAATCAATCATTTGAAAAATAAGATTAATATTATAATTTATGTGAGGAATATCTTTTGAATACTTGTGAAAATATCAATTCTCTTTTTGTAATTAATAGTCTCTTTATTACTTTTTATTTCTCTTTTAGAGAGTGATTTTTTTCCATTTTGTCTATTGTTTGTAAATTAGTTTTCCATATTAACCGTATATTAAATATTAATTTGTTTCTTTTCATCAATGCGACAAAACATTGATTACATTTCTTAATTTTTATAATTTATTCTAAAACATCAATTAAAAAAGAAAAGAGAGAGTAACATTTTCCCATAATTTATGAATTTCATAATCCATTGTCTAAATCTAAATATTCCTTAGATTTTAAATTTAAGAATATCTAACATTAATTTCAAAAATTAAGACAAATTTAATGCTATTTAAAAATTAAGTCAAATTTAATTCTATTTGAAAATTAAGTCAAATTTAATGCTATTTTGTGAAACGGAAGCCGTGTTTATGATATTAATGTAGTACTTATAGATCATAATTATATAATCGGAGAGAGAGAACAAAAGTGAAGCTTAAAAAGTGAAGCAAAAGATTTAACTGTCGTCTTTTGGTGTCTATGACGACAGTCAACTCGTCGTCAAAGACTACATGACTATGGCGACGGATCGAATCGTCGCCATAGACACCAAAGACGACGGTTCGTCTTTGATTTATTTTTTAAGGTTCGCTTTAGAGACGGACCGATTATATAATTACCCATTGAATAGTCGGCTATCTTCCAATTTATGACACATATTCTACTCCCTTCATCCCAAATTATCTCCACTTTTGATCATTTGCACATTTATTAAATATAATTATTATGCTAAATTTGTTACTAAAAATACAATTATATTCATAATTATGCAATTTAAAGATTATACTAGAGAGAATAAATGAACACGAAAACTTGTAATATAACCATTTTAATTGTCTAAAAAAAGAGCAAACTGCAGTTATTTTGGTACAACAATTTTTTTAAAATTAGAACAGATAATTTGGAATGGATGAAATAATAGATATTACCATTTAGGAAACTCATAAATTCACAACAAAAAATGATATTTTCACATGAAAACCGTCGCTATACATTTATAGTGACACTTTCATATAGAAATATCAAAAAGTGTTGTGGAAATATTAATTTCCATTTAGGAAACTAATATATATATATATATATATATATATATATATATATAACAAAATGATTTTGAATTTTAATTTCCGCTCATCCTAATAAATCATTTAGAATGAATTCAAAGTTAGGGATAAATTTCCAATCATTCAAAAGCAGAAAGCGGCGGATCGTTGTAAGTATATATATATAAGTTGTAATTCTATTTCATATATATCAATGAATGATATATAGTGAATTTTGTCTTGTTTTTCTCTCTACCATTCTCACTGCAAATTTCTAGTCTCAGTTTTCTTCTTCTCCTCCTCCTCCTCCTCCAAATATCTCTGCCTATTCCTTACATTATCATGATGAATAACCGGATATCAGGTCGCACGTTTTGTTTGACTATCCTATTGAGTCTCTTTACTCTCTCACAAGGTATTCTTTCTGACTTCTATTTTTTGTTTAGTTTTTTCATGTCTATCCTTCTATATATAAGAAACATATGTCACTTTGATATATTATTTTTATTTTTATATTTTTGTTGCTCGTGTTAAATAATTATTTAATTTTTATTATTTTTTAAAAGTTTATATTATTTTAAAATTAAAATAAATTCATATATTTAAAATTTGAAATTGTGCGATTAACGGTTAAATTTGACTTCTTTTCCGTGAGTAATTCTACTCAGACAGTTTTTTTTGGACAATTTTTTTGGACCGATCCAATTTTTGATTTTTTTTTGTTGTGATTCCTAAAAAATGTATAGTATTTATTTCAATTGAAATTTTTACAGAATAAAATTTATTTTTTATATGTATCCAAATTACACCTAAAAACACCATATTTTATAAAAAATTTAGTTCTGTCTGCCAAGACTTGTTGCTTTTGAATTGTATAGGGGTACAAAATTTTCGTTCTCTCCTATTGCCGGGGCCCAATTTCTCTGGGAATTCTGATTGCGTGGATGCCATTTATTTAAGATATGGGGTACGTGTAAACCCAATCAACTGTGAATGGAATCGTGTACGAGCATATCACCACTGCTACTGCAAGATCTCAGCCGCTAAATCTCATCATGTTCAAAAGGTTGATTAATCAAAAATATTTGTTAAATCCACAACAATTTTTATTATTTTCAGAACAAAAGTGTCGCTATAGATGTATAACAAAGGTGAAAATCATCGCTATAGAATCTATAGCGACACATTATTATGAAAATAATATTTTTTATTGTGAATTTAGCGAATTTATCTAGGAGCTAAAGAGCAAGTTCTTTTTTTGTAGTAAATTAGGTTTTAGTCGGATGGTTTATATAGGACTGAGAGTCTGTTTGTAAAATGATTTCTCTTTTATCAACGATTTAGAAATTGTTGATATTATTTTGCAATTCATTGTATTTGTACTCGTATCTCTCTAAAATGAAGGCTTTAAAAAAATAGTTCCTTTTTGTCAACATAAATTGGTATTCAATTAAATTTTATGTATTTGCTCTTTATCAAGGTTCTCATATCCGAATCGTTCATCGAACTGGAAAATATATAATTATATAGTGGTTGAACCGTTATTGAATATTGACCTAGTGACATTATTAATATATAAAAATATATATTATTAGTAATAAATAAAATTTTAAAAAATCTCGTTTTTTATGAATTAAACCTAATAAAGTTGAGTTACAATATTATTAAAAGTGGTTAATTTTAATATTAAAACTTTTTTGATAGAAAAAAAATAAAATTAAAAACCGGTTCATTGAATCAATTAACCGATTTTACCAGTTGAACCACCGGTTGGATCGATGGTCAACCGGGTCAACCGATTTTTGACCAAATCAATAAAATTGGACTGAACCAGATCGGAGAGTCAATCGATTCCAATTTTTACCAATTAATCTGGCTGGCCGATTCGAATTTAATAGCACTGCTCTTTATTACAAACGGATCTTAGAGTTTTAAACAATCTTGTACAAAAAAATGTCAAGATATGGTACCAATATGGGTCGTGCTTTAATAATTATCGGTGCACGACCTCTAGAGTTCGAGCTCGAACCCTTCCACAATGGCATCCCAAAGCCGATAGCAAGATGAAATGGTGGAAGTAGAGCTCTTTGTCGGTAACAAGGGAAAAAGATTGTCCAAAAAATCATATATCACTTATAGATTGTGATATCATTTTAATCAATTAGTAATTACTCGTGCCTGAAGGCACAACGTAACGAAAAATTAGATTAAAATTCAAAAAATACTACATTATCTAAGGACTTTTTGTAACCTAAAATAACTTACAATCTTACATAACAGTTATCATAATTCACCACATCATCACAATAATTAATTTTCTTTTAAAAATAGATATTCAAAAAAATCTAAACTTGTCTACAAAACTTACAAATCATCAATAACAATTTTCATAATTCACCACACTACCACAATAACAATTATAATAATAATAATAATAATAATTATTATTATTATTATTATTATTATTATTATTATTATTATAATAATTATTATTACTATTATTATTATTGTTATTGTTATTACTATTATCATAATTATTATTAATAATAATAATATTATTATATTTATAATAATAATAATAATAATAATAATAATTATAATTATAATTATAATTATTGTTGTTATTATTATTGTTATTATAATTATTGTTATTATTTTATTATTGTTCTTGTTCTTGTTGTTGTTATTATTATTACTATTATTATTACTATTATTGTGAGACCTCGAATTTTTATGAAATGAAAGTATTCAATTTTCTTATAATTATTATTCTATTTAGTAAATGGTTAAATTGATAAAAGGTTAAAGTTAAGGGTGATATTTGAAAATTTTTTGCAAAAGTAAGCAAGTTGTTATAAAATATTCATCGTATTTTAGGGAATATTCGTTTTAACAAGGAATATTTGTCTGATGAAGTACAATTATTGGTGGACCTCATTAATCGAAAGTATTATAAGTAGTTAGAAAAGCACAAAAATATCTTTATAAAAATAACGGCGGAAGTTTTCTAGTTAAACTGTTGAAATACCCGGTGGTAAAAGATACGATAATACGCGTGCGTAGTAGTACACTGTACCAGTATTGATTATCGATGCTACGTGAGAAATCATTCATTTTGTTCAATTATTGCTACAATAATTGTTGCGTAAGTATCTCGCGTTATTTGATTCAATTATTGTCAATATTTTTATATATTATTAAATCAATAATTGAGATATGAGTTATTCATATTATTATTTGCATAATTATTAATATGCCTCAGAAAGTTACGTCGAGGAGAGGTTTGGTCACCTAATCATGGCTACCAATAGGAGAAATCCTTATCGGAAAAGTTCTTTTCCTTTAACGATCCGGTTGTTAATATCATGTGAGTTATAATAATATGAATAAAGGTTGTTAAAAATATTGAGGGGATTTTTATGAAGTATTTGATGTAAATTTTGCTTATTTTATGGACTTTCATTTACCCAATTTTCAAAATAATCGGTAGAAATTATTTAATATAATAAAGGTGGGGGCCATATGTGGGGAGAAAGAAAGAAAAGAAAAGGGGGTGGGGGGAGTTGCCTTGAGAGGAAGGGAATATATATTATATGTATATATATATATATATTTGACATGTGTGTATGGAATTTAGTGTGTGAGTGTGTGTGTGGTAGGAATAAAAGGGGTTGAGGGAAGATGCCTTGGAGGGAAGGGCATTGTGTGTGTAAGATGAAAGTGGTGATAGTGATGTGTATGTTTGTAATATTAGTGGAGGATGGTGGAAAAGGTGGAGTGTATTATATATTATATATATGTGTGTGAATGTGTTATATATATATGATAATGACATGTGGGGATGGGGAAGAAAAATGAAATGAGTGGGAGAAATGAAATGTCAGGAAATTGGGGGGGGGGGGGGGGGGGAGGAGAGTTGGCGTATAGAAGAGGAATGCATATATATATATATATGATACTTGATTAAGGGGAGGAATCAGGGGTCACGAGGGTATAACCCGTGACATTATTTTAGCATATGTTATATATATATATATATATATATATATATATATATATATATATATATATATATAACATTATATTTTATTTAAAAGTTTTCGTTTTATTAGAATATTTTATTGCATAGTGTTGCATAGTAAATTAAATTTTTAAACGAAATCACCCGATTCTTAACCCGTGATTCTTCTCTACTGTGCGTCCCTGATTTTTATTTTCTAAATAGTATCCTTCCATTCTCCTATAAATAGGATGCTCAGTTAGAATTGAAAAACACACCAGAATCAGAGAATTCTTCTTCTATAATATTGAGCGTATTTCTTTAGAGTTTTAGGAAGTTTTGAGTGTAGAAAATAGTGAAAGTTTTTTTTTCAAGAATATCGATGCTATACAAATCGGAATTGCTCTATTTTTAAGGTAAGGGGTTTTATTTCTTCCGTATTCATGAAGAGAATTATTTTCTTTCAATACTCGTAAGGGGTATTATTTCTTTCGTATTCATGAAGAGAATTATTTTCTTTCAATACTTGTAAGGGGTACTACCTCCGTCCCATAATAAGTGATTTTTTTAGCTTAAATCACACATAACAATACACAAACTAAAATGGCAAAAATACCCTTAATATATTTTTTTTGAAGTTGAAGAGTTAATGAGTGTCATTTTATTGTAGTGATTGTAAGATGCAATAAATACCATTGAATGCATAAGAGCATATATGAGAAAATATTATAAAAATTGTATTGAAGTTCTAACACATCACTTTTTTTGGAAAAAAATATTAAGCCTAAAAAATCACTTATTGTGGGACGAAGGTAGTATTATTTATTTCAAATTCTGAAGAGATATTATTTTTCGTAATCGTATGAATATTATTTCGTTCAATATTCCCAAGAAATATTATTTTCATTTAATATTCGTAAGGAATGTTATATTCGTTCAATATTGAAATGAATATTATTTTCGTTTAATATTTGTAAGGGATATTATTTTGTTTAGTATCAGTATAAAATAATATTTTCTTCCATACCGTAGTATGTAAGTAATATTATTTTGTTTTAGATTTCAATTCTATACTCATTTTGTTAAAGTTTTGGCTTCTATACTCCATGAAATTAGTAGAATATCCTCGATATTCATGGCTTCATCCAAAGATCTTTTATAGAAATATTATTACGAGCATTCTTGATAAGTTTTAACATTTTATGCTAGAAGTACTATTCACTCGGCCATTATTCACCCGAGGTCTTATTCATGAAAAAATTGATTTATTTTCATTCAAATCATTTTGATACAATATATTATTCTTGAATTTTACCCCACAAAGCAAAAGATCATGTCGATAATTTGGACGTTATTGATTTCTGGATAAATTAAATTATAAATCTTTAAAAATTTATCCTTGAACTTGTTTTATTGAATTCTTATATCATCCTCATCATCCTCATGCTTATATTGTTATGAAAGTCATCTTTGGCTGTAGTGCATAGATGGACTTGGTATGATTATGACCAGGGATTATTCGATATAATCATGACCGTAATGTTACAAATGATGTGGTAAAAGTCCTCATTGGCCCGTAGTGCATTAATGAACAGTTTTTGGTATGCTCATGACCATGGGTTCTCTTCAGCCAAGGGTGCAAAGATGAATTGTTTTATGGCGTGATCATGACCGTTGATGAAAACATGAATATCCTTGGCCCTTAGTGCATGGTTAATTCGTGGTCGTGATACTAATGAATATCCTTGGCCTGTAGTGCAGGGATGATTCGATGATGTGGATTAATTATTGAGCTGAGTCTCAACGATGAAATATTAATTCATGGATGTGATAATAATGAATATCCTTGGCCGTAGTGAATGGATAATTCATGGATACGATCTTAACAAATATTCTTGGTAGTAGTGCATGGATAATTTGGTGATGTGGATTATTTATTGAAATTTGAGTCTCGGTGATAAAATATTGATAATAAACTTTTAATTAAGTAGAAGATAGTAGATATCACGCTCTACTTGACTCTTCTAAAATCTGATTGCATGTCTTTTTGGCTTGTAGTGCGAGGATGAGCTGTTAATGAATATCTTTACCGTAGTAGTGGAAAGATGAATGTATTAGTATGATTATGGACATGAATTGTGATTTGGTATAACCATGGTCTTTGATATTTTAGGTAAAGACAGGTGATGAAAATTATCTTCGTCCTGGGTATGAAGAGGAATTTAGAACCACAATTATGATTATGAGTTATTCACCTGATTGTGGACATGAATTGTTGACTGATGTTACAGGGATAAAACAATGTTGGTGGATTTTTAACGTGGAGAAGATAATAGACTTTATGAATTACATTCGACTCTTCTAATGGATTCGCTTCGTTCACCGCAACTATGGTGAAAAGTTTTATCATCTACCATATGTTCTAAATCTCGATTCATTCTTGTGACGAAGGCTATTGTTAATTTACTAATCTTTAGTCATGATATTATTTTCTTTGAAATTTAGTTGTCTTCACCCTTCAAACTTCACAATTCCTTTCGGGTAATAAGAGTGTAAAAATGGGTCGAAGCAGAATATGAGAGAATAATCGGTGGTCTCTAGCTATGGAGGTTCTCCTAAAACAAAGATAGAAAAGTGTATTATATTTTATACATCATTTAGTAGTTATATTTGGTGAATCAAATAGGGTGAAATAACCCAACGTTCAGTGAGGTGTTTTATCATTTTATCATACTGAGATGTACAACGACAAACGATTTTTGTGTTATCATAAGACGAGGGTTATGCATATCCACTCACTGAGTATATCTACGAGCACTAATTATATAATCTTAGAGTTTGGTTGGAGTATAATTATCAATTGGAGACAATGGAGATAATTATATATCAAGAGAAGACTCACAATAATAAGAAACGTATGTCACTTTGATATATTATTTATTTTTATATCTTTGTTGCTCGTGTTGAGTAATTATTCAATTTTTATTATTTTTTAAAAGTTTATATTATTTTAAAATTAAAATAAATTCATATATTTAAAATTTGAAATTGTGCGATTAACGGTTAAATTTGACTTCTTTTCCATGAGTAATTCTACGCAGACAATATTTTTTTGGACAATATTTTTGGACCGATCCAATTTTTGGTTTTTTTGTTGAGATTCCTAAAAAATGTATAGTATTTATTTCAATTGAAATTTTTACAAAATAAAATCTATTTTTTATATGTATCCAAATTACACCTAAAAATACTATATTTTGTAAAAATTCTAGTTCTGTCTGCCAAGACTTATTGCTATTGAATTGTATAGGGGTACAAAATTTTCGTTCTCTCCTATTGTCGGGGCCCAATTTCTCTGGGAATTCTGATTGCGTGGATGGCATTTATTTAAGATATGGGGTATGTGTAAACCCAATCAACTGTGAATGGAATCGTGTACGAGCATATCACCACTGCTACTGCAAGATCTTAGTCGCTAAATCTCATTATGTTCAAAAGGTTGATTAATCAAAAATATTTGTTAAATCTACAACAGTTTTTATTATTTTCATAACAAAAGTGTCGCTATAGATGTATAACAAAGGTGAAAATCATCGCTATAGGATCTATAGCGACACATTGTTGTGAAAATAACATTTTCTATTGTGGATTTAGCGAATTTATTTGGGAGCTAAAGAGCAAGTTTTTTTTTTGTAGTAAATGAGGTTTTAGTCGGATGGTTTATATAGGACTGAGAGTCTGTGTTTGTTATGTGATTTCTCTTTTATCAACGATTTAGAAATTGTTGATATTATTTTGCAATTCATTATATTTGTACTCGTATCTCTCTAAAATGAAGGCTTTAAAAAAATAGTTCCTTTTTGTCAACATAAATTGGTATTCAATTAAATTTTATGTATTTGCTCTTTATCAAGGTTCTCATATCCGAACCGTTCATCAAACTGGAAAATGTATAGTGGTTGAACTGTTATTGACCAGCACCGGCCCTGGGCTAAAGCCCAAGGTGCCCGGGCTTTTGGCCCACTAAAATTGATAAGATTTTAGGGCCCCCAATAGGTATTTTTGTTATGTATATATATACCCAAATAAAAGAGTTATAAGTGGGTTATATACCTATTTATGGAGTACCAATTCATGCGAACTATGCCCATCTCAAGCACATTTTAGTATGTTTTAGCTGCATTTCATGTTAGTTTGCATTGCATATACTTAAAACTTTTTTTGGTGAATAAGTGCAGGAATCGGCCTAATTTGGTGGTATTATAGGGCACGAGGCTAATGGATGCATGAGGTGAGGTAAAAGACGGGATATGCATGGCTGAGGATTGAATGGAGCATGGATGGACAAGCATGGATGGAAATAGGACACTTCGAAAGAAGAAAGAACAACAATGCGTAACCAAACTCGAGACAGAACCGTAATTCATCATCGCAATGGCCGTGCTGTGCCATGCAGTAGGAAGAGCTTGAGGCGTCGGCGCCAGTACACGAGTACCCAGCTAGACAAGGGTACCTACTGCAAGTTGCGTGGCCGCGAGCATGACAAGCCTAGGGAACGCGCGCCCGCGCGAGAGGCCGGCTGGACATCCTGACTTACTGTAAGTCTCGCGCCTGCGCGAAAGACACATTTGAGGGGCGCTGTTTATTTTAATTTCCAATTTTTAAGGGTTGTAATATTTTTAAAACGATATCTGACTGGTGTCAGAGGTATCTTGGATATTGTTTGTCGTATTTTCATTAGCGTAACTATGGTTTACTCTCTGGGAGAGATTCCAACGTAGAAGGAGGCCAAAACTCTATTTTTCTACTTCTTCTTGGGATTTTCTACCAGCGTAGATTATTATTTAGTATTTGCTGGATTATTATGAGGATTTGAATATTAATAGTGGATTCTATTCAGCAATTGGGTTTGATAGTTCTATCTTTCATCTTTCAATTGTTTGTTTATTAATCATGTTTAGATTTGATCCCATAATGGCTTTTGGTTCAGTCATGAACTAAACTCCATTATGGGATTCTTATGGATTTTAATATGTAGTTTGATTGCATGCTTGAATGCTGGATTGTTTTACATATCATATGGGATGTCTATCATGATTGTTTTGCATGTATGAATGCTTGATCACCATTCATTTCAATACTTGTATTGAATTGACAATGAACATGCAAGTATGGAGTGTAATCATGATAGTATACGTATATGGGGCTGTTTTATATTGCTTGTGTACTTCGTGAACCAGATAGACATATATTGTTTCACCGTATGAGTTAGAGTAAGGGCTTGAACTTAAATTTAATATAGTTGCAATTTCACATAGACGTATAGTGATTTTGGTTATATTGATGATTACATAGAGTTTATCATCATGGATCTTTGTGTAAGTAGGTCTTAGTGCATTGAAAAATGGCTAAAACTCTTTTAGTGCTCTTGGCTACTTTCCTGTGATATGTGAACAAGTCATGCATGATAGTGGCGATTGAATGAAATATTAAATGAAGTTAGGATCTCATTATTTCCAGATTTGATTTAATCCGTGTTATTTTTGTTTTAGTTGTTATTTGCAATTCGAGAACAAACCAATCTTAGTAATTAGTTTGAGCATATAAATATAGTGATTTAATTAATGCATAGTGATTTAAATTAAACAACTTTCTCTGTGGGATCGATACTTTACTTGCTCTGTATTGCTTGTTGACAAATGTATGCTTGCATGAGTTAGAGCTCTTTTGTTAAGACTAAAAAAGAGGCAACAAGTTTTTGGCGCCGTTGCCGGGGAAAGGCGTTTAATTTAGTATTATTATCATTAGTTTTAAGCTATATTGTATGACTTAGACAATTCTAGTCTTATCTCATTTCAGTTTTTTTTTTTTATTTCAGAATTTGGATAAATTTTTATGCAAGACTATGGATCATCCAACCCCGACTTAACACTGTTCGAACAACATAAGCGGGAGAGGTTGGAAAGCTAGTGTTCAGTAGAAATTGTGACGCCCCAAAATTAGGTATACATCACCCATCTTGGGTAGTCGATATGGTATGTAATTTAAATACAACTTACTAATATAAGCTGTGTGTGTATAATACTGACATATAAGCTGCGAAGTTTGAATACAAATATTGTCTACTAGATATTATACAAACTCAAAAGGAGTCCTTATTACAATTATTATCACACTATTTCACGAGAATAGTGAGGACTACTAATGCTATCCTCTCGGACCATTACTCCGTTCCTCGACTCGTCCCGGCCTATGTTCTCATTTCAAGAGAACGCGTGAAAGAAAAAGGGTGAGCTCAACTAGCCCAGTAAGAAATATTATGACTAAGATAATGCAGAATAAATTATCAATAGCCTTCAACATTGTTAAACTGATAAAATATAATAAACATCAAGTTTAATTGCAGCGGAACAAGCAATCCATTAAAAGAGTCAAGTAGAAAATAAAATCTACTATCTTTTATGATTTAAAAGGTTTTTCATCACTGTTATAGCTGAGACTCAGCTTTAATAAATAATCCACATCATCGAATCACCTCGCACTACACGGCCGAGGATATTCTTTAAGTATCACGACCACAATTATTCCCGCACTACGGCCAAGAATAATTGTGTATTCATTAATGGTCATGATCATGCCAACAATCGTCCATCAATGCACTACGACCATTTCGAGGACTTTTTACCACATCATTTGTAACATTACGGTCGTGATTACTTTGAATAATCCACAGTCATAATCATACCAAGTCCATCCATGCTCTATGTGCCACATATGACTTTAAAAAAATATAAACATGAGGATGATGACAATGATATAAGAATTCAATAAAACAAGTTCAAGAATTAAGTTATTCAGAACTAATAACTTCCAAATTGTCAACACGATATCGCTTTGTAGAGTAAAATTCAAGAATGATCGGAAGAATATTTCCATGAAAAGATCTTTGGATGAAAACCTTGATATCAAGGATATTCTACTAATTTCATGGAGTATAGAAATCAAAGTTTTAACTAATTTGGGTATAATAAAGAATGGAATAACAAAAGAAATCACCATGCATGCGATAGATCAAGACTTGCAGGCGAGTTATTCCAAGCGAGAATAATAAATAACGGAACGAGTCGTGAAATTCACAAGCGGATGATGTTCCAATGAGAATAATAAAGATGGAACCGGATCCGGTGTAAAACACATGCGAGATAGGATATTCCAACAGAATGATAAAAAGCGGAACCGTGTCGGTGTAAAAACACACATCTGAGGATGTTCCAAATGAGAATAATAAAGAGCGGAACCAGTCCAAGGTGTAAAACACATGCATGCAGGATGTTCCAACAGAATAATAGAAGAAGGAATTAAAGGAGAAGATCACCAAGTTAAGGGGATTTCCGCGTATACAGGTTATTCCAACAGAATAAATAAGAATGGAATAACAAAAGAAGTTCTCTTCATGAATACAAAAGAATAACACCCCTTACGGGTACAACAAATAATATTCCCTACCTTAGAAGAACTGAATATTGGCAAAGTGAAGTAGCAGAATACTTTTCTTCTTTCTCTCTATAGTTTCTCTCTCTAGAGTTTCAGTGAATTCGTAAGAAAATAATGAAGGAATGAGCTTCTATTTATAGAAAAATAGAATGCATAGTAATTAATCCATGAACGGTCCAGATTGATTTACTTTAATCGTCATCCATATTTAAAGCAAAATCTTTTAAATAAAATATAATATATTCTATTTATATAAAAACATTTTACTATGCAAACACTATGCAACACTATGCAAAATACTATGCATAATAAAATATAATATATTTTATTTATAGAATAACTTTAATAAAGTATTCTGTTTTATATAAAAAGATGTTTCTGTTTTATTACGTTAATAATACGAATAAAACAAAACGTCATTATCGCTATAATAATTCATATTATTAATCGACAATAATGGAATCAAACTGAGTGACTTCTCACATAAGCATCAATAATTAATCACAGTGTCGCCATGCAACCACACGACATCTTATACTTTTTTTACTAATAAAGTAGTTCAACAAGATCAACCGGTAAAACTTCCATAGTTATTTCAATAAAATATTTTTGTCGTTTTCAATAATTCATTGTAGGGTCCACCAATGATTGAGTAGTTGTCATTTAATATTCCCCGCTAAACCTAATATTCCCAGACCAATCGAATATAATATAACCACTTGCATACTTTGCAAAATTTATAAATATTACCCACAACTATAACATTATATCAAATTATTCCATAATATTCAAAATAATATTTATAGAAAATTCATCTTTATTTATAAAAGTCGGGTCTTACTGAAATTTACAAATGCATGGTTAGAAAATCGATGACTAATATGGCGGTGAGGCACTGAGGAGAAGAGCAAAGAGAGGAGCATAGGGCTCTGAAGGAATATTCCATGCCCAATATTAATGGACTCCAGTCCATCATCGTCAGACTAGCGATAGCAGCCAATACATTCGAGATAAAAACAGGCACTATTCAGATGGTACAGAATTCGGTGCAGTTTGGGGGTGCCGCTACAGATGATCCGAATGAACACCTGTTGAGTTTCATCGAAATTAGTGATACATTAAGATACAACGGTGTGACAGAGGATGCTATCAGACTTAGGCTATTCCCATTCTCATTGAGGGATAAAGCAAGAAGTTGGCTTTATTATTTGCCAGTAGGATCTATAACTACATGGGAGGACTTAGCACATAAGTTCTTAGCTAAGTTCTTCCCAATGGCTAAGACTGCAAAGATGAGGACAGCTATCTCTCAGTTTGAGCAACAACAGGGCGAATCCTTATATGAATCATGGGAGAGATACAAAGAAATGCTGAGGAAGTGTCCACATCACGGTATGCCAGATTAGATGGTGATCAACACGTTCTATAATGGATTAGGATGGCAGTCGAGACCGATTGTAGATGCAGCTGCTGGAGGGGCATTATGGGCAAAAAGCTATGAAGAATCTTATAACCTTATCGAGACAATGGCATCAAATGATTTTTAGAATCCTACATCTCGGATGCCACAACCTATAGTTGCAGGTGTGTTGGAGGTTGATGCTATTACTCAGTTGTCAGCACAGATGGCAGCCATGGAAAAGAAGATAGATACTTTGGCAGAAGATAAATCAAAGAAAGTTGCCTTCATATGTGAGATTTATGCGGGGTCACACTCGACTGATCAATGTGCTATCAGCTCAAAGTCAGTGCAGTATGTGAACAACTACAGAAAAGACCAAGGTCAGTTTCAGAACACATACTACCCCAACAACCGAAATCAACCAAACTTCAGTTGGTCAAATAACCAAGGGAATCAGCAGAATTAGTTTTAATCAAATAATCAGTTTCAGTCACAACCAGCGCATCCGAAGTTTAATCCTAGACCACCTTTTCCGCCTGGATTTTCTCAACAACAACAACAACATCACACTCCAGCTCATCTCAGCAAGAAAAGAAATCAGAAGTAGAGGAGATGATGATGAAATACATGGCAAATACAGAGGTTATGATCAAGAGCCAAGTAATGGCTATAAAGAATCTGGAAACTCAAATGGGGCAGATGGCGAACATGCTTACTAACAGGCCCCAGGGTTCATTGCCAAGTAATATAGAGACAAATCCAAGAAGAGAAGGGAAAGAACAGTGTCAAGCAATCACATTAAGATCTAGGAAAAACACAGCAGATACTGCAAGTCACACGCCCGCGTGAGATTGTACTGAGGAGGACGCGCGGCCGCACGAAGCAGAGGAGGCAGCTAATGAGAAAGAAAATTTGGAAAAATCTTAGGGTCAGTAGGTAGAGAAAGATAGAGCAGGTCTAGAGGAGACGTTTAAGAGCTCAGTACCACCAATTCACACTCAAGTTCCGTATTCGTGGAGATTAAGTAAGAAAAGGGAAGATAAGTAGTTCAACAAATTCTTTGAGGTATTCAAAAAGCTGCAAATCAATATACCTTTCGCCGAGGCATTGGAACAAATGCCAAGCTATGCAAAGTTTATGAAGGGTATACTATCAAGGAAAAGGAGATTAGAGGAATTTGAGACAGTAGCCTTGACAGAAGAATGCAGTGCAGTACTCCAGCAGAAGCTACCTCCGAAGTTGAAGGATCTGGGCAGTTTCACAATACCGTGCACAATCGGGAAGATGAATTTTGAAAAATGTTTGTGTGATCTTGGAGCGAGCATAAATTTGATGCCCTTATCATTGTTCAATCAATTGGGACTACCGGATCCAAAGCCAACAAACATTTCTTTGCAGTTAGCTGACAGATCCATCACGTATCCCCGGGAAATTATTGAAGATGTATTAGTGAAGGTGGACAGATTTATCTTTCCGGCTGACTTCATTATTTTGGATTACGAGGAAGACAAAAATATACCAATCATACTGGGAAGACCATTTTTAGCCACATGTAAGACTCTGATCGATGTGCAGAAGGGGGAACTCACTATGCGTGTTAATGATCAAGAGGTCACCTTTAATGTCTTTAAAGCTATGAAGTTTCCTACAGATGAAGATGAATGTTTTCTGGTTGATTTGGTGGATCAGGTCGTAAATGATGAAGTACATCGCCGAGTAGATGATGAACCTTTGAGGAGAATAATTGTTGAAAATTCAGATTTGGAGGACGAAGAACTTGACGAACTTGTGAAATACCTGGATACCACTCCACAAGTAAGAAAATTTAGAACACATGTTGAGCCATTGACAAAACCGGGAGAATCATCAGTAAAATTAAAGCCATCTCTTGAGACACCTCCAGAACTTGAATTAAAACCACTTCCAGAACATCTCAGGTATGCATTTTTAAATAAAGATTCAAAGCTACCTGTGATTATTTCTTTTGCATTAACATCTTTTCAGGAAGAAAAACTGCTATGAGTGCTTAGAGAGTTCAAATCAGCGATTGGCTGGACCATAGCGGATATCAAAGGGATCAGCCCTTCGTTTTGCATGCATAAAATCCTGATGGAAGATGAAAGTAAGCCGCCGGTTGAGTAGCAAAGGAGACTTAATCCGATAATGAAAGAAGTGGTTAAGAAAGAGGTACTGAAATGGCTGGATGCATGCATAATCTATCTGATCTCAGATAGCTCATGAGTGAGCCCAGTGTCGTATGTACCGAAAAAGGGTGGCATGACCGTAGTGACTAATGAAACTAATGAGTTGATTCCAACACGAACAGTGACAAGGTGGAGAGTATGCATGGACTACCGCAGGCTCAACAAAGCTACAAGGAATGATCATTTTCCACTCCCATTCATTGATCAGATGTTGGACAGATTAGCAGGTTATGAGTACTATTGCCTATTGGACGGATATTCGGGCTATAACCAAATAATGATAGCTCCAGAAGACCAGGAAAAGACAACTTTCACATGTCCATATGACATTTGCCTTCAGAAGGATGTCTTTTGGGCTGTGCAATGCTCCAGCCACATTCCAGAGATGCATGATGCTATATTTTCAGATATGGTGGAGCAGAATGTGGAAGTATTTATGGATGACTTCTCAGTCTTCGGGGACTCGTTTGATCTATGCTTTGAAAATTTGGTGATGGTTTTAAAGCGGTGTGTTGACACAAATCTAGTACTAAACTGGGAAAAATGCCATTTTATGGTATAAGAAGGAATCATACTGGGACACAAAGTATCGAAGAAGGGACTCGAGGTAGATAGGGAAAAGCTGGAAACTATAGAGAAATTACCACCACCGTCTTCGGTAAAAGGTGTTCGCAGCTTTCTGGGAGATGCAGGTTTCTACCGCAGATTCATCAAAGACTTCTCCAAGATAACTAAACCACTATGCAGTTTATTGGAGAAAGATGCACATTTTAACTTTGATGAGGCTTATGTGTCGGCATTTGAGCACCTGAAAGGGAAATTAACATCAGCATAAATTATTACTGCACTAGATTGGGATTTTCCATTTGAGCTGATGTGTGATGCCAGTGATTACGCCGTAGGGGCTGCTTTGGGGCAGAGGAAAGAGAAGATGTTTCATGTTATTTATTATGCCAACAAGACCTTTACAGAAGCACAGTTGAACTACACCACCACGAAGAAAGAGTTATTGGCAGTGGTGTACGCCTTTGATAAATTTTGAGCATATTTGATCGACACAAAGGTGATAGTATATACGGATCACGTTGCAAATTGACATTTAGTGGCGAAGAAGGATGCAAAGCCTCGGTTGATCAGATGGATTTTATTACTGCAGGAATTTGATTTGGAAACAAGGACAGGAAGGGCACTGAAAACCAAGTGGCGGACCACTTATCTTGACTTAAGAATCCGGATAGGGAGACAGATGACAAGGTTTTAATCAATGAATCCTTTCCAGATGAACAGTTATTTTTGGTGAAAGGGGAAGTGCCATGGTTTGCAAACTTTGCAAACTATTTGGTGAGTAAGATGCTACCTTCTGATTTGGTGGGTTATCAAAAGAAGAAATTTATGGATGATGTCAAATGGTATATATGGGATGAGCCATATTTGTTTAAACAATGTTCTGATCAAGTTATAAGAAGGTGTATTCCATATAGCGAGACCGAGCGGATTCTGAAGGATTGTCACTCTACTGCGTTTGGAGGTCACTATGGTGGTGAAAGAACAGCGGCTAGAATACTACAAGCAGGATTCTACTGGCCGACAATTTTCAAAGATGCATATAGTTTTATCCAGCGGTGTGATAGATGTCAGTGAGTGGGGAACATCTCTAAAAGGAATGAAATGCCATTGAATACAATCTTGGAAGTAGAAATTTTTGATGTATGGGGAATTAATTTCATGGGGCCTTTCGTTTCTTCCTGCGGAAATCTCTACATTCTGTTCGCTATAGATTATGTCTCAAAATGGGTAGAAGTGGCAGCTCTTCAGACAAATGATGCCAAGGTCATCCTTAGGTTTTTACACAGAAGTATCTTCACGAGGTTTGAAACTCCAAGGGCTATCATCAGTGACGAAGGCAGTCACTTTTGTAACAGGCAATTTACAGCTTTGTTGGCTAAATATGGGGTGAATCATCACATTACTACAGCATATCACCCACAAACGAATGGCCAAGCTGAAGTGTCGAATCGAGAAGCTAAGAGAATCTTGGAGAAAGTTGTGAATCCCACAAGGAAGGACTGGTCATTGAAATTAGATGATGCAGTATGGGCTTATAGGACAACATATAAGACACCATTGGGTATGTCACCTTTTCAACTCGTGTATGGAAAAGCCTGCCACCTTACTATGGAGCTCGAGCATAAAGCATATTGAGCAATTCGAAAGCTAAATTTTGATTTGAAAGCTGTTGGGGAGAAACACCTACATCAACTCAATGAGTTGGATGAATTCAGATTGCAGGCATACGAGAATTCGAAGCTGTATAAGGAGAAAGTGAAGAAATGGCATGACCAAAAAATCATTGAGAGAGCATTTGAACCAGGACAAAGGGTTTTGCTTTATAACTCCAGACTTAAACTTTTTCCTGGGAAGCTGAAATCGAGGTGGTCAGGACCATTTTTACAGTGAAAACTATTTTTCCGCATGGTGCAATTGAAATATTCGATACGTTGCCAGACAAGCCTTTTAAGGTGAATGGACAGCGTTTAAAACATTACTTTGGTGGTGAGGTAGACAGACAGAAAGTCACCTCAATTCTTTCTTCAACATGAGCATCAGAGACAGTCAAGCTGATTGACTATAACTTAGCGCTTGATGGGAGGCAACCCATTATTTTCTATCTCTAAAATCTCCCTTTCACTCTTTATTTATTTAGTTAAGTTATTTCGTTAACTCAATTTCAACCTAAGTTAGGACCATGCGATAATCTCTGCATAATTAACATACTAGATGATATTGAAGGGGAGCATGTAGATGCATTGTATAAAATGAGGGTGATACAATAGACATTCATGTTCATTTATTAAACCATATTTTGATAAGGTCTATTGATGAATTGCAGGTGTATCAGAGAGCACGCATTTCTGTCTTTCAGAGTATAATAATAAAAACAAGAAGGTCAGAGAGCGAGGATCACATGCGCCGCGATGAACACAAAGACACGATCGCACGCTACACGTACTCGGACCAATAATGCCACTTCATGCTGCCTGCGCCTAAAAACCATTGTAAGGTCAGCATATAGCAGACGTGGAACTATTTTTAAAAGTACAAAATCCGAGTTGTGGTCTAATTGGGTCTCTCATTTAATATAATAGAAGCGTATTATTCTGTTCTCCTATATTCATAAGAATCATCAACTCTCATCAAAGTTCATACCCACAAATCTCCTTCCTAGCATAAATCTAGGGTTCTACTTGGGTTGTGTAGCAATAATTTTAGGGGCACGCTCATCAATAATTCCTCTGCATTCTCTCTATCATTCGTATATGGGTCCAAAAAGAGCACGCGCAATCTCCATCTCTTCTTCATCAGAATCTTCCTCCAATAACCAAGAAGAGGATGTCTTGGACGAGAGTAAATTTATCAGTTTGGAGGCCTAACAGGACTATTATCGGAGTGTGGCCAAATCTTTTGTGAAGGGCAGGGACTTCTACGAGAAGCGGGATGGCCAACTCGGTATATGATCGTGAAAGAGAGGCGGGTTGGTTTGTTGCATCTCCTATGCCTAGCCCCATGGGGATTGTTAGAGAATTTTATGCGAATGCTGAGGAGATGATAACAAGAGGCATCACGCTGGTTCGAGAAGAGCAGGTGAATTTTCAACCTTCAGCGATCAGAGCAGTATTCAATATATATGACGCACCACCCACCGGGGCTGATAATTGGATAGAAGGTGAATATTTAGAAACGAATCGAGCAGTTGTGATTACTGATTTGTGTATTCCGGGCACCAAATAGAAGTATAAGGCTGGGACAAATGAACCAAAATCGTTTCCATCGTCAGCATTGAATCGATATGCCCAAGCATGGAACCTGTTTATCTGTGCCAAGCTAGTTCTATCAGCTCATTACAATGCAATAACCACTGAGCGTGCTATTATTTTGTGGGGAATCATCAAAGGCAAATACATTGATATAGGCCTTTTAATTCATCAAAATATGCTGTGTTATATATGAGGGAGCAGAACTGGGACTATTCCGCATACATCTGTGGTAGCCATGCTCTGTACCCAACAAGGAGTCCAATGGAATAATGAGCAGCTGCAGTACCCAAACCATGCAATCACTCATGCTACTATTGCCATGCTTTGTGCTAATCAGGGATGCAACTGGGGCAATGAGCAAATGCAATACCCAAGTCAGGACATTACACATGCCACAATTGAAAATTTTAAGGACTGGGCAGGTGGTGTACCACACCCACGCGGACTAGGATTCATCATGTAGCCCACTTTTCCAGAGTCGTCCACAAAGAACCCCTCGACAGAGATGAGGGCGGCCCGCCCACGTGACTTGACGCGTGCCACCCATGGCGATCGCCAGCTCCGAAGGTTGGAGCGAAAAGTCAATGCCATGTACGATAATTTGGATACATTTGCGACGGGACTCACAAGGGCCTTGGCCGAAGCTTTTCTTGTGAACAAGGAACAACACTAGAATGGCCTCGATTCGGAATCATGAACACCATATCCACCATCGGATTCACCACCCGAGGAGGGTGGCACCACCGATAATTAGGGGAGTTTTTCGTACCCTTTACCTTCATTCAATGGGGCATTGAATATTATAAGTTTGGGGGTATTGGGGAGTAGTGTAGTTTAGCATGATTAGTTTAATTGTTTTTTAGTTTTAGCATGATTAGTTTAAGTTTCGTAGTTTTTGCATGTTTAGTTGAAATTTTTACATCATATAGTTATTGTTGCATATTTTTGTAGTCTATTCTTTAGTTTCATATTTAATTTGCATATCTCACAGTTTTTGCCGTATAGAAATTTTTGTCTAGCCAATGCTGATAGTGAAGTTTTTAAATGATTTTTGAGTATTTTGGATAATATGAGCTGAGATATATTATTTTACACAATGCAATTCATAATGCTGTTTAAATGCTTTCGGTTTGCACAAATGTGTTCACATCACTTGTAGGTATAAGAAGCATGTGTTGCATTGCTCGATAGAAAAATATAGTTTTAAAAAGGGAAATATGTGAAAAGTGAGTTTAGACTGAATAAAACATTGATTTGTAAACTTTGGGAAAACATGGGTATGCTGTGTATAAAAAAAAGAGAAAAAGAAAAATAGTAATAACGTGGCTAGTCTTATTTAGGAATACAGCTACTTGAGTAAAATGCCCGAGGGTATTGTCTCTACACCTAGCGCCCTAAGGTCTTTCATGGTATGGGAGTCATTGGTCGAAAGCTCGCTAAGGGGTAGCAGTGTGCCTAATGGAGTAAGACATTGCACAGTCATGAAGAAATAGAAAAAGAAAAGAAAAATAGCAATAAACACCGCGGGAAAGTGAGAAAGTCGCCCTCGTGAGTAGAAATAAAGCAGTTAAGCCCAATGTTGAACCTTAGTTTATTTTAAGATGTTGGAATAGTCTTGGTTGCATATATATATACATAAGTCTTGGTTTAAGCTATAAATTTACATTTTTGAGCAATATAGCATGAGTATTCTCGTACTAAATCAAGTTTTCATGAAACAACACACACACACAGCATCTCCATAGCATTTGTGAATTATCTGAGTGTATGACATTATGCCTGCAGTTTGGTTTGAATCTGTATTTTTGAATCTAGAAAAAAATTCGCTGAGGCAAATTGGACTAAATTTCTATGGTAGTTGGGACAATGTGAGATGAGTTGCATCACAGTTTAGTTGCATAGTAACATAGCTGTATTTTCATTGCTCATTAGTATGCATTGCTTGAGGGCAAGCAACAGTTCAAGTTTGGGGGTATTTGATAAGTGGGTTATATACCTACTTATGGAGTACCAATTCATGTGAACTATGCCCATCTCAAGTACATTTTAGTATGTTTTAGCTGCATTTCATGTTAGTTTGTATTGCATATATTTAAAACTCCTTTTGGTGAATAAGTGCAGGAATCGGCCTAATTTGGTGGTATTATATGGCACGAGGCTAATGGATGCATGAGGTGAGGCAAAAGATGGGATATGCATGGCTGAGGATTGAATGGAGCATGGATGGACAAGCATGGATGGAAATAGGACACTTCAGTAGCAGCAGCAACAATGCAGAACCAAACTTAGGAATAGAACCAGAATTCATCAAGCGCAAAGCATGCGCCATGGCGCAGAGAAGAGGTTGGAGACAGCGCCAGCGCAGTACCAGTACCGACCAGACAAGGGTACCTACTGCAAGTTACGCGGCCACGAGCATGACAAGCCTAGGGAGCACGCTACCGCTGCGAGAGAGCCCGGTGGACATCGACTTATTCAGAAGTCTCGTGCCCATGAAAGAACAGACACATTAGGGAAAAGCAAGCGTCATGTGCGATTATTATGCGGATCTTTGAAATATTTATTTTAATTTCTAATTTTTAAGGGTTGTAATGTTTTCAAAATGATATCTGACTGGTGTCAAAGGTATCTTGGATATCTGTTGTCGTATTTTCATCAGCGTAACTAGGGTTTACTCTCTGGGAGAGATTCCAACGTAGAAGGAGGCCAAAACTCTATTTTTCTACTTCTTCTTGGGATTTTCTACCAGCGTAGATTATTATTTAGTATTTGCTGGATTATTATGCGAATTTGAATATTAATAGTGGATTCTATTCAGCAATTGGGTTTGATAGTTTTATCTTTCATCTTTCAATTGTTTGTTTATTAATCATGTTTAGATTTGATCCTTTAATGGCTTTTGGTTCAGTCATGAACTAAACTCCATTATGGGACCCTAACGGATTTTAATATGTAGTTTGATTGCATGCTTGAATGCTGGATTGTTTTACATATCATATGGGATGTCTATCATGATTGTTTTGCATGTATGAATGCTTGATCACCATTCGTTTCAGTACTTGTATGGAATTGACAATGAACATGCAAGTATGGAGTGTAATCATGATAATATACTTATATGGGGTTGTTTTATATGGCTTGTGTATTTCGTGAACCAGATAGACATATATTGTTTCACCGTATGAGTTAGAGTAAGGGCTTGAACTTAAATTCAATATAGTTGCAATTTCACATAGACATATAGTGATTTTGGTTATATTGATGATTACATAGAGTCTATCATCTGTGGATGCTGTGTAAGTAGGTCTTAGTGCATTGAAAAATGGATAAAACTCTTTTAGTGCTCTTGGCTACTTTCCTGTGATATGTGAACAAGTCATGCATGATAGTGGCGATTGAATGAAATATTAAATGAAGTTAGGATCTCATTATTTCCAGATTTGATTTAATCCGTGTTATTTTTGTTTTAGTTGTTATTTGCAATTCGAGAACAAACCAATCTTAGTAATTAATTTGAGCATATAAATATAGTGATTTAATTAATGCATAGTGATTTAAATTAAACAACTTTCTCTGTGGGATCGATACTTTACTTGCTCTGTATTACTTGTTGACAAATGTATGCTTGCATGAGTTAGAGCTCTTTTGTTAAGACTAAAAAAGAGGCAACAAAGAGCTCAGCCCACGTCAGTTTAAATTTAAAGGTCCACAAAAAATTTATCCAATGAAATAGGCCCAAATCTCAATGGCAGACTTAGTGACAATATGATATCTAAATGATGCTTTGGAAATATTGAAATAGTCGGTTATTATATTTGGTATTCTTTCGTATTTATACTCTTTTGTTCAGGGAAAGTTCTTAGTTTTTTTTTATGCCTATCTTAATAACATTTAGCAAAAGGCCCATTTTTTTATTGTCGCTTTAAGCCCTTAAAAACTCAGGGTCAGCCCTGTTATTGACCTAGTGACGTTATTAATATATAAAAATATATATTATTAGTAATAAATAAAATTTTAAAAAATCTCATTTTTAATGAATTAAAACCTAATAAAGTTGAGTTACAATATTACTAAAAGTGGTTAATTTTAATATTAAAACTTTTTTGATACAAAAAAAATAAATTAAAAACCGGTCCATTGGATCAATTAACCGATTTTACCAGTTGAACCACCGGTTGGATCGATGATCAACCGGGTCAACCGATTTTTGACCAAATCAATAAAACTGGACTGAACCAGATCGGAGAGTCAATCGGTTCCAATTTTTACCAGTTGATCCGGCTGGCCGATTCGAATTTATTAGCACTGCTCTTTATTACAAACAGATCTTAGAGTTTTAAACAATCTTGTACAAAAAAAAAAATTATGTTAAGATATGGTACCTACCAATATGGGCCGTGCTTTAATAATTATCGGTGCACGACCTCTCGAGTTCGAGCTCGAACACTTCCACAATGGCAACCCAAAGCCGATAGCAAGATGAAATGGTGGAAGTAGAGCTCTTTGTTGGTAACAAGGGAAAAAGATTGTCCAAAAAATCATATATCACTTATAGATTGTGATATCATTTTAATTAATTAGTAATTACTCGTGCTTGAAGGCACGACGTAACGAAAAATTAGATTAAAATTCAAAAAATACTACATTACCTAAAGA
>CM035165.1:22068791-22109227 GCA_020205615.1 Panax quinquefolius
GTAGCACAGTATTGATTATCGATACTTACCGTGAGAAGTCATTTAGTTTTGTTCAATTATTGCTACAAAGAATTGTTGCAGATAAGATCTCACGTTATTTGATTCAATTATTGTCAATATTTTTTATATATTATTAAATCAATAATTGAGATGACAAGTTATTCATATTATTATTTACATAATTAATAATGTCTAGAAAGTTCTGTCGAGGAGAGGTTTGATCACCTAATTGCGCGTCAATAGGGAGAAATCCTTATCGAAAATCCCACTCTTTCTTAGGAACGATCTGGTTGTTAATATTGCGAGTTATAATAATATGAATAAAGGTTGTTAAAAATATTAAGGGGATTTTTATGAAGTATTTGATGTAAATTTTACTTATTTTATGGACCCCCATTTACCCAATTTTCAAAATAATCGGTAGAAATTATTTAATATAATAAAGGTGGGGCCACATGTGGGAAGAAAGAAAGAAAAGAAAAGGGGGGGGGGGGTGGGGTAAGTTGCCTTGGGAGGAAGGGAATATATATTATATGTATATATATATATATATATATATTTGACATGTGTGTATGGAATTTAGTGTGTGAGTGTGTGTGTGTGGTAGGAAGAAAAGGGGGTGGGGGAAGATGCCTTGGATAAGAGGGCATTGTGTGTGTAAGATGAAAGTGGTGATAGTGATGTGTATGTTTGTAATATTAGTGGAGGATGGTGGAGTGTATTATATATATATGTGTGTGTGAATGTGTTATATATATATGATAATGACATGTGGGGATGGGGGGAAGAAAAATGAAATGAGTGGGAGAAATGAAATGTCAGGAAAGAGGGGGGGAGAGTTGGGCGTATAGAAGAGGGAATGCATATATATATATATATATATATATATATATGATAATTGATTAAGGGGGAGGGAATCAGGGTTCACGGGGTATAACCCGTGACATTGTTTTAGCATATGTTATATATATATATATATATAATATTATATTTTTTTTAATTTTTTTTGTTTTATTAGAATATTTTATTGCATAGTGCTGCATAGTAAATCAAATTTTTAAACGAAATCAGCCGATTCTTCACCTGTGATTCTTCTCTACTGTGCGTCCGTGATTTTTATTTTCTAAATAGTATCCTTCCATTCTCCTATAAATAGGATGCTCAGTTAGAATTGAAAAACACACCAGAATAAGAGAATTCTTCTTCTATAATATTGAGCGTATTTCTTTAGAGTTTTAGGAAGCTTTGAGTGTAGAAAAAGTGAAAGTTTTCTTCAAGAATATCCCTGCTATACCAATCGAAATTGCTCTATTTTTAAGGTAAGGGGTATTATTTCTTTCGTATTCATGAAGAGAATTATTTTCTTTCAATACTCGTAAGGGTTATTATTTCTTTCGTATTCATGAAGAGAATTATTTTCTTTCAATACTTGTAAGGGGTATTATTTATTTCATACTTTGAAGAGATATTATTTTTCGTAATCGTATGAATATTATTTCGTTAAATATTCGCAAGAAATATTATTTTCATTTAATATTCGTAAGGAATATTATATTCGTTCAATTTTCGAAATGAATATTATTTTCGTTTATTATTTGTAAGGTATATTATTTTTGTTCAGTATTCGTATAATATAATATTTTCTTCCATACTCTATAGTATGTAAGTAATATTATTTCGTTTCAGATTTCGAATTCTATAATCATTTTGTTAAAGTTTTGGTTTCTATACTCCGTGAAATTAGTAGAATATCCTTGATATTTGTGCTTCATCCAATATCTTTTAATGGAAATAATATTTTGAGCATTCTTGATAAGTTTTAATATTTTATGAAGGAGTACTATTCACGGGGTTACTATTCCTGAAGTTACTATTCATGGGGTACTATTCACTAGGTTACTATTCACCCGAGTTATTATTCATGACATAAAAATTTATTCATTTTTGGTCCAAATCATTTTTGATACAATATTATTCTTGAATTTTACTCCACAAAGCAGTATCATGTTGACAATTTGGACGTTATTGATTTCTGGATAAATTAAATTATAAATCCTTAAAAATGTATCCTTGAACTTGTTTTATTGAATTCTTATATCATCATCATCATCCACATGCTTATATTGTTATGAAAGTCATCTTTGGCCGTAGTGCATAGATGGACTTGGTATGATTATGACTGAGGATTATTCGCAGATAACTGCTTAACCGTAATGTTACAAATGATGTGGTAAAATTTCTAATTGGCCCGTAGTGCATTAATGGACAGTTTTTGGTATGATCATGACCATGGGTTCTCTTCGGCCAAGGGTGCAAAGATGAATTGTTTTATGGCGTGATCATGACCGTTGATGAAAACATGAATATCCTCGGCGTAGTGCATGGATAATTCATGGTCGTGATACTAATGAATATCATTGGTTCAGTAGTGCGGGGATGATTCGATGATGTGGATTAATTATTGAAATTTGAGTCTCAAATGATGAAATATTAATTCATGGATGTGATAATAATGAATATCCTCGCCGTGTGCATGGATAATTCATGGATGTGATACTAACGAATATTCTTGGGTAGTAGTGTAATGGACAATTCGGTGATGTGGATTATTTATTGAAATTTGAGTCTCGTGATAAAATATTGATAATAAACTTTTAATTCGTAGAATATAGTAGATATCATGCTCTACTTGACTCTTCTAAAATACAGTTGCATATCTTTCGCCTGTAGTGCAAGGATGATATGTTAATGAATATCTTTGGCCCGTAGTGGAAAGATGAATTTATTAGTATGATTATGGACAGGAATTGTGATTTGGTATAACCATGGTCTTTGATATTTCGAGGTAAAGACATGTGATGAAAATTATATTAAATCCGTGCAATGGTGGAATTTAGAACCACAATTATGATTATGAGTTATTCACCTGATTGTGGACAGGAATTGTTGACTGATGTTATAGGGATAAAACATTGTTGGTGGATTTTTAACGTGGAGAAGATAATAGACTTTATGGTCTATTTGACTCTTCTAATGGATTGCTCGTTCCGCTGCAACTATGGTTGAAAAGTTTTATCATCTACCATATGTTCTAAATCTCTGATTCATTACTGACGAAGGCTATTGATAATTTAATTATCTTTAGTTATGATATTCTTTACTGGGCTAGTTGTGCTCACCCTTCTGCTTCACAATTCCTTTCGGTGTAATAAGATCAGAATGGGTTCTGAAATTGGGTAACAGGAGAATAGAACGGTGGTCTCTAGCTATGGAGGTTCTCCCTAAACAGTATAGAAAAGTGTGTTATATTTTATACATCACTTAGTAGTTATATTTGGTGAATCAAATAGGGTGAGGCGAACCTAACGTTGGAAGGGTGTTTTTGCCACTATCATACAAGATGTCTAATGACAGACGACTTCGTGTTATCGTAAGACAGGGTTGTGCACATCCACTTGCTGAGTATATCTACGAGCACTACCTATATAATCTTAGAGTTTGGTTGGAGTATAATTATCAATTGGAGACAATGGAGATAATTATATATCAAGAGAAGACTCACCATTGGAAAGAAGATGATAGCAATCTTCTTGTTTTTCTTTGGGAACTATTGGGTCAACCAAAGATAATTATGCGGACATATGATATCTATCATATCCTAGACGCATGACCTACCATGTACGAAGGTTTCCTTGAGTATTTTCCAAAGATTTTAATTTCTAAAACAGTTATTGACTGTACCTTTATGTAAGGTGCCATTGTAAGGTCTTGTTGTCAAGACACCACGAGAGCTATATATATTTGTATTAAAACTCACAATTTAACTGTGGTCATTTTCTGCACGACAGTTGTATAAATGGAGTTGTCAGTAGTGTAGTTTCTGGCGACTCAAGATGGGTGATGTATACCTATTTTGGGGGCGTCACATTTGGCATCAGAGCTTATGGATATGGTCGCTGGCGGATATATGAGTCTAGAAGTAGAAGGGGAGAGGTGAGTAATATACTTGATAGTGTGTGACTTACCTAAGCTGAAATTGTTTAACTTGATAAGTTGACAAATTATGATATATCAATTAACCTTTGTTTTGAAGATATATTCTAGAATGATATCTGAAATATAGGAGATGAGCAATGGGAAAATCATGATACAGAGGAAATAACCGGGAAGGTACAATTCGAAAAGAAAGCAAGGTATTCTCATCTCTTCGAATACTAGGTACGTAAGTAAATTTCGAGGGTGAAATTTCATAAGGAGGGGAGATTGTGAGACACCGAATTTTATGAAATGAAAGTATTCAATTTTCTTATAATTATTATTCTATTTAGTAAATGGTTAAATTGATAAAAGGTTAAAGTTAAGGGTGATATATGAAAATTTTACAAAGTAAACAAGTTGTAATAAAAATTTTGTTGTGTCGGGGAATATTCATTTTAACAAGGAATATTCGTACGATGGCACAATCATTTGTGGACCCCACAACGGAAGTATTGTCGTAGCTAGAAAACGACAGAAATATCTTTATAAAAATAATGGCGGAAGTTTTACCGTTAAACTGTTGAAATACCCGGTGGTAAAAGTACAGTAATACGCGTGGTTGCATAGTAGCATACGGTATTATTATTGATGCTTACGTGATAAGTCATTTAGTTTTGTTCAATTATTGCTACAGTAATTGCTGCATAGTATCTCACGTTATTTGATTATATTATTGTTAATATTTTTTATATATTATTAAATCAATAATTGAGATGACAAGTTATTCATATTATTATTTGCATAATTAACAATGTCTAGAAAGTTCTATCGAGGAGAGGTTTGGTCACCTAATTGCGCACCAATAGGGAGAAATCCTTATCTGAAAGTCCCCTCTTTCCTGGAAACGATCTGATTGTTAATATTACGAGTTATAATAATATGAATAAAGGTTGTTAAAAATATTGAGGGGATTTTTATGAAGTATTTGATGTAAATTTTGCTTATTTTATGGACCCCCATTTACCTATTTTTCAAAATAATCGAAAGAAATTATTTAATATAATAAAGGTGGGGGTCACATGTGGGGCCCACATGTGGGAAGAAAGAAAGAAAAGAAAAGGGGGGTGGGGGGAGTTGCCTTGGGAGGAAGGGAATATATATTAATGTATATATATATATTTGACACGTGTGTATGGAATTTCGTGTGTGAGTGTGTGTGTGGTAGGAAGAAAAGGGGTGGGGGAAGATGTCTGGGAGGGAAGGGCATTGTGTGTGTAAGATGAAAGTGGTGATAATGATGTGTATGTTTGTAATATTAGTGGAGGATGGTGGAGTGTGTATATATATATATATATATATATGTGTGTGTGTGTGTGTGTGTGTGTGTGTGTGTGTGTGTGTGTGTGTGAATGATATATATATATATATATATATATATATATATATATATATATATATATATAATGACATTTGGGATGGGGGGAAGAAAAATGAAATGAGTGGGAGAAATGAAATGTGGAAATGGGGGGGAAGAGTTGGCGTATAGAAGAGGAATGCGTAATATATATATATATATATATATATATATATATGATAATTGATTAAGGGGAGGATATAGGGGTCACGGGGTATAACCCGTGACATTGTTTTAGCATATGTTATATATATAGTATTATATTTTATATAAAAGTTTTTGTTTTATTAGAATATTTTATTGCATATTGCTGCATAGTAAATCAAATTTTTAAACGAAATCAGCCGATTCTTCACTCGTGATTCTTCTCTACTGTGCGTCCGTGATTTTTATTTTCTAAATAGTATCATTCCATTCTCCTATAAATAGGATGCTCAGTTAGAATTGAAAAGCACACCAAAATAAGAGAATTCTTCTTCTATAATATTGAGCGTATTTCTTTAGAGTTTTACGAAGCTTTGAGTGTAGAAAAAGTGAAAGTTTTCTTCAAGAATATCTCTGCTATACCAATCGGAATTGCTCTATTTTTAAGGTAAGGGGTATTGTGACGCCCCCAAAATAGGTATACATCACCCATCTTGAGTTGCAAAATACATGGTACAAAAGTCAAATACAACTTAATTATACAACAGTCGTGTAAAATACGACAAAACATAATCTAAGAGTTTTTATAAGAATATTGTCATCTAGACAATATCCACACTCAATGGAGTCCTCATTACATTTATTGTCACACTATTTAATGTAATAATGAGGACTACTAATGCTATCATCTCGACCATAATCACTCCATTCCCGACTAGTCCCACTACGTTTTCATTTCAAGAGAATAAACGGTGAAAGAAAGGGTGAGCTCAACTAGCTCAGTAAGAAATATTATGACTAAGATAATGCAGAATAAATTATCATTAGACTTCAACAAGGTTAAATTGATAGAATATAATAGACAACAAGTTTAACTGTAGCGGAACAAGCAATCCATTAGAAGAGTCAAGTAGAGCATAAAATCTACAATCTTCTATGATTTAAAAAGTTTTTCATCAACTTTATTGTTGAGACTTAGCTTAATAAATAAAATCGAATCATCCCTGCATCACGGCCAAGGATATTCATGTAATCATCAATGGTCATGATTATACCGAATAATCCTTGGTCATAATCATACCAACAATTGTCCATCAATGAACTACATGCCAATGAGGACTTTTACCACATCATTCGTCACATTACGGTCATGATTATACCGAATAATCCCTGGTCATAATCATACCAAGTCCATCTATGCACGTAAGCCAAAGATGACTTTAATTACAACATAAGCATGATGATGATGACAATGACATAATAATTCAATAAAACAAGTTCAAGGATAAATTTTAAAGATTTATAATTTTAATTTATCTAGAAATCAATAACGTCCAAATTGTTAACATGATACTTCTTTGTGGAGTAAAATTCAAGAATGGTCAGAAGAATATTTCCATGAAAAGATACTGGATGAAGTGCAAATATCAAGGATATTCCACTAATTTCATGGAGTATAGAAGCCAAAACTTTAACCAACTGAGTTTAATAGAATATATGAAATCGCAAATGGATTTTTGCCCGCCATGCGGTAATCCACGCAGACAGATCATTTCTACAATTTAATAAGGAATGAATACGAATGATCATTCACCATGCATGCGGTAATCCACATAAACATGTTATTCCAACAGAATAATAAAGAATGGAATAATGAGAAGAATTCACCAAAGCGCATGCGTAATCCGCACGCATAAAGTTATTCAACGAGAATAATAAAGAACGGACTCAGTCACGCGTAACTCTGCATGCATGAGGATATTCCAAATGAATAATAAAGAATGGAACCGAAGTCATGCGTAATCCGCATGCAGATAGGATATTCCAACGTAATAATAAAGAATGGAATAACAACAGAATTCACCGGGCATGCGATAATCGCATGCATAAAGTTATTCCAACAAAATAATAAAGAATGAAATAATGAAGAATTTCACCATGTATACAGATTGCATGGTATAAAAGTTATTCCAACATAATAATAAAGAATGAAATAACAACCCTTGTGAGTATTGAAAGAAAATAACTCTCTTCATGAATACGAAAGAATAATACCCCTTATCTTAGAAGAAAACTGGATACTGGAATAGTGAGGTAGCAGACTTCTCTTCTTCTTTCTCTCTATAATTTCTCTCTATAATAATTGCTCTATAGCTTTAGTGAATTGGTGAGAAATGAAGGAAGAATTAAATTCTATTTATAGGAAAATATAGTTTCGATAATTGCACGTTTTGGGGCTTAAAATATTACAGTATAATATCTTCCTCTTTTTCTTCACTTTTAATTTAGTCCTGCAAGTATTATCAAACTTGCACCACCTCCCCTAATAGTAAATCATGTGAATTAATAGTTCATTCATGTGACTCAATAGTATAATCGCGTGAAAAAGCTAATTACAGTATAGTACCTTCAACTATACCTCCGTTTCTAATTTAGTCATGCAAGTATTATCAATCTTGCACCAACTCCCCTAATAGTAAAACATGTGAATCAATAGTACATATATGTGAACACATAGTTAAAAGCATGTGAATTAATAACAATTAATTGCTCATTTATTTGGTTAATTACCCGATTGGTCAATATAACCTCCAGACATCAATTATTATCGAAATAAATGTCGATTTTCACTAACACTAATAATTCCAACATAATGGAACTATCAATTTCATCTTTAATCAACACGAACTTATTCATCATTAATATTATAATTCATAATATTTAACAACCAGGTCGTTCCCAGGAAAGAGGGGGCTTTCCGATAAGGATTTCTCCTTATTGGCGCGCAATTAGGTGACCAAACCTCTCATTAACAGAACTTCTTGTCATTGTCAATATTGCAAATAATAATATGAATAACTTTGCCGTCTCAATTATTGATTTAATAATATAACATATTATACATATGATACTTTGACAATAATTGAATCAATAATATAAGAGATATGATGCAACAATTACTGTAGCAATAATTAAGTATAACTAAGTGACTTCACGCATGACATCAATAATCAATACCGTATCTTTGCTACTACGCAATCGCCAGACATCTTGTACTTTACTACCGGATAGTTTAACAGGTTTAACGGTAACACTTTCGCCGTTATTTTTATAAAAAGATAATTCTGTCATTTTCTAACTACGACAATTCTTCCATTGTGGGGTCCACCAATGATTGTGCCGTCGTACGGATATTCTCCGATAAAAAAAATATTCCCCGACCAAACGAATATTTTATAACAACTTGCTTAATTTGATTTTTTTTTCATATATCACCCTTAACTTTAACCTTTTATCAATTTAACCATTTACGAAATAAAATAATAATTATAAGAAAATTGAATACTTTAATTTCATAAAATTCGGGGTCTTACAAGTATTATTTCTTTCGTATTCATGAAGAGAATTATTTTCTTTCAATACTCGTAAGGGATATTATTTCTTTCGTATTCATGAAGAGAATTATTTTCTTTCAATACTTGTAAGGGGTATTATTTATTTCATATTCTGAAGAGATATTATTTTTTGTAATCGTATGAATATTATTTCGATTCAATATTCAGCGAGAAATATTATTTTCATTTAATATTAAGTAAGGAATATTATATTCGATTCAATATTCGAAATGAATATTATTTTGTTTAATATTTGTAAGGGATATTATTTTTGTTCAAGATTCGTATAAAATAATATTTTCTTCCATACTCTGTAGTATGTAAGTAATATTATTTCGTTTCACATTTCGAATTCTATACTCGTTTTGTTAAAATTTTGGCTTCTATACTCCATGAAATTAGTAGAATATCCTTGATATTTGCGCTTCATTTAGTATATTTTCATAGAAATATTATTCTGAGCATTCTTGATAAGTTTTAACATTTTATGCTGGAGTACTATTCACGGGGTTACTATTCCCGAAGTTACTATTCATTGGGTACTATTCACTCGATTACTATTCACTCGAGGTACTATTCATGACAAAAAAATTGATTCATTTTCGGTCCAAATCATTTTTGATACAATATTATTCTTGAATTTTACTCCACAAAGTAGTATCATGTTGATAATTTGGACGTTATTGATTTCTAGATAAATTAAATTATAAATCTTTAAAAATTTATCCTTGAACTTGTTTTATTGAGTTCTTATATCATCCTCATCATCCTCATGCTTATATTGTTATGAAAGTTATCTTTGGCCGTAGTGCATAGATGGACTTCGTATGATTATGATCAGGGATTATTCGGTATAATCATGATCGTAATGTTACAAATGATGTGGTAAAAGTCCTCATTGGACCATAGTGCATTGATGGACAGTTTTTGGTATGATCATGACCATGGGTTCTCTTCGGCTAAGGGTGCAAATATGAATTGTTTTATGGCGTGATCATGATTGTTGATGAAAACACGAATATCCTTGGCCCGTAGTACATAGATAATTAGTGGTCGTGATACTAATGAATATCCTTGGCCTGTAGTACGCGGATGATTCGATGATGTGGATTAATTATTGAGCTGAGTCTCAACGATGAAATATTAATTCTTGGATGTGATAATAATGAATATCCTTGGCCGTAGTGCATGGATAATTGATGGATGTGATACTAATGAATATTCTTCGCCGTAGTGCATGGATAATTCGGTGATGTGGATTATTTATTGAGCTGAGTCTCAGCGATAAAATATTGATAATAAACTTTTAATTCGTATAAGATAGTAGATATCATGCTCTACTTGACTCTTCTAAAATATAGTTGCATGTCTTTGGCCTGTAGTGCAATGATGAACTGTTAATAAATATCTTTGGCCTATAGTGGAAAGATGAATTTATTAGTATGATTATGGACATGAATTGTGATTTGGTATAACCATGGTCTTTGATATTTCAGGTAAAGACAGGTGATGAAAATTATATTCGTCCTAGGTACGAAGAGAAAGTTAGAACCACAATTATGATTATGAGTTATTCACCGATTGTGGATGCGGGGAATTGTTGATCGATGTTCTGAGGATAAAACATTGTTGGTGGATTTTTAACGTGGAGAAGATAATAGACTTTATGGTCTATTTGACTCTTCTAGTGGATTGCACGTTCCGCTGCAACTATGGTTGAAAAGTTTTATCATCTACCATATGTTCTAAATCTTTGATTCATTACTGATGAAGGCTATTGATAATTTAATTATCTTTAGTCATGATATTCTTTATTGGGCTAGTTGTGTTTCACCCTTCCGCTTTCACAATTCCTTTTCGTGTAATAAGAGTGTACCGGTCGTGAGTGGGGGTAATGAGGAGAATATAACGGTGGTCTCTAGCTGTGGAGGTTCTCCCTAAATAGTATAGAAAAGCGTGTTGTATTTTATAAATCATTTAGTAGTTATATTTGGTGAACCAAATAGGGTGAGGCGAACCCAACGTTGGAAGGGTGTTTTTGCCACTATCATACAAGATGTCTAATGACAGACGACTTCGTTTTATCATAAGACAGGGTTGTGCACACCCACTTGTTGAGTATATCTACAAGCACTACATATATAATCTTGGAGTTTGGTTGGAGTATAATTATCAATTAGAGACAGTGGAGATACTTATATATTAAGAGAAGACTCACCATTGGAAAGAAGATGATAGCAATATTCTTGTTTTTCTTTGGGGACTATTGGGTCAACCAAAGATAATTATGTGGACATATGATATCTATTATAACCTAGACGCATGGCCTCCCATGTACGAAGGTTTCGTTGAGTATTTTCCAAAGATTTTAATTTCTAAAACAGTTATTGACTGTACCTTTATATAAGGTGCCATTGTATGGTCTTGCGGTCAAGGCACCTCGAGAGCTATATATATTTGTATTAAAATTCACAGTTTAACTGTGGTCGTTTTCTGCACGACAGTTGAATAAATGGAGTTGTCAGTAGTGTAGTTTCTGGCGACTCAAGATGGGTGATGTATACTTGTTTGGGGGGCGTCACAATTTTCATAATTTTTATTATAATTATTACTATAATTAATATTACTATTATAATTATAATACTATTATCATAATTATTACTACTACTACTACTACTATTATTATTATTATTATTATTATTATTATTGTTATTATCATAGTTATTATTGCTGTTATTATTATTATAATTATTATTACTATTATCATAATTATTAGTATATTTATTACTATTATTATTAATATATTTTAATATTACTATTATAATTGTAATAATATTATAATTATAATAATTATTATAATTATTAGTATTATTATATAATAATAATAATAATAATAATTATTATTATTATTATTATTATTATTATTATTATTATTATTATTATTATTATAACTATTATTGTGGTGGTGTGGTGAATTATGAAAATTATTCTTGATGATTGATATATATATATATATATATATATATATATATATATATATATATATATATGTATGTATTCATATCAATAGAAAGGACAATTTAGATAATCTAGATATTCTGGAGGTGTTCTTTAAACAAAATATCATTCTAATAGGTGCTTGAAGTTCTAGTGACTCTTTATTGATATACTTTATTTATATAAATATCGTAAAGCAGATTAGCTTTAGATACCGATATTCAGAGGTATTCCATAAACAAGAATATCATTTGACGGTGCTCAAAGTTCTAAGTGATCTATTGAAAATATTTATAAAAATATTAACAGTGAAACTTTAAATTCGGTCAGTTTTAGATACCGATATTTGGAGGTATTCTTTGAACAAGAATATCATTCGACCGATGCTTGAAGTTCTAAGTGACCTTATTTAATATTCACAGGATAGATAAAATATATTATTATATATATTTTCGAGTTTAACAAATTTATTTGTTATATCAAGTATTACTTAAATTGTTTAATTCATTATACTTGATATTTACAAATATTTGAACAACTATTTGTTTATCTATATAGTACTTGTTGCATAATCTAAAAGTTAATTAAACTTTTATATCATAACAATCGAAGAAATTTATCTACTTAACAAGAAGTATAATTATAAAAGTTATATATGAAATTAAAGATAAATTTGTTTTACATAGAAACACATTCTTTATTATATAAAGAAAATTAAATATTTATAAATCGTAACAAAAGTATTATTTCGCTTATACTGAAGCACATTTAAATCGAGCTTAAATTTATATACTTGCTTATTCAAGAAGCATTTTTACACAAAATATAAAAGTTATTTACACTTTTATAACAGTGCATAAAATTACACATTTGCTTACATAGAAGTATTATTTGATTTAAACATAAATTATTATCTGCTTACAAAGAAGCAAATTTTCTCAACTATAAATTTTTTTGAACTTTTATAAATATATATGCTCTTTAACAAGACATCTAATTCTGCTATCTGGTTTTTTAGTCCCTCAAACTCCTCTCGAGAAACAGAAGTAGATTCAAGTTGGACACTTGCAACCATCTAATCCAGAATATGATTGACAACGGTGACCTGCAAATGGCAAATAGTGGTAATATCTTGCCTAAAAAAGAGGAGATGTTTCCCCCTGGAACACAGAGATGGAGGGAAGTTATAGCAGTCATATCCTATGAAGGAGGTTTGTCTATGACACCTCTAGTAATTCAAGGAAAAGGGGATCAAGATGGAAAGAATCCTATGTAAGTGTCTGCGCTCGAGCCTCTGATGTTGCCGCAATATCCTGTAATCAGCTTGAAAAGAGTCCCATGAAACTATGGGAAAGATGGGGGATTAACATCCAACCACACTGCTGTTATATCAAAAGAAAACCCATTGTATCTACCTTAGCGAGTAATAAATGAAGTCATTAAATTAAAGGGGAGAGTGCCCGAGGAGAAAGTTGAAGAATTCCTCCGCAAGATGGGACATAATGAAGCCAAAGTGGTGCAAAGATTAATAGAAGCACCCCGACATATATCCATCCTAGATTTGGTTTTATCTTCTGAAAATCATCGTAAGGTCTTAGTGAAAGTACTGGAAGAAGTTCACCTGCCAAAGACGGTGGATATCAAAAAGTTTCATCATTTGATAGATCACATTTTCAACATCAATGTGATATCTTTCACTGATGATGATATACCATCAGAAGGGACGAGTCATTGCAAGTTATTGCACGTAGCAATGATGTCCTTAGGATATGTGGCAGGAGGTGTGTTGATAGATGGAGGATCGTCCTTAAACATCTGTTCCTATGACACGTTGGAAAGAATGAAGATCAATATAAAGCGAATCCGGACTAGTCATGTAGTCATAAGGGCCTTTGATGGATCTCGGCGGGAAGCTGTAAGAGAAATTGAGCTTCCAGTGGAGATCGGTCCACGTACCTTCTACATATCCTTCCAAGTGCTAAACATCACCACTAGATACAATTTATTGCTAGGAAGAACGTGGATCCATATGGAAGGAGCAGTCTCATCCACCCTTCATCAATAGGTTAAATACATCAACAACGGTAATCTGGTAACTGTTAATACTGATCCAGAATATCCTGTTCATACACAAAGCGATATGCCTGTAATCAGTCTCAACAAAGGAATTGAGCTTGTCAGTTTTCAAGCCTCTTGAGGTGAGCAACACTCGGTACCAACCTATTAGAGCCCTATTTAATGTCAATGCTATGGGTTGCATACTAGGGCAAAAAGACGATAGAGGCATGGAAAGAACTATTTGTTAACTCAACAAAAGATTCAGTAGCGGCGAGCAGAAGTACACTTTGACTGAAAAAACTTATTGTGCGTTAGCATGGGCCGCCATGAGATTACAACATTATCTTTGTGACACCCCCAAATCCCTGTACTTCATTACCTCAAGATTTGGTGTTCATGTAATCAAAATATTCATAATTAACTACCCAATTATAATAAATTGAATAATAAAAATCTACCCATATAGGATTACTTAAATAAAAACATTATCTCCCAGGTTCTCTAACCTTTAATACAATCATTCAAGTGCGGAAATAAAATTATTACATCACGTCATTATTAAAAAGTCTATCATCAATGATAAAACAAAATTACAAGTCTTCATCACTTGTACATTTTTCCCTTCCCTTTGCTAGTTGTAGGTTTATCTACTTTCTCATTCATAGCTGCAATAAATGTATAAATATGCAAGAGTGAGAAAACAAAGCTCACTTGAGATAAGAATAAATTTCTTTACAACATTTACCAAATAATAGGCTCAATAGAACTAAATGATATGTTCTATTAACTTTTCAACATTTGCCAAATAATAGGCTCTATAGAACTGAATAATTTGTTCAATTAACTTTTCAACCTTTGCCAACTCATATGCTCAATAGAACTGAATAATTTGTTCTATTAACATTCTTAAATAAACTACTGAGGGTCATGTGACCATGAACCATGTCCACAGTTATAAGTAATCTTTCAACTTTAACTTTAACAGTCATATGACTATAAGGACTCCACGTACTCAGGGGGATCAATCTTTCGTACAATGTATTGTGCACAACCATTTCAACGCTAAGCGTAAACCCCTAAACATAGGGTTGTTCATCTCAGTATTTAGAGTACAAGTCCGCACCAAAGAAAGTTTGGTTTGGATAAGCTTTCAAGGGTAATTGAAGTTTAATGATCATCAACTAGGGAACTAGTTGAATCCACAATGTTTGATAATACAACAGTTGTTTAATAACAACATAACTTAGAATATTTGAGAATCATAAATGAACTGATTCTATACATCTAACTCATGCTTGAAATAACTATAGAGCATAAGTATTCAATAGAATGAATAAAATGGTTAAGCTTTGCTTGAACAGTAAAATAAGCTAGGTTCAAGTTTTATAATATTTAGAAATGAATTCCTGAACTTTAAGAAACTTGCTTAACTGTAAACAAGTTAAAATGAATTAATCAATTGAGAATTTACAATAATACTAGAGTTAGAGTTTGCTCAAATGAATTTTGGAAACAATAACATTTGATATAAAAAGCTCGCTCAATCAAAAGCATGAAGTAACAATAAATGAACTAACTCAACGAAAGTGTAGAGTTAGAAAACTTGCATCAACATAATGAACTAACTCAATGAAATTATGGAGTTAGAAAACTTGTATCAACATAATGAACTAACTCAATGAAAGTATGGAGTTAGAAAACTTGCTTCGAGCGTAAGCTAAAATATTAAACTCGCATTCACCTAAACACAGTATTAAAACCATAACATCCATTAGACATACTAATATTCACGTTTCAATATAAAACGCATTACTAGCTAAACTTGTTATTTTAAGACAAGTCTTGTGCTACTCTTTACATTTCAGAATTCCCAAGTGTTAATCATCATAACACTTAACTATCGTTCATTATATAAACTATGTTATCACATAACGCATTTTTCGATTTACTAATCATTTTTGCAACTTTGATCATACTAACCATAACTCACTATGTTATGTTAACCTTAACATTACATATTTAACATGTTAACAAAATCTCAGATCATGTTATGATAATTCCCCAATTCTGCAGAATTAGCAGAAGTCAGCATCTCAAACCAGGGTATGGCACAGCTGCACCATACAAAGGCTTGGGACCGGCGCAGCTGTGCCATTTTTTGCCTTGGCACCGGCGTAGGTGTTCAGACAGACGCAGAGTCGACTATGAACAGTAGCCGACTTTAGCCCAACAAACACAAATTTCACCCAATAGACAGTAATATTAACACGTAGAATAAATACAACAATATCATAAACATGATTGCTCACATTTATAACCAACTAGCACAATTAACACTAACTACAACTATTTTAATTTCTCAAAACTCATATTTTTCACAAAAACTCAACTTTTCTTGACATTGTTATAGAAATCATCACTGTGAACTCACTAGTTGGCCAAATCATCTCATTCAAATTACATAATGCTCATATCTCACTAAACTAACATATACAAACTTCAATTCATAATTTAACATAAGAATTGGTCGCTAAAATTGCTACTCTTACTCAAGCCATATGAAGAACACAAACACTGTCAAAATTTCTTCTATTGTCAAACGAAATTAGCATACAATTGTTGTTTAAACATAATCTCTAATCACTATATACTCACATAATCACAAGTAACCAATTATCTAACAACGATTCAACAAATTTGAATTTCATAGATTATGTAAAAAGTTTTGCCGTAATACTCATAACATAAATAATATCCAAATTTGTAGACCATACATTCAATTATCAACACAATCGTTGCCAATTACTCAAATTGCTGTGAAAAATTCTTAAGACTCTCTCTCAATTTTTATCTGAAGCTCTCACAACACTTGGTACTCTCAAACTTGGAAATAGAATGCGTAATAACAAGGAAATCAACTGATATTCAAGCATAAGAATAAAACTGATAACTTAATACTACTAATTGCAAAATTAGTTACTAACGTATATAATATAAATATTATATTTATTATTTTAATTTTATTATTCATATTATTTATTCTATTTATTTTATTTAATAAAAACTAGAAATCTCAAAAGCCATAAGGCTTGTTTGGCAAATCATTTAAAATATAAAAAAATTAATATATTAAGCCTTGTTTGGTAAACACTAAAATAAATTACTTTAATTTATTTTAATAACTCCTTATAATATAGTTATTTGTCACACTATATTTAATCAAGCTTTCATATTTATCTTAATTAATTCAAATCACAATTAATTAAGTAAATCCTTTAATCACATAACACAATACAAATAATATATCATTTAATTTAAATATCAATATAATAATCATTTCTTTAATTCATCAATTATTTATTTAACAAATAATTCTCCAAATAATATTAAATCAATAAAACAAATATTCATTTACCGATAATCACATCCATTAAATATTTATATAACTCAATAAATATTTAAAATTACATTTAAAATTCTGGAATGTTACAATCTTCATGGGCACACAACTTTATCTCAAAACCCATGGCCATTAAGTTATAGAACTCCGGTACTTAAAACCCGAACTTCGATTTCACGATACCATTTCTATAAGTTTGAATAATACTAATAATAATAACAATAATATAAAATTCAAACTTAATTTATATATGCATCAAAGTTTACTCCTGTGCACGAGACCTTTAAACATTCATTACATCATAGATAATAAGTATCATTGTCTTAATAAACTATAACTATTACACAACATATTATAAATCTCATTCGAATGCCTTTCCTTTCCCTTGTTTTTCTCGAACCTTCGGTTGATCATACTTAATCGAAAACATTTAAATTTAAAGCAAGAATGAGCATTGATCGCCCAACAAGTAATAACAACAATATATATTAGCTAAAAGAATTAAATGTTTTCTTTGAAAGACACTTCTACAACGAATCAATCAAAGTTGTGAAGTAAGTTAAACCAATAATAACAACATATCACTTCCATATGTAATTTTTGAAACTACGATAGACTATATAATCGAGATCACCAACATATTATGAACATTGTTTTCTATTTTCGAAAAGGTTAAACAGAAATTCATCTCGTAAACCGTCATAACTTACTTAGCACTGGGGTGATCACCTGTTATGCCCTCAGATTGATCAATACTACATGCAAGAACGATATTATCGTTCACTCTATCCACCACCTTAGGTGCACAAAAGTTTTCCCATATTCGGATGTTCATATTTAGTCGGGAATCCCAACCAAAACAATCGTTTGGATACAATAACGTTCTATCTTATTCAACAATATTTTTATGTCTAAATGAATCAAATAGCTTAGAAGACTTTTAAGTCAACGATACATACTTGAAATCAATAAGTATGTATCAACATATGATTAATATAATGGTTATCCAAGTGGGGACACTTGTCTAAACCCTATATATACTAATTAACAAATGTAATAAATATCCTGAATTATATAATAATACAATGATTGGATAATGTAAGAACTTGTATGAATACAAAGATTGGATACATAATCAAAAATAAAGAGAGTTAATAATCCGCACAATAATAATATAATTCGAAAATTTCTTACTCATGTCCATTGCATAAAGTAAATACAAAGGTAAGATACTTGCACAATGTAAATAATAGATCAAATATTTGCTCAATAATAATTGGAGTAAGTTTAGGAAACTCAGATAACATGATATACTTGTTTGTATTTAAATAAAAGTTAGTCGTATAGGTTTAGATATCTTTCGAGATGTCGCTATAATAACGCAACTTAGATTAATCTTTTATATACAATGACCTATTAGTAATAAGATCATTCGTTCGATTAGAATAATATATCGTATCACATAACATCGCCTATCGTAACAAACACATAACCTAATCACTTCACACATATATCTAACAATTATCGATTCACTAACAAACACATATCTAGTCAATTTATCTAAGTCCAGATCAATTTTGAAATATTTTGCAAAACCGAAGCGGCTTTATTTGTAAATATCGAGTCTAAGACTCTATCGTAGTTTAATATTCATTTAGATATTTTAAATATCACCATATTATTTTTCATCATAATTTTATAATAATTTTTAAATAATTATTATACTTTATCATAAATTTTCAAACACCGAAATCATTATTAAATGATTTAAATATTAACTAATTCTATTATCATTAATATTTAATTAATATTAAACTATTAATAAAACTATCGCTAAAATATTAAAGTTATTTATAATAACTCAAAATATTTTTAAAGTATTAATATTACCCTTAAATGATTTTTAAAATATTTAAAATCATTTTTAAATAATTACCATTAATATTAGAATATTAATTTATTATTTACCAAAATATTAAAAGTCATTAGTTATAACTTAAAATATTTTTAATTCATTTATTTCCTTTTAAATGATTTTTAATTCAATAAAACCAATTTTAAACTATTTATTTAATATAATTATTAAATAAACTTAATATCATTAATATTTAATTATTGATGAAATTTACCTTTAAATATCAAAAGTTATATTTTATAACTTAAAATATTTTTAAACTATTTATTTTCATTTAAAATGATTTTTATAATATTAAAATCATTTTTAATTAATTTATTTAATATAATTACTAAATAAATCTAATATCATTAATATTTAATCATTAATGAAACTTATCTTAAAATATTAAAAGTTATGTTTTATAACTTAAAATATTATTAAATACCTTATTATTATTTAAAATGATTTTTAATACCATAAAATCATTTTTAATTAATTTATTTAATGCATTTATTAAATAATTTAAATATCAATAATATCCAAATAAATATTAATATTTATGAAAAATATGTCAAATTATTAAAAGTTAATTTTATAACTTAAAATAATTTTAAAACCGATTTTATAATTTTTAGGAATTTATTTCTATTTTTAATGTATTTTTGTAAATTATAAAAAAAAAATAATTAAACTGTCATTAAAGCTTTTTAGTGACGATATCTTGTCGCGATAGTGTTCTTGAGGCTCAAGAACACCGACATCAAGGCTCAAGGGTACCTCCTTTGACCATCTTTAATTAATATACAGTAGTTTTTCGGGCTATTGATATAACTTTGATCTTCAGTAGTATTGATGTAATACTACAAGTGTAAATCAACATCCGGTCGATCATACAATATATGAGCAAGATATAAATCTTTGAAATCATCGTCGACATGTTCATCATGTTTCGGGTCGCCTGCATTTTTGGTCGTCATGGCCGGAATCAACGCTTTTGTGGCCTTCTAAAATGAAATCATTAATGATATGGTTGGTTCAGACGTCGGGTCAGATAGACAAGCTAACATAGTACAAGGTCTAAAACCTTTTTCATGTCTAAATATCAACAACATGAAGGATCTAAGTCATCAAAACATCATTGTCAGAGAGTGTTTCGGGTTTTCCCGTAAACCCAACACGTCGAATTCTATCACTTTTCGTGCTCAGATTCCTTTATGTTTTGTTCATGATTTATATAGTGTAATGGGGTCAAATATTTAGTATACATGACAAGGAACAATATAATATAATCGAACATCATAACATCAACACAAGAAAATATATATAATGGGTCAAAGTATTCTCCTCGAATCGTTTCTTGAACATTTTGGGTTTTTCGTAAATGTTCTTGAAAGCTTTCATCAACCCAAGTTCGACCAACTCTCAATTTGATTATGTTACGGATATTTGGGTAATATAAAGGCATATATATGTAGTATTTATGTCAATCTACAATTATATAACAACAACATGTCCATACTATAACGGATAGCAAGATCCAAGCTAAGCTCTAACTATCGAGGAAATTCTGGATTTCGGGTTTCAAGAAACACTTTCAAATCAATTTCGTTAACCCACTTTCACCTTTTTAAATATCTTTTAATCTACAACAGATATGAACCTAATTCAAGTTTCAGATTCAAGATCTCCTGACAGAGTACAAGTGCAAACTTTCAAAACACAAAAACTCATAACAGATCGAGATCTATGGGACTTGACATTCACTGTCAGACCCTTATTTTCAAAAAAAAATCAGATTTGGAAAATCATCAAATCCGAGCCTCTAGATGTTATGGGTTTAACATCTAGCAACCCAGATCATCGATTATCACCCCATACAACATATTTAACACAAAAAAATTACATCTAACATAAGATCAAAAGATTTTCGAATTTTTAGGGTTTGCACCTTTATGCTCCAATTTCGATTTCTATGCTTCGATTTGATGTGGTGTTCATGGGGCTTGATTTGTGACCGAACTAACAAGGCAATTTTCGTTGGTTTGAGAGAGAGAGAGAATGGCTAGGATGTAGTTGTGAATAATTTAGGCCATTAAATGTGACTTTTCTCTCTTAAATCTATATATATATCATGTGTATGCAATGCCCTGGGTCGATTATTGAATTTGATATCCGGAATGCTAGTCGCTAGGTTGGTAGGGTAGGGTGATCGCCAAGATTTGGATAAGATTTGTCTAAAAATAATTCAACTAATGGGACAAAAGGGTATTTTAGTAATTTCATTTTAATCTCAAGGGTATTCTTGTCCAAGGTGCTTAAATCTAGGGTTTAATCACTAGATTTTACATCTTAAAATTTCCCAATTAATTACTAGGGTTTGGACAATTAAAATTAAAGTGTAAAATTTTTAATTTAAACACACTATTTAAAATTAGGGTTTTTAATAGAAATTAGGGGTTTTAATAGAAAATTAGGATTTTTAAATTGTGGTTCCTTAATATCATTAGGTTCCCAAATTAACAATTAGGGTTTCTAATTATCATTATAATTTACTAAAACAAGAATTAGGGTTTCTAATTTTAGCAAATTAGGTTTTCAAATAATAATTAGGGTTTCTCCTAATTACGTAAATTTATAATATACAAGAAAATTCATATAACACAATTATTACTACAAAGTCTCTAACTCATAACCGAAGTTTAATAATTAGGGTTTAATAACACGATATATATGGGTTATGACATAATTTACCACAATTGAATAACCATTATCGGGCAACACATTTACAAAGACATATTTATAAAGATCGAAAAATTAAAATATAATTAATATTATATTATTATTCTCATCCCTCGATCAAAATCCAAATTTAGGTTTGGATTCCATATCCGATTTATCTTTCATATATAACATTATTAATTAAGTTAAAATAATTAACTTAAATATTCGAACTAAAATTCATATAATAAAATATTTATTATTATAATTATAATAATCATTTCATATATTATTTAAATAATATAAAATCATGTTTTCATGGAAAATAATTAATAAAAACATTTCTACTTACAAAAATTAATTATTATATAGGAATATAATTTGTAATGATTAATAATTCTAAAATTATTTATAATAAATAAATATATTTTGCATTTATCATACATTACTTGACACATATTCTCATCATTAAAAAAATAAAAAAAAAATTATATGCAAAATTTCTTATTTATTTATATGCAAAAATATCAAGTTATTACATTCACCTCCCTTATAAGGATTCCGTCCCCTAATCACCGCTTTTTAAAACTCATACATATAAGGGTACATAGCATACACAATCATCGCTAGTAGATCTCGATCATAATCGATCGAACAAATCTTTAACTATTCATATAAAGCTTATCTATCTCGATAAAAACTAAATTTGATTTCTAAAAGAACTCAAATTCTCCTCAAAATTTATTTATAAAATAATTTGCTATATAAAGGAAAATCATATATATCGTAAAATAAAAGTTATTTGAATAATACCGGAGTTCCATTCCCAACCGCCATAATATCCTCGGACCGTCATATCAAGACTCGTGGTTGGTTGGTTTGTTGGTGTCAAGTTTGGTCCTGTGATTGCCATAGTCCCGCTTTCCTTTTCCCGTGGTTACACTCCCCGCCTCCATTTTCTCTCTTTCGACAATCCTCACCTTATGTTCATCGATCCACATAGAAAACACCCATTGTTCATCCTGGGTTGGGGCATTGGGAGAGATATGACCTCCCGCCCAGACTTGTAACATACAAACTTACTCCTTCAGACACTCACCAGAGTGATTCTTCCCACATTTCCCACATCGAACTATCCGCTTCTTCACACCTTCCCGCTTTCACCCTAACATTCCCAAAATAATTCTTCTTTCTTTTTCACCCCTATTCCCACTATTAGTTTCCACCTTCACAACTCCTACAACTTTGCTTTTGTTCCTCCTTTTCTCCTTGTTGTAGAGGCTTATGGCCTCACCCTCCTCCTCGCCTATGATAGCCTTTTTCCATGAGTGTCGTAAAAGTATTGATTTGCAACACGCCACCTTGTTGTAGAGCTGTGGTTTTAATCCCCACCAAACCTTCTTCGCCTTCCTAGCCTCAGATCAACTTGATGCGAGCAAACCTAGCTAAACTCATTAAACTTTTATGCATACTCCCAATGAGTCATGTTCTCCCGCTTTAACTCAAAATTTTACCTCCATCCTAGCCTCTGCATGCTAGCCGAGAGGTAGTTTTCAAAAACAAAGTCTTAAACCTAGCCCAAGTAACTACTCCTCTCCCCGCCTCGCTTTGATTTGTTTCCCACCAAAAGTTCGCCTCCCCTTTCATCATATAAGTGGAAAAAGAGGTCTTTTTGCCCCTCATCTACCCTAGCAACTACGAACGCCTTTTCTATCTCGTTAACCCATGTCTGGGCTTCTATAGGTCAGCTGTTCCTCTGAATTCTGGTGGTCCTACTGTCTTGAAGTCTTTGAAGTTTGCCAAGCGATTGTCTGGTTTGCCTCAACTACCGGTATTTCCCTCACGTGACAACTGAGCTACCATGTTCGCAAAGTTTTGCATTGGGTCTCTCTGGTTGTCCTCAAAGATTGTCGATGATTCTTCTCGCCTTTGATTTCGTGTTTATCGCTCTGGCGGCATTATCTCGATTACATAAAATCATAAATTTAACTTACATTCTAAACCTTATTGTATAAGTTTAATATGTAACACAAAGTTTTATCTAAAACTTATTCCATTAATGAAACATAGATTCATCAATTCAAAGTACTTTACATAACGTAACACATACTGCTATCCCTTCGTGACCACAAAAGTCGGGAATTACTGTAATAACTTATACAAAAGTTTGAGAATATTACATTACACCCGTATATTATCAAACATACATAATCAACTACTAATCCTACTAATTTCCTAAGTCACTATCTTTCCTCTTTCTTTTCCTTTTTGCTTCTGAGTCGCATACGATTTGTTGATTCCGGCTCCCATTTGATCAATTTGGATTTTAAGCTTATCTTTTTCTTCCATAGTTTCTATTAACGCCTTTTCAATTGGTTATTTAGTAGCTTTTCTATTTCCCATGCCTTTTCTAGAGAAGAAACCTTGTTCTTCAGATTTCAGATTCGTTGATGCTTGATCACCCAACTTTAGTGTCTGAATCACTATCTCGCCGGTTCCACCATTTCCGGATCCGTACTACGTTTTCCAATACCACCACCTCATCAAGGTTGTTCGCACTATGAGCCTCTATTTCACTTTTCGCTTTGATATCGGCTCCTTCTTTACGATCGAGAGTATCCTAATTCTTTTCCACCGACATCTACACACAACTTATCTTGATTAGTAAATAGTATATACACACAAAGAAACAATAGTTTTATAAGAGTTATCTTTTATTTTGTTTAACGATGAATTTATTCAATTCATCTTTTTTAAACTCTATATGAGTTATTTGTATTTTTAACGCTTCCTCTCGTTTCTAAGGTTATAGCCTAAGGTCGATCCCACCCAAGGTTTCTAACCCTAAAGCTTTGATACCAACCTGTGACGCCCTAAATCCGTGTACTTGAAACCCAACTCCTGGTGCTTCACGATACCATTTCTATAAGTCTAATAATACTAATAATAATAATAATAATATAAAATTCAAACTTAATTTATATATGCATCAAAGTTTACTCCTGTGCACTAGACCTTTAAACATTCATTACATCATAGATAATAAGTATCATTGTCTTAATAAACTATAACTATTACACAAACATATTATAAATCTCATTCAATGCCTTTCCTTTCCCTTGTTCTCGCCTCGAACTTTCGGGTTGATCATACTTAATCGAAAAACATTTAAATTTAAAGCAAGAATGAGCATTTGATTGCCCAAACAAGTAATAACAACAATATATATTAGCTAAAAGAATTAAATGTTTTTTGAAAGACACTTCTACAACTAATCAACAAAACAGAAGTAAGTCAACCAATAATAACAACATATCACTTCCATATGAAAATTTTGAAACTACGATAGACTATAACCGGAGATCACCAACATACTATGAACATTGTTTTCTATTTTCAAAAGGTTAAACATAAATTCATCTCAGAAACCGTCATAACTTACTAGCACGGGGGTGATTACTCGTTATGCCTCAGATTGATCAATACAATACTATATGCAAGAACGATATTATCGTTCACTCTATCCACCTTAGGTGCACAAAAGTTTTCCCATATTCGGATGTTCATATTTAGTCGGAATCCAACCAAAATAACTGGTTGGATACAATAACGTTTCTATCTTGTTCAACAATATTTTTATGTCTAGTCAATCAAATAGCTTAGACGGCTTTTAAGTCAACGATACATACTTGAAATCAATAAGTATGTATCAACATATGATTAAATACAATGGTTATCCAAGTGGGGACACTTGTCTAACAACCCTATATAATTAATTAAATCTAATGTAATAAATATCTCAATTATACAATAATACAATGATTGGATAATGTAAGAACTTGTATGAATATACAAAGATTCGATACATAATCAATAATAATAGAGTTAATAACCGCACAATAATAATATAATTTCGAAACTTTCTTACTCATGTCCATCAGATAAAGTAAATACAAAGGTAAGATATTTGCACAATGTAAATAATAGTTCGGATACTTGCTCAATAATAATTGGAGTAAGTTTAGAAAACTGATAATAACATGATATACCGTTTTGCATCTAAATAAAAGTAAGTGTATAAGGTTTAGATAATACTCACGAGTGCCGCTATAATAACGCAACTTAGATTAATCTTTTATACAACGACCTATCAAGTAATAAGATCATTCATTCGATTAGAATAATATATCGTAACACATAACACTCGCCTATTGCAGTCAGCACATAACCTAATCACCTTGTCACATATATCTAACAATTATTGATTCACTAACAAACATATATCTAGTCAATTTATCTAAGTCCAGATCAATTTCTGAAATATTTCGGTGTACCAACGGCTTTATCGGGTAAATATCGAGTCTAAGACTCTATCGTGTAGTTTAATATTCGATTAGATATTTTAAATATCACCATATTATTTTTCATAAATTTTATAATAATTTTTAAATAATTATTATACTTTATCATGAATTTTTTCAAATCATTATTAAATGATTTAAATATTAACTAATTCTATTATCATTAATATTTAATTAATATTAAACTATTAATGAAACTATTGCCAAAATATTAAAGTTATTTATAATAACTCAAAATATTTTTAAAGTATTAATATTACCCTTAAATGATTTTTAAAACATTTAAAATCATTTTAAATAATTACCATTAATATTAGAATATTAATTTATTATTTACCAAAATATTAAAAGTCATTAGTTATAACTTAAAATATTTTTAATTCATTTATTTCCTTTTTAAATGATTTTTAATTCAATAAAACCATTTTAAACTATTTATTTAATATAATTATTAAATAAACTTAATATCATTAATATTTAATTATTGATGAAATTTACCTTTAAATATCAAAAGTTATATTTTATAACTTAAAATATTTTTAAACTATTTATTTTCATTTAAAATGATTTTTATAATATTAAAATCATTTTTAATTAATTTATTTAATATAATTACTAAATAAATCTAATATCATTAATATTTAATAATTAATGAAACTTATCTTAAAATATTAAAAGTTATGTTTTATAACTTAAAATATTATTAAATACCTTATTATTATTTAAAATGATTTTTAATACCATAAAATCATTTTTAATTAATTTATTTAATGCATTTATTAAATAATTTAAATACCAATAATATCCAAATAAATATTAATATTTATGAAAAATATGTCAAATTATTAAAAGTTAATTTTATAACTTAAAATAATTTTTAAAACCGATTTTATAATTTTTAGGAATTTATTTCTATTTTTAATGTATTTTTTTAATTTATAAAACAAAAATAATTAAACCCATCGCTAAAGGCTTTAGTGATAATATTCATCGCGATAGGTGTTCTTGAGGCTCAAGAACATCGACGATCAAGGCTCAAGGGTACCTCCTTCGACCATCTTTAATTCAAGTATATGTGTAGTGTTTTTCGGCTAGTTATAACTTGATCTTGTAGTATTGATGTAATACTACAAGTGTAAATCAACATCGGGTCGATCATAACATATGAGCAAGATATAAATCTTTGAAATCACCATTTATATGTTCATTATGTTTCGGTCGCCTATAATCTTCGGTCATACGGCCAACGCCAGTGGTCTTCTAAAATGAAATCTGTTAATGATATGGTTGGTCTAGACGTCGGGCTGTATAGACAAGCTAACAGAGTACAAGGTCTAAAACTTTTTCATGTCTAAATATCAACAACATGAAGGATCTAAGTCATCAAACGCATCGTCGAGTGTTTCGGGTTTTTTCCTAAAACCCAACAGTTCGACTATCACTTTTTGCGTCAATTCCTTTATGTTCGTTCATAATTTATATAGTGTAATGGTTCAAATATTTAGTATACATGACAAGGAACAAAATACAATATAATCGAACATCATAACATCAACACAAGAAAATATATGGGCCATTTCATTAAAGTACCTCCCGAACCAGCTTGAACATTTCGGGTTTTCCGTAAATGTTCTTGAAAGCGCCGTGCAACCCAAGTTTGACCAACTCTTAATTCAATTCTGTTACGTATTTGGGTAATATAAAAATATATATATGTAGTACTCATATCAGTCTACAATTATATAACAAGAACATGTCCATACTATAACGGATCAACAAGATCCAAGCTTTTAAAACGATCGCCAAAAAATTCGGGTTTCGGATTTGCCCAAGAACTCAGAATTTCGAACGGTCAACCCACTTTGACCTTAAATATCTTTTAATCTACAAATGATATGAACCCGATTCAAGTTTCAGATTCAAGATCTCCGACAAAGTACAAGTAAAACTTTTAAAACACAAAAACTCATAACAGATCGAGATCTATGGGACCTGACATTCACTGTCAGACCTTTATTTTGAAAAAAAATTAGATTTGGAAAATCATCAAATCCGAGCCTCTAGATGTTATGGGTTTAACATCTAGCAACCCAGATCATCGATTATCACCCCATACAACATATTTAACACAAAAAAGTACATCTAACATAAGATCAAAAGATTTTGAATTATTATGACTAAGATAATATACAACAAATTATCGTTAGTCTTCAACAGGAAAAATCGATAGAATACAATAGACAACAAGTTTTCGAGATCAATATTCGGTAATGAAATAATAATTCATAGAAGAGTTACGTGAGAGAATGAAATCTACTATAATCTATGAATTTAATAAATCCATCATCAATATTTTATCCTCGTAACATCTATCAATATACATCCGAATCAAATATTCATCTTTGCACTACTGTGCCAAAGATATTCATCGATTACCGCCATGTTCATTTAAACACTGCTCATCTTTGCACTACTGAGCCAAAGATATTCATCGATTGGTCATATTCATTTAAACACTGCTCATCTTTGCACTACAGCCAAAGATATTAATCAATCGAGTCATGTTCATCTCAACACTTGTTCATCTTTGCACTACTGAGCCAAAGATATTCTTCAGAAATCATTCATCTTTGCACTACAGCCAAAGATATTCAATAATATCATCATTTAAGGCGAGGATGATGAAAATATTTTTAAGAAACGAATCCAAAGTGAAACAAAATGACAAGGATTAAGGATTAAGGATTCGTACTTGGTTTTATCCACGCCCAAAAATACCTCAAAAATAATCATAGTGGTGTAAAATTCAAGAATGATCAAAACATGGATACAATCGAGTTAGTATCCGTAATAGATGTTTTGGACTTAAAAGAAGAAATTTTTTTTTTAGGTGAATAAACCAGATATCGTGAATAGTGCCAGATATCGTGAATAAGGCCTTGATTACACGTGAATAGTAATTCGACACCAAAAGATAGAAATTCCACAAAAACATCTTCACGCTTCATGAATAGTACTCGTGAATAGTAACTCGTGAATAAGAACTCATGAATAGTAACTCGTGAATAGTAACTCATGAATAGTAACCCATGAATAGAAACCCGACATGAAAAAGTTCCAAATTTGATAAAAACTTCAGATCAACATTTCAAAGATAATGATATTGAAGAAATAATATAATTACGAAAAAAAATAATATCCCTTACCTCGAAAGATCAGTACTTCTAGCTAAAACACCGGATATAGGCTATGACTTGAACTTGCACAGTATAACAATACTCAAAGTATACTCAAAATACTCACAAGAATACGCTCGATAATATAGAGAGAAAACTTCAGTTTCTGGTATGATTTTCAATTCTAACCTAAACACCCTATTTATAGAAATTGCTTGTAACACCAAAGCGTAAAATTTAATAAATTAATATTATTTATTTTCACATCTTCCCACGCATCCATGAATCTGAATTCAGCCATCCTAACACATGTTAAATATGCCCTCAACATATAAAAACGTTTTGTTAATATAAATATTTAAAACTTCCAAAAATCAATTATTTTGGAACTCTGAAACTTCAATAATTCATAATAAATAGCCCTTTCATCAGAAAATTCGAATCACGCGAGTTTTTATAGGAAATTCAATTCTCTACAACTTTTCAGAAGAACGTTTTTCCAAATTCCAAATAGAAATTGACCGAAATCCACAAACAGGCGATTTTCTGCTATAATCAAATTTCAAACAAGAAATGGGGTCCACCGACACACAAAACATGTGTTAATCATTTATTGCAACAAAAATACTCTTCCTCCTCGTATACTCATATATCCCACATTCGTTGTAAAAATATCACCGTTAATATATTATTAAAATAATATATTTAAATGAATTATTTTATCAAAAAAAAGATAAAATATTAATTTTCAACAATTGTCATTTTAAAAATTTTCTCCATCTATATCCACATAAAATCAATATTTTCCTCATCATATAAATCAATAATTAATTATTCACAAATAATATTATGTAATCACAATATTGACAACCGTGCAGGTTCAGAAAGAGGGGCTTTCAATAAGAATTTCTTCTTCATCAAGCAATTAGGTGACCAAACCTCTCCTTAGATGTAACTTTCTAGACATTGCCAATAATGTTATCTAATAATATTATTAGGATAATATGAATTATTGCTTCGATAATGAAAGATAATGTGTAATGACAATTATTGAAACAACAAGAATATAAAATATCAACGCAAAGCAATTATTAACTCAATAAAATAATCGAATAAGAATTATCGTAACCATTATCGAGTAGTGCCTTTCACGTAAGAATCAATAATTGGTGCAATATCGTGCTCTTGCTCAACAACGCGTCTTAGTGTGTTTTAACCACCGGTATTCCAACGAAGATAATCTGTAATAACTACGCCATTATTTAAAAACAACTTATTTTTGTCGCTTTTCTTCATCCAATCGCTTTTCGTTATGGGGCTCACACATGGTCGCGGCTGTCGTCAGCATTTAATATTCCCGACAAAGATTTAATATTCCACGCACCAAACGAATATTCCCGACAATAATGAATATTTTATAACCACTTGCTTATTTTGAAATATTTGCGTATTTAACCCTTAACTATCCACATTAATCAAATCAACCCTTACTATTTCAAAATAATAAATAAAGGAAATTCCTTTTTATTTAAAAATTTGAGGTCTTACAACCTCCCTCCTTATGAAATTTCGTCCTCTAAATTGACGACGACGATTCTGGTGTTTCAAAAGGTGAGGATACCTCGCTTTCATTTCCGTTTCCAATTCCTGTGTCATTTCCTCTATAGCATGATTCTTCCACAAAACTTTAACTTGTGGTATAACCTTTCTTGGCGTAGGACATGCTCCTTCCTATCCAAAATCTTGACAGTACCTCCTCATACGTTAAGTCTTCTGGCTATCTCGTTCTGGTTCTAACTCTATAACGTGGTCGGGTCTTTCACATATTTACTGAAGCATGAGATATGTGAAACACATTATGAACACGAGACATACTCGGAGGTAACGCAAGTCTATAGCTACATTTCCTACTCGGTCAAGAATTTGAAATGGACCAATAAATCGTGGATTGAGCTTTCCTCTCTTCCCAAATCTTGTAACACCCTTCCATGGAACAACTCGCAACAATACATGATCCCCTACATTAAATTCCACGTCCTTTCAATGAAGATCCGAATAACTCTTTTTGTCGATCTTGTGCCGCTTTGTATACGTTGTCGAATCATTTGGATCTTTTTTCAAGAGTCATACGCATTTAACTCGGGTCCCAACAATGTTGCTTCACCCACCTCATCCCAACATATTGGAGAACGACATTTTTCGTCCATATAATGCTTCGAATGGAACCATGCCTATATTTGTTTAATAACTATTGTTGTATGAGAATTCCACCAATGGCAAGTACTTATCCCAACTTCCTTTGAAATCTAGGACACAGAGTTTTAATATATCTTCAAGAGTTTGAGTAGTCCTTTCTGATTGCCCATCCGTTTGAGGATGGTATGCCAAACTGAATCGTAAATTCGTGCCCATAGCTTTCTATAAACTAACCCAAAATCATGAAGTGAATCTTGGGTCACGATCTAAAACTATGGATACTGGCATGCCATGCAATCTCACAATCGCATTTACGTACATACGAGAAAAACGTTCAAGGGAATAAGTCTCTCGTATCGGCAAGAAATGAGCAGACTTGGTTAATCTATCAACAATAACCCAAATAGCATTGATGCATTGAGAAACCGCAGGAAGACCCGTAACGAAATCCATGGTAATATGTTCCCACTTCCATTTCGGAATCTCAAGTGGTTGCAATGGACCCTTAGGTACTAGATGCTCCGCCTTTACACGTTGACAAGTTAAACACATCGAGATAAACTTTGCAATCTCTCTCTTCATATTGTTCCACCAAAATGTATGTCGAAGATCACGATACATTTTAGTACTTCCTGGATGGATTGCAAATGGCGATCATTGTGCCTCCATCATAATCTTGTACTTCAAATCAGAGTCGTTAGGAACACAAAGTCTAGAGTGGACTCAAGTATCAATTCTCGCTCGAATAGCTCCTTCTTCTACTTTCTTCTTCATACGCATCGACTCCGGCCTGGGTGGCTCGAGCAATCTTAACTTTTTCTATTAAATTTGGCTCTATCGCGATACTTGACATCATCGCACTCGCTCCTCGTGATATGATCTTCTACTCATCGCGTCACTACCACGCTCGCTTTTCCAGGATGGCATGATCGTAACATGTCTTTGAAATGAGTCGCCTCTTGAGCTCTTGGAAAATCTTCGCATTCCTCGCTCCATACGAATTTTGTATCTTTTCGAGTCGCACTAAGTTAATCGGAATAGCGATTCGAGAATATCCTTCAACGAATCTCCGATAATAACCAACTAAGCCTAGAAAGCTACGTATTTCGATTCTTGATTTAGGTTGCTCTCAATCGTGACTCATATCCCAATCTTGGATAAGACGTCACAATGACACCTATCGGCTTTACTATCGCATCGAATATGACGCCCCCTACGAGAGAGTTCGCTTAGGTGAATTTCCAAAGGAAGTCACAAAATAAAGGCTCAGTACCAAATTTATAGTTGAATTTTTAACTCGAAGTTCAATAGAGCCATTCGATATGAGATTTTAGAAATGAGTTTTGTCTTACGGGTTCAAAGTCGATACAAAATTTAATATCGAGCTTTGGGAGTAAGCCAAGAAATTCTTCAGAAATACGTCAGAAAAATCAATAACAACAGAATATTATTCAAATCGACGTGTCTTTATTCAAATCCATAACATGGACTAAGAAAACTTGACATCAGAATGACTTCATGGCTTGATATGAAAATGTTTGACTACAATGGTTTGATTGCTTGAATTGAATAACAAAGTTGCTTAGGAATATGAAAACTAACAACCTTACAAAAAGCAATCAATTTGGCATGATGAGTAGTTAACCTTAAAATCACATCAAAAGCAAATATCTCTATAGAAATAAGGTTAACAGTAATGTGATAGTGCCAACTTGAATCAAGCAAGATTTCTAAACAATGGATGTAATGAAAGTTTCTCCTAACGGATTCTCCATAAATAGGTCAAAGTCTAATTTCTCCGTAGTCAAGTTCAAACGCTGAGCGCAAGCAAAGAGAGATAAAAGAATGGGTAGAACCAATATCTAGTAAGGTATATACTTCGCAAGAATTTATAATTAACTAACCCGTGCTAACTTCGTTCGGGTTCCTCGATTTTGACCAAATCACAACAAACGCTTCTTCCGGAATCGTTGACTTTGACTTTTCCGGGACATCCTTTCGAGTCACCATTCACGCTGGATCTGGGTTTCGATATCGCATAATCTCGAAGCGATATGTCCTTCTTTTCCACAATTATAGCATACCTTGGAAGGCTTTGAGCAGTTTGACCTTATATGTCCCTCCTCTCCACATCTCGTAGCATCTAACCTGGCGATCGCTTCTCTTCCCTAGAATTTGTTGATGGTGCCGATGTTCTTGCCGACGCCTCTTCCGCCATCGTTAAATCTTCTCTTTTAGATCGACATCTCTTTCCATAATATCAACGCGTCGATGCGCCTTTTTACCCATGCATCACTCATTCTCACTGCTCGCTTATTTCTTCTTTCATTTCAGATTCAAGCTTTATCATCTTATACTCGCCAAAGAGTGCTTCGCTCAAGCATCACGATCGGGTAACACAAGCTTGAATCGTTGCATCCTTTTGCTCCACGATCGCTCGCAATTCTTTAGCCCGCTCTTCTAACTCATGAACACGATTTTGCAATTCTATATTTCGATCATAAAATACCTCTAATAAACTCTCTTCGGTACCTCTTCTTCCTCTTCTTCCTCACTCTCATTTGTTACCTCTCGCGATTATCTCGGTGCAACTATCAATTCTTCACTCACCACACATGGATATCTCTAATTCCTTATTCACCGACATCACATTATCCTCGGTTGGCGATTAGAGGTGTCTCCACGATCTCATTCACTCCATTGTTAACGCTCTCAGCAGCCCATTCTTAAAACTATCATAAAACAAGGGTTAATTAAATAAATTAAGAAATCACATAATACCCCTATAATATGACCAACCAACAAGTAAGCTTTAGGTAGGACACACTAGCGAAGGATTTACTCGTCTCTCCCTCCTAGTTCTATTCCCCGATCTCCGCCAGAGATCATATCCCTAAGCTCGATACCAACCGCGACGCCCCAAAATAGGTATACACAACACCCATTCTCGAGTCGCCAAATACATGGTACAAGAAGCAAACTACAACTTCAATAATACAAATGTCGTGTGAAATACGACAATATATCTTGTGAGTTTAAATATAATATTGTCTTCTAGACAATATCCACATGCAAATAAATCCCCATCATAATTATTGATTCATTATTTTACAAAAATGGTGAGGACTACTAAACAACTCTCTAGAACCTTCATTCCATACCCGACTAGTACTGCTACATTACATTCGCCTCCCGAGAAGAAAAAATGGAACAACAAGGAAAAGGGTGAGCTCAACTAGCCCAAGTAAAGAATATTATGACTAAGATAATATACAACAAATTATCGTTAGTCTTCAACAGGAAAAATCGATAGAATACAATAGATAACAAGTTTCGGATCAATATTCGCAATAGTGAAATAATAATTCATGTAAGAGTTGCGTAGAGAATGAAATCTACTATAATCTATGAATTTAATAAATCCATCATCAATATTTTATCCTCGTAACATCAATCAATATACATCCGAATCAAATATTCATCTTTGCACTAATGTGCCAAAGATATTCATCGATTGGTCTTGTTCATTTAAACACTGCTCATCTTTGCACTACTGTGCCAAAGATATTCATCAATTGGTCATGTTCATTTAAACACTGCTCATCTTTGCACTCTGTGGGCCAAAGATATTCTTCAGAAATCATTCATCTTTGCACTATGTGCCAAAGATATTCAATAATATCATCATTTAAGATCGAGGATGATGAAAAATATTTTTAAAAGAAACGAATCCAAAGTGAAACAAAATGACAAGGATTAAGGATTAAGGATTCGTACTTGGTTTTATCCACGCCCAAAAATACCTCAAAAATAATCATAGTGGTGTAAAATTCAAGAATGATCAAAACATGGATACAATCGAGTTAGTATCCGTAATAGATGTTTTAGACGAAAAGAAGAAATTTTATTTTTCTATTGAATAAGACCAAGTATATGTGAATAGTGTCAGATACGTGAATAGTGCCATACACGTGAATAGTAATTCGACACCAAAAGATAGAAATTCCACAAAAACATCTTCACGCTTCATTAATAGTACTCGTGAATAAGTAACTCGTGAATAAGAACTCATTGAATAGTAATCGTGAATAGTAACTCATGAATAGTAACCCATGAATAGTAACCCCGACATGAAAAAGTTCCAAATTTGATAAAACTTCAGATCAACATTTCAAAGATAATGATATTGAAGAAATAATATCATTACGAAAAAAAATAATATCCCTTACCTCGAAAAGATCAAGATTTTAGATTCAAAACACCAGGATATAAAGCTATGACTTGAACTTGCACCAGTATAACAATACTCAAAGTATACTCAAAATACTCACAAGAATACGCCGATAATATAGAGAGAGAAAACTTCAGTTTCGGTATGATTTTCAATTCTAACCTAAACACCCTATTTATAGGAAATCGCTAGAACACCAAAGGTAAAATTTAATAAATTAATATTATTTATTTTCCACATCTTCCCACGCATCATCCATGAATCTGAATTCAGCCATCCTAACACATGTTAAATATGCCTCAACATATAAAAAACGTTTTTGTTAATATAAATATTTAAAACTTCCAAAAATCAATTATTTTGGAACTCTGAAACTTCAATAATTCATAATAAATAGCCCTTTCATCAGAAAATTCGAATCTCGCGAGTTTTTATAGGAAATTCAATTCTCTACAACTTTTCAGAAGAAAGTTTTTCCAAATTCCAAATAGAAATTGACCAAATCCACAAACGGGCAATTTTACAAGCTATAATCAAATTTCAAACAAGAAATGGGGTCCACCGACACACAAAACATGTGTTAATCATTTATTGCAACAAAATACTCTTCCTCCTCAGATACTCATATATCCCACATTCGTTGTAAAATATCACCGTTAATATATTATTAAAATAATATATTTAAATGAATTATTTTATCAAAAAAGATAAAATATTAATTTTCAACAATTGTCATTTTTAAAATTTTCTCCATCTATATCCACATAAAATCAATATTTTCCTCATCATATAAATCAATAATTAATTATTCACAAATAATATTATGTAATCACAATATCGACAACCAGCAGCCTCAGAAAGAAGGGGCTTCAATAAGAATTTCTTCTTCATGGTAGCGCAATTAGGTGACCAAACCTCTCCTTAGATGTAACTTTTAGACATTGCCAATAATGTTATCTAATAATATTATTCAGATAATATGAATTATTGCTTCGATAATGAAAGATAATCGTAATGACAATTATCAAACAACAAAGAATATAAAATATCAACGCAAAGTTAATTATTAACTCAATAAAATAATCGAATAAAGAATTATCGTAACCATTATCGAGTAGTGCCTTCACGTAAGAATCAATAATTGGTGCAATACCAAGTGCATCTGCTCAACAACGCATTTTAAGTGTGTTTTAACCATAGGGTATTCCAACAAGATAATCTGTGAATAACCACGCCTGCTATTTAAAAACAACTTATTTTTGTCGTTTTCTTCATCCAATCGCTTTCGTTATGGGGCCCACACATGGTCGCTGTTGTCATATGAATATTCCCCGACAAAAGATTTAATATTCCACCACCAAACGAATATTCCCTAGACAATAATGAATATTTTATAACCACTTGCTTATTTTGAAATATTTCACAGATTTAACCCTTAACTATCCACATTAATCAAATCAACCTTACTATTTCAAAATAATAAATAAAGGAAATTCCTTTTTATTTAAAAATTTCGGGGTCTTACAGGTTTGGTCAATAAACAAACCAACAAGGAGTATTATACCAAAGAATTGCATTTGCTGCCCTATCATCGGCAAATTATCAAGATGGCTATGGAGTTTGAGGAAATAACCTTTATCCACATCCCTCGAAGTAGGAATGACTTTGCTGATGCATTGGCAACATTGATCCACATATCTAGTTGGATGGGAATTCCTGATATCAAATTTGTATGCCAAAAGGCACCAGCCTATAACAATTACATTGGAGAAGTGTCAGATGAACTACCTCCCATCAAACAACCCTGGTATCATGACATCGAAAAATATCTTCGAGATGGATCTACGCCCGCTGGGGCAAGTCAAGCTGAAAGAAATAAAATCCATAAAATGGCCATGAAATTCTATTTGAGCGGAGATGCACTTTATAAAAGGGATGCGAGAATAGGCCTTATAAGATGCCTAGATAAAGATCAAGCCCAAAGACTCATGGATGAAGTCCATGGTGGAGTATGTGGTCCACACATGAGCGGTCCTTTACTTGTCAAGAACATATTAAGAACAAAGCATTATTGAATCTCTCTCAAAGCTGACTGTGATAATCACGTCAAGAGATGCTATCAATGCCAAGCCCATGGAAATACCCTAGACGCTCCTCCAAACGAATTACATTGTATGAATTCATCGTAGCCAATGGATGTGATTGAGCTAATAGAACCCAAAGCCAATAATGGTCATCGATTCATCTTCACTGTGATTGATTACTTCACAAAGTGGGTAGAAGCTGCTTCCTTTCCCAAAGTTAATAAGGAGGTAATCATTGGTTTCATAGAAATAATATCATTTATCGATATGGACAGTCAAAGGTGATCGTATCGGACAATGCCAAGAAGCTTAATTCCATCATTTATCATCCCAAGATGAATAGTGTTGTCGAAGCAGCCAACAAAAATATCAAGAAATTTATGGAAAAGATGTCTTCCAATCACAAAGGATGGCCTGACTTGTTGCTTCTGACTCTGCTAGCCTACATAACATCAATACACAATTATACTAGGGCTACCCCCTACTCACTAGTCTATGGCATGGAAGCAATACTCCCCATAGAAGTAGAAATGGAGTCATTAAGAGTGTTAATGGAATCTCAAATGGATGAAGATCATTGGGGTATGCTCAATCTGACTGAGCAATCCTTTGCTGATACAACTGACCATGAAAGATGGCTGCAACCCTCCTCTCATCTATCAAAGATAGCTGGTGGTATCGATCTTGCAACCACTGATCTTCATCCATTTGAGAGTCCATTAATACTCTTAACGACTCCATTTCTATTTCTATGGGGAGTACTGCTTCCATGCCATAGACTAGTAAGTAGGGGGTAGCTCTAGTAAAAGTTTGCATTGATGGTCCGTAGGCTAATAGAGTCAGAGGCAATGAGTCAGGCCATCCCTTTTGATTGACAAACATCTTTTGCATAATTTTCTTGATATTCTTGTTGGATGCTTCGACAACACCATTCATCTTGGGATGATAAATAACGAAATTAAGATGTTTAATATAGAATTTACTGCACAATTCCTTCATCATCTGGTTATTCAGATTCTTGGCATTATCCGATATGATTACCTCTGGCTGTCTATATCGACAAATGATATTGTTTCTAATGAAAACAATTATTACCTCCTTATTAACTTTGGGAAAAGAAGCAACTTCTGCCCACTTTGTTAAGTAATCAATCACAGTGAAGATGAATTGATGACCATTGCTAGCTTTTTGGGTTCTATCGCCCAATCAAGTCCATTGCCCACATTAAGAAGGGCCACGATGAATTCATACAATGTAATTTGTTTGGAGGATTGTGGACGGTATTTCCATGGGCTTAGCATTGATAACATCTCTTGATGTGATCATCACAGTTAACTTTGAGAAAGATCCAATAATACCTTGTTCTTAATATCTTCTTAGCAAGTAAAGGACCGCTCATGTGTGGACCACATACTCCACCATGGACTTCATCCATTAGTCTTTGAGCTTGATCTTTATCTAGGCATCTTAGAAGGCCTATTCCCGCATCCCTTTTGTAAAGTGCGTCTCTATTTAAATAGAATTTCATGGCCATTTTATGGATCCGCTTTCTTTCATCTTGACTTACTTCAGCAGGTGTAGAGCCATCTCGAAGATATTTTTCGATGTCATGATACCAAGGCTGTTTGATGGGAGGTAGTTCATCTGACACTTCTCTAATGTAATTTCCATAGACTGGTGCCTTTTGGCATACAACTTTGATATCAGTAATTCCTATCCTACCAGATATGTGGATAAAGGAAGCCAATGTGCCAATACATCAACAAAATCATTCCTACTTCTAGGGATATGGATAAAGGTAATTTCCTCAAACTTTATAGCCATCTTGATAACTTACCGATGATAGAGCAGCAAATGCAATTCTTTGGTATAATACTCCCCGGTGGTTTATGTTAGTTCCCAGTAGGCACCTAATAGATCTAGAAGGGGGGTTGAATAGATCCTTTTTAATTTCAAATACTTTTCCTGTATATTTAGTATTGCTAATCTAATTAGCATATGACAAACATAAGAATCTTTTCAAGCATAAAGGGTAATAAGTAAAAGATCCCCTTCATTGATATATTCATGAACATACATACATTGTTCGTAGAGTTAGTTTAATTAAATGCTATACATACATAGCATTTATATGATTAAGTACATAATGTAAATGATAGAAAGTAAATGACTGAATGTAAAAGACACGGGATTTTAAGTGGTTCAGAGACTCAAGCTCCTAATCCACTCTTCTGCTTTAATGAGCAGGGATTCCACTAAGTAAGGGCAACACCCTGAATCACTAAGATTCCTTCAAAGCCAGCAACCTTGGAACTTCAGTTCACTAAGAACTCTTAAAGCTCAGCAGGCTTGGAACTTCATTTAGTCCTCCTGGACAAGGACCCCTC
>CM035165.1:22709327-22882984 GCA_020205615.1 Panax quinquefolius
ATATTTGTATAACCCTGATGTTGAAATTCTCTTTCACTGGAGGGTAAAGATAGGTAGATTATTGGTATGATCATGACTAGGGTTCTCTTTGGTCAGTAGTGAAAAGTTGAATTGTGACTGGTATGATCATGACCATTGAATTTATAATTGAATATCTTTAGCTTAAGTGCAAAGGTGAATTGATCAACATGGTTATAATTATTGTTTATATAAATTCTGAAATGATTATATATTTCTTTGAGATATGAATATCTTTGGCCCATAGTATAAAGATGACTTATTGATTAATATCTTTGGCCCGTAGTGCAAAGATGAATTATTGATGAATATCTTTGGCATGTAGTGCAAAGATGGTGTGTTGATGAATATCTTTGGCCCGTAGTGCAAAGATGAATTTATTAGTATGATTATGAACATGAACTATGATTTGGTATAACCATGATCTTTGATGTTTCAGGTGATGAAAATTATCTTTGTCCTGGATGAAAAAAGGAATTTAGAACAACAATTACGATTATGAGTTATACATGTGATTGTGGACATGAATTGTTGATTGATGTTACAGGGATAAAACATTGTTGGTGGACTTTTAACATGGAGAAGATAATAGACTTTATGGTCTATTTGACTCTTCTAATGGATTGCTCGTTCCGCTACAACTATGGTTGAAAAGTTTTATCATCTACCATATGTTCTAAATCTTTGATTTACTGCTGATGAAGACTATTAATAATTTATTTATCTTTAGTCATAATATTTTTTACTGAGCTAGTTGTGCTCACCCTTTTGCTTCACAATTCCTTTCAGGTAATACGAGTGTAGCTAGTCGACGAGGGTAAATGAGGGAATAGAAATCTGGTGGTCATCATTTAGTAGTTATATTTGTTGAATCAAATAGGGGGAAGCGAACCCAATGTTAGAAGGGTGTTTTGCCACTATCATACAAAGATGTCTAATGACATACAACCTCGTATCATCATAAGACAGGGATGTGCTCATCCACTTGCTGAGTATATATACGAGAACTACCTATATAATCTTGGAGTTTGGTTAAAGTATAATTCTCAATTAGAGACGGTGGAGATAATGATATGTCAAGAGAAGACACACCATTGGGAAAAATATGATAGTAATCTTCTCGTTTTTCTTTGGGATCTATTAGGTCAACCAAGGATAATTTTGTGGGCATATGATATCTATAATAACCTGGGCACGCACGGCCTCCCATGTACGAAGGTTTCTTGAGCACTTCCCAAAGGTTTTAATTTCTAAAACAGCTTTTGACAATACCTTTATGTAAGGTGTCATTATGAGGTGTCATTGTCGTGGTTGGGACATGAGTCACGCTTGGTATATATTTGTATTTAAACTCATAGTTTAAGTGTTGTCGTATCTCGCATTTACAATTGTATTAATAAAGTTGTAGTTATTTTCTCGTACCATGTATTTAGCGACTCGTAATGGGTTGGATGGAATGGACCTATTTTGGGGTCGCCAAAGTTGGTATCGTCGGAGCTTAGGATATGATCTCCAAGGAGATCGGGATTAGAACTAGAGGGAGAGATGAGTAAATCCTTCGCTAGTGTGTCCTACCTAAGCTTATTTGTTGGTCAGTCATAATATCGGGATATTATGTGATATGTTAATTTGTTAAATTAACCTTTGTTTTTAAAGCTGTATTCTAGAATGATATCTGAAATACAGGAGATGAGCAATGGAGAAATCATGATGACAGGAAAGATGAAATTTGAAATGAAAGCAAGGTATTCTCAACTCATTGAAATACCAGGTACGTAAATTTCGGGGACGAAATTTCATAAGGAGGGGAGATTGTAAGACCCCAAATTTTATGAAATAAAAGTATTCAATTTTTTCTTATAATTACTATTTAGAAAATGATTAAATTGATAAAAGTTTAAAGGTAAGGGTGATATATGATTTTTTTTTAAAATAAGCAAGTGGTTATAAAATACTCATTGTTTGTCGGGAATATTCGTTTGGTCATGGAATATTCTTCCGCTCGAGAATATTTATATCTGACGGCGCCAGCGACCTTTTCAGAGCCCCATAAACTGGAAAACGATTGGATGAAGAAAACGACAAGTATAAGTTGTTTACAAATAACGGTGTAGTTGTTACCGTTAACAATGTTGGAATACCCGGTGGGTAAAGTAAAATGTCTGGCGTTGTTGCACAAGATAGCATACCTGCAGTATTGCAAATTTTTGAATTATTGATTCTTACGTAAGAAGGCACTACTTTATAATGGTTACGAGTTATTCTTTGCTCAAGATTTTTATTTTATTGATTCAATAATTGTTGCGTTGATATTTTATATTATTGTTGTTTTAATAATTGTCAACGTGCAAGTATTTTCTATTATCGGAGAAATAATTCATATTATCCTGAATAATATTATTTGATAACATTATTGGCAATGTCTAGAAAGTTCTCATCTAAGGAGAGGTTTGGTCACCTAATTAAGCTTGCTAGTAAGGAGAAATTCTTATTGGAAAGCCCCTTTTTCCGAGAACTTCCCTCGGTCATTCATTATTGTGATTCTCGTAATATTATTTGTGAATAATTAATTATTGATTTATATGATAAGGAAAATATTCATTTTATGTGGATATAGATGGAGAAAATTTTTAAAGTGACAATTGTTGAAAATTGATATTTTATCTTTTCTGATAAAATAATATTTTATTATATTATTATAATATAATAATGGTGATATTTTTACAATGAATGTAGGATGTATGAGTATATGAGGATGAGGAACATTTTTTGTTGCAAAAATTGTTTAAAACATGTTGAAATCTGAATTCAAAGAGGCGTAGGAAATTTGTTCTATAAATATAATATTTTATTAAATTTTCTGCTTTGGTGTTCTAAACATTTTCCTATAAATAGGGTGCTTAGGTTAGAATTAAAAATCACACCAGAAACTGAAGTTTTCTCTCTATTTCTCTCTCTATATTATCGAGTGGATTCTTGTGAGTATTTTGATATCTTGAGTGTTGCTATACGGTGCAATTTCGTTCAGTGTTATTCCAGTCAGAAGTACTGCTCTTTGAGGTAAGGGATAGTAAGGGATGTTATTTTCTTCGTAAGTGATACTATTTCTTCAATATCATTATGCCGAAATATTGGTTAGAGCTTTTTATCAAATTTGGAACTTTTTTATATCGGGGTTACTATTCACTAGTTACTATTCATGAGTTACTATTCACGAGTTACTATTCATGAGTTACTATTCATGAGTTACTATTCATAAGTTACTATTCATGACAAGTTACTATTCATGAGTTTGTATTCATGAGTTACTATTCACGAGTACTATTCACTACAAAATTGGTTTCTTTTTCTAACCAAATTATAGTTGATTTATGAATATTACTCTGGAGATTAAAACTATGTATTGATTATATTGATTTTATTGTCATATATAACATTTTTATAACCCTGATGTCGAAATTCTCTTTCACTGGAGGGTAAAGATGGGTAGATTATTGGTATGATCATGACTAGGGTTCTCTTTGGCCATTAGTGAAAAGTAGAATTGTGACTGGTATGATCATGACCATTAAATTTATAATTGAATATCTTTAGCTTAAGTGCAAAGTTGAATTGATCAACATGGTTATAATTATTGTTTATATAAATTCTGAAATGATTATATATTTCTTTGAGATATGAATATCTTTGGCCCATAGTACAAAGATGACTTATTGATGAATATCTTTAGCCCGTAGTGCAAAGATGAATTATTGATGAATATCTTTGGCATGTAGTGCAAAGATGGTGTGTTGATGAATATCTTTGGCCCGTAGTGCAAAGATGAATTTATTAGTATGATTATGAACATGAACTATGATTTGGTATAACCATGATCTTTGATGTTTCAGGTGATGAAAATTATCTTTGTCCTGGATGAAAAAAGGAATTTAGAACAATAATTACGATTATGAGTTATACATGTGATTGTGGATATGAATTGTTGATTGATGTTACAGGGATAAAACATTGTTGGTGGACTTTTAACATGGAGAAGATAATAGACTTTATGGTCTATTTGACTCTTCTAATGGATTGCTCGTTCTGCTGCAACTATAGTTGAAAAGTTTTATCATCTACCATATGTTCTAAATCTCTGATTTATTGCTGATGAAGACTATTGATAATTTATTTATCTTTAGTCATAATATTCTTTACTGAGCTAGTTGTGCTCACCCTTTTGCTTCACAATTCCTTTTAGGTAATACGAGTGTAGCTGGGTCGAGCGGGGGTAACAGGGGAATAGAACGGTGGTCATCATTTAGTAGTTATATTTGTTGAATCAAATAGGGGGAAGCGAACCCAACGTTGAAAGGGTGTTTTGCCACTATCATACAAAGATCACAAGCCAATCATGTTTGATGATAAAGCATATACTTTGTAAATAATCTTATTCATTTATTAATAAAAAGTATTAATTTATTAAAGGCTTTTAATTATCTACACGATGTCGCTTTTAATATGTGATAAACCCATAGTTTTAAGCAATGCTTTTAGAATAATGATGATGATCATTCTAATGAGATCTAAATTCTTAGAAAGCTTAAAACTAAAATAGTTCCCAATCATCGATTACTAAATCGGGGATTAGTGAATCCGGATAGATCGGGTACATACGCTGCTTTGCTCATCGATGAGGATGATTGATCTCATGATCATTTGTGTGGAGACACTAAAGCAAGTATGTAGGTGCTTATTAGAGAATAAGTTCACCGAACGTGGCTCGCTAAGGAATACCTAATGGAGTTTTATTTGCATCACAATAGGAATTCTCAGAGTGATAGTAGACAAGTAATCCTTGACTCGAGATCATCATAGATCTCGTGTATGATGAGTTATACTTTGACTTATTCCTTAAGACCCTTAGGGTATATCAAAGGGTATGCTTGGGTATAATAAGTCAGTATATGGAGATAATGTATGATCAATAAAGAATCTACCACTTCTAATAAAAGAAGAGAAATGTCCTATGTGATTCGATAAATGACAACCCAAAGAGTCCTCGGTTAAGGCGTAATGAAATTAGAAAGGAGTTTCTAATTTGCATTATTTGAGTCAGGCATTTAAGGATCGAAATACATATAATTAAATAAAATAAGACTCGACAAAGAATTCCACGCCTTATATTTAATCGGGACATCAGATGGTGGAAGGATTGAATTGCATTTAACTATTTACTCAAAGGTTCTTTAATGATTAATGTTGAAATCTATATTATCCGGAAAGTCGCTTGATCGCTAGGAGAGGCTTATCCCTATCAGAGAATAAATATTATTTATTTAAATAAATTAATTGTTTAATTTATTTATTTAAATAAGATTAGAATTGTTCTAATTGATTTATTCACAACCTATTAATACGGAGAACCTAAAGGGTCACACCATAAAAGGAAGAATAATTATTTAAGAAGTTAATGGCATAATCGTAATAATATAAAGTTATATATTTAATTTAATCTATGGTGATAGAATAAATTAAATAGCTTAATATTTATTATTTAATATTTTAGAAATATTAAATATAAATTAATAAGAGGAGTCTTATTAATATTATTACAATTATTATTATTTTAATTTCTAAAAGAGTTTAGAAATTAATTTAATATAAGTACTTTCATTTATTCCTAATCGATTAGAAGGAAAATTAGTTAAAGGAGTTTAATTAATTATCCCTAATAAGATTAGGGAGCTTAATTAATTAAAAGAATTTAATTAATTAAATAAATCCCAATTCCTTAATTGTTAAGGTGGGTTGCCCACATCTATAAATAAGAGGAGTCTTATTACGGGTGGTATGGGTTGTTGACTTTTTTACAACAATACGTAATAATTCCAATTTGTTGAGAGTACACCTTTTCTATAGAGATAGAAAACTAGGGTTAGCCAAACACCCCTTCTTCTTGAATTTTATTCTTCCTCGTGGATCACCCCAGAGGCCAAACATTTGGGTGGCTAACGCCGATCAAAGGAAGGAACCAAACCCGTGGATTCAAGATCGAACGCGAAAGGATTTGAGGTGAACTTGCACTTGAGGAAGCTCGATCTTCAAGGGTATGATTTTATTCTTTATCTTTTCGCTTAATTAATAATTATGCATAAAGGGTGATCCGGTATATGGTTTGTAAAATTTTTAAACTCGATTTTACACGCTCGCTTTTTATGCAATTTGATCATGCTATGAATATTACAAACCTAATAAAGGGCATCGTAGCCAAACCTTTATGCTAATTATTAATTGTTTTAATTTTTGATATGTATATTGATATGTGTTTAGAATAATTTAATTGGGCATAATTTTATCAGATAAAATTTAAAAAAAAAAAAAAAAAAAAAAAAAAATTCGTAGTATTTTTTTTACCTTAATCAAAGTCAAAAACCTAAAAATTTTCATAATAATACATTTCGGAAATCGAGAAATTAAAATATTAAAATAGGTAAAAATTTTTTAAATTTTTTTTAAAAAATTTTTTTTTTCAATGAATAACAAGTTGTCATTATTAATCATCAATGATGCATATACGAAAAAAAAAGGCCAATATTGCATGATTGTTTAATGATTATATATGATTGAGTTAATATATATAAAAATTACATATATCATCATGATTTTAAGAATATATATAATATTTTTTTTCCATTCCTATATATATATATATAATATATTTTATTTTATATATTATATATATATATATATATATATATATATATATATATATATATATATATATATATATATATATATATATATATAATTATTATATAATTAAAATAAAAAGTTTATTTTAATTTTAAAATAAAAGGTTTATTTTAATATTAAAATATAAATTTTATTTTAATATTAATTTTATTTTAATTTAAAATAAAATTTATTTTAATTTTAAAATAAAAGGTTTATTTTAAATATTAAAATAAAAAGATTTATTTTAATTTTAAAATTAGAATTTCATGCTAACTAATTAGAGTTGGAATTGATTCCATAATAACTAATTGAGTTGAAATTGGATTTTATTTTTCCTAAAATAAAGGAGTTTATTTGTGAATAGGAAGAAATCCATCTTTCCTTAAATAAAGGAGTTTATTTAGATATGAAATAAGATTTCATATTATTCAAAATAAAAGAGTTTATTTGTGAATAGAAAGAAATCCTAATTTTCCTTAAATAAAGGAGTTTATTTAAATATGAAATAAGATTTCATATTATTCAAAATAAAAAAGAGTTTATTTGTGAATAGGAAAGAATATCCGTGTTTCCTTTAATAAAAGATTTTTTTTTTTATGGAATTGATTCCATAATTAATTAAAATAAAAGAGTTTATTTTAATTAAAGATTTTTTTTATTATATGGAATTGATTCCATAATTAATTAAAATAAAGGAGTTTATTTTGATTAAAGATTTTGATTAAAATAAAATAGTTTATTTTATTCAAAATTGATAAATTAAAATAAAATAGTTTTATTTTGATTTAAATTTGGATTAAAATAAAGGAGTTTATTTTAATTCAAAAATAGATTTTATACTAACTAAATTTGCCCATTAAATGATATCAATATATATATTAAATGTTTATTATTCATGAGATGAATGTTATTTATCGATGCATATGGTGATGTGTATGATATAATAAATGGGATTGATTATGGACTATCGACCAATATGATTGATTTTATTTTAGTCGATGCATTTAATGTATGGGTTTTATTAAATGGGGTCTCACAGACTGCCTTCTCTAATTTTTCTTAATGTAAATTCTATCTCCTCCTATGTATTTCCCTCGATCACGATCAAGGTTTCTATTTATTTTAAATAGTTTTGTAATAGGAATAGTTAGAATTAATTTTGAAAAATTAGAGATCAAGGAGCAAGGAGCGCTTGAAGACCCGCTTTGTAATGGAGCCCCAAGTTTAAATGTAATAGTTATATTTAAATATTATTTCTCGCACCCCTTGGGGAGTTCAACCTTTTGGTTCACTTGGTGGCTCTAGTGAACCAAACTAGAATAAAAGTCCATAATCAATCCGTGTAGAATATATAGATTCTATATGTGCATGCTTATACTATATATATTATATATTATGCAAACATGCTTCGCATGTTCATTAATACGACGCGATTTTATATATATATATAATGCTGCGCTAAAAACAAGATGAGACAAATTAATAACAAAAACCCTCAATTTTTATATATTAAGTCCTAAGCGCTCAAAGATATTTGAATATCGAACGTCGCTTTCTAGCATGATAAAATTAATAGAGTATTAAATATTTAATATGAGTTTGTTGTGTCACCACAAGGCAAGTATTAAGTATTTAAGATGTTAATTTATCACATTTGATGCTTATAAAGAAAATTGAACAATATTGTTTTGTTGTGTCACCACAAGGATGATATTTTTCTTTTTGAATATATGGAGTGCTAGGTCGACTTAACTCGATAATTTTGATTCTATGTGCCACCACTGATCAAAATAATCTAAGAGGCAAAATACAAGGAGTTGTCATAGTTGATGTAATTGACAAAAGTTGTCTACCTATTTATTTATATATAGTTTGTTGTGTCACCACAAGGCTATATACATTTGAAATGGGATCCTTATTCTCACTAGCAAATCTTTAATTAGATTTTGCCAACTATATAAGTGAGGGTAATATAGTTTGAAGAAAATAGTGGGAGATACCAATTTAAAACAAGACCTAATTTATTTTGGTAATTAATAAAGAATGTATGTTAAAATGTTGTTAATTACAAATTCATTTACGTAATTTTACAATGTCTAAAATTACTATCATCGCTAAGCATATTATTATGCTAAATTAACCGAATCAATTAAACGGATTGGTTAAGGAATTTGAGAATAGTTCTCATAATCAAAAAGCTATCTTATGTCCTTAATACGCCTATCCCTCGCAATGAATGGTGCGCATAATGCCTCCGAGGAAGACATTGCTACTTTTAGAAAGTGGCAAGATGATGCACAAATTGGCTCAATGCATCATGCTCGATCCACGAGTAACGAGCTTCAAATACAAGATGAAAATCTATGGATGCTTCTACTATATTCCCGCACATCAAGTAGTTGATGGTGAGGAAAGTAGGACCGATAGATATCGACATCTAAGGAGCTCTTCCGATCTAGAATGGCCAATGGCACTATAAGTATGCATATAAAAAGTTCTTAACATAATCAATTTGATTGATCAATTAGACAACCGGTTTTGTCATGGATGGAGAGTTGAGCCAAGATTTGATCTTGCACTCACCCCTAACTCTTTTCACAATTGTTGTGAATTTTTCATATGAATAAGCTAGATATCGCCTTCACCGATTTGCTTAACATGTTGAAAAATGTCGAGAGTCACTTTCCAACCAAGAAAGACCAAGTTTACCGGTAGGGCCAAAGGATCTTCCGAAAAGAAGAACGATTCAAAGAAGGTAAATAGAAAGGCAAAAACAAAGGATAATAAGAACAAAACTCGATACGGATAAAGAAAGGAGTTTGCTTCCACCGCAATAAGCCCGACACCGGAAAGAAATCATGAGAAGCATCTTGCAGAGGCTAACCAAAGAAGCTTAGTGAAGTTTCTAAGCCATAAATACAAATTTGTTCATGATTTAAAATAAATTTTCTTTAAGTCAAGGTTCTACTTGGGTATTGATACCGACTTTGGTTATCATAAATATAGATTTATGAAGGACCAAGCAGAAGTAGAAAGCTAAACAAATATAAGTAATCCTATGTGTGGAAATGTAAGCAAAGGTCACCATATTAGCCATAGAAACTTATAGTTTAGCAATGCCTACGGCAAATCTATTAAGTCAATAAGTTGTTATCAGATTCCAGCTTCTTGTTAAAAATATTATTTCCATTTTATCATTGGACAATGAAATCTTTGGTATTATAATTAAGAACAATTGTTGTTCTATTTATAATAATAATGTTTCAGATAGAACCGAAATATTACTTAATAAATTTTGTATACTGACTTTACATGAAAATAATTTTGCATATTGAACAAATTAGTATAAGAAAAGGAGATGATCATTCAAAGAGTCGAATGTGTGTATTTGTTGAATACAAGTGTGAATTATTTGAAAGGTTCAAAGAATTCAAAAGTGAAACAAATTGGCAAAGTATTAAGATTCTTCGATTAGATCAAGGAATAAATACTTGTGCAATAAGTTTCTAGATCATCTCAAATGGTTTTCTCATAATGGACACATCCCGATACGCAATAATCGATTGATGTATCCGAAAGGAAAAATCGCACTATTTGAACATGGTGCGGTCCATAATGATTTTACCGACATTCCAAAGATCCTTCTGGGTCATGTCCTAGAAATGGTCAGACATCTACGAAAAAAGGTAACCTCAAAATCCAACCCCAAGACTCCATAAAAGTTATGGATGTGGAGGATTCCTAATCTTAAGTATGTTAAGATAAGGGTTGTCCAACTTATGTGAAAAAGGTTTCAAAGGATAAGCTTGGGACAAGATTTGACAAGTACAGATTTGTGGGACATCCTAAAGTAAGTTTAGGGTATATGTTCTATAATCCTACTTAGCAAAAGGTGTTTGTTATGAAACACGCGCTTTCTAAGATAAAGGTGTTTATCATTGAAAGGGCTAGTGGGAGGATAATAGATCTTGAAGAGTTCAAGAACCACAAAACACTATAAGTCAAATAAGAGGAACCTCAGAGATAGACCTATTGTACCACAAATCCAATCAGAACTCGAATAGTACCAAAGATACCTAGAGGTATGGATTCATCATGGATGATGATGATGAGGTACGATCATAGAAGATGATGATCCAGTAGTTACATACGATGAGGTAAGAGTTCTAGTGTGTACAAAAGGGTCAAAGGGAGCGCCGTGAAATTTCCTAATATTATATGTTGATATACTACTTACTGATAAGGAATGACATACCAATGCTACAATCAAGAAAGATAAAGTTGTTCAAACATTCCTCCATGAATGATTTGGGAAGAGTATCTTAATTGGGGATATAAATCTATATAGATAGATTTAAGAGGATGCTCGACTTAACCCAAGGAACGATATATTCATTTGATGCTAAAGTCGCTTAGCATGGCAAACTCCAAGAGATGTCTCATGTTGATGAGCTATGGAGTGTATCTCTTTAATAGTCCCCATAGACTCTCAAAAAGAGAGATCGCATGAGTGACAATCATGTATGCAATGAAATGTACGAGACCCGAATGTCGATCACCATATTCGGAGAAGTCACTATGAAGTCGCTGAAAACATCTTAAAGTTCTTAACCCAAGACTACTAAAGATGTGATCATATTCATGGTGGGTCTAAATTAAAACTAGAGGGCTTAATGCACTCAAGTTTTTCGCATGCACTAAGATGATGTAAAATCCACTTTAAGGTAAAGCGTTATCTCGAATAAAGGGTGCAGTGAATCGAAAGGTTCCAAACAAAGAAAGAGTTGTTGTTTTAGTGATAAAGACAAAGTATATAGCTATAAATGAAGTCGCAAGTTGATTGTTTGATTAAAAGTTCATTACGTAACTAGAATAGTTCCTAAGTCTCATCTTGGATCTAAACATGTGTCAGGCACTTTCATTTGATTATTAGAATCATCGAAAGATGGGAAATCACTATAGAGATAGTGGACTCTCAAGAACAACATTACATATCCATTAACTAAAGCTTATCCAACAAAGCAGGATAATCGCCACTTGTAGAAGAAGAGTATGAGATACCACGACGATCGGGTTTTAGTGCAAGTGGGAGATCGAAAGTAGTATGCACACAAGCCAATCATGTTTGATGATAAAGCATATACTTTGTAAATAATCTTATTCATTTATTAATAAAAAGTATTAATTTATTAAAGGCTTTTAATTATCTACATGATGTCGCTTTTATAATATGTGATAAACCCATAGTTTTAAGCAATGCTTTTAGAATAATGATGATGATCATTCTAATGAGATCTAAATTCTTAGAAAGCTTAAAACTAAAATAGTTCCCAATCATCGATTACTAAATCGGGGATTAGTGAATCCGATAGATCGGTACATACGCTGCTTTCATTCATCGATGAGGATGATTGATCTCATGATCATTTGTGTGGAGACACTAAAGCAAGTATGTAGGTGCTTATTAGAGAATAAGTTCAATCGAACGCGGGCTCGCTAAGGAATACCTAATGGAGTTTTATTTGCCCGTCAATAGAATTCCTCAGAGTGATAGTAGTACAAGTAATCCTTGACTTGAGATCATCATAGATATCTTGTGTATGATGAGTTATACTTTGACTTATTCCTTAAGACCCTTAGGGTATATCAAAGGGTATGCTTGGGTATAATAAGTCAGTATATGGAGATAATGTATGATCAATAAAGAATCTACCACTTCTAATAAAAGAAGAGAAATGTCCTATGTGATTCGATAAATGACAACCCAAAGAGTCCTCGGTTAAGGCGTAATGAAATTAGAAAGGAGTTTCTAATTTGCATTATTTGAGTCAGTGCATTTAAGGATCGAAATACATATAATTAAATAAAATAAGACTTGACAAAGAATTCCATGTCTTATATTTAATCGGGACATCAGATGGTGGAAGGATTGAATCAGCATTTTAAGAATTATTTACTCAAAGGTTCTTTAATGATTAATGTTGAAATCTATATTATCCGGAAAGTCGCTGATCGCTAGGAGGCTTATCCCTATCAGAGAATAAATATTATTTATTTAAATAAATTAATTGTTTAATTTATTTATTTAAATAAGATTAGAATTGTTCTAATTGATTTATTCACAACCTATTTAATATGGAGAACCTAAAGGGTCACACCATAAAAGGAAGAATAATTATTTAAGAAGTTAATGGCATAATCGTAATAATATATTATATATTTAATTTAATCTATGGTGATAGAATAAATTAAATAGCTTAATATTTATTATTTAATATTTTAGAAATATTAAATATAAATTAATAAGAGGAGTCTTATTAATATTATTACAATTATTATTATTTTAATTTCTAAAAGAGTTTAGAAATTAATTTAATATAAGTACTTTCTCATTTATTCCTAATTGATTAGAAGGAAAATTAGTTAAAGGAGTTTAATTAATTATCCCTAATAAGATTAGGGAGCTTAATTAATTAAAAGAATTTAATTAATTAAATAAATCCCAATTCCTTAATTGTTAAGGTGGGTTGCCCACATCTATAAATAAGAGGAGTCTTATTATGGGTGGTATGGGTTGTTGACTTTTTTCAACATACGAATAATTCCAATTGTTGGAGAGTACACCTTTTCTATAGAGATAGAAAACTAGGGTTTAGCCAAATACCCTCTTCTTGAATTTTATTTTCCTCGTGGATCACCTCTGAGGCCAAACATTTGGGTGGCTAACGCTGATCAAAGGAAGGAACCAAACCCGTGGATTCAAGATCGAACGCGAAAGGATTTGGAGGTGAACTTGTACCGAGGGAAGCTCGATCTTCAAGGGTATGATTTATTCTTTATCTTTTCGCTTAATTAATAATTATGCATAAAGGGTGATCCGGTATATGGTTTGTAAAAATTTTAAACTCGATTTTACACGCTCCGCACTTTTTATGCAATTTGATTGCGTTATGAATATTACAAACCTAGCGTGACTGGTAAGTGGTCTTCGCAATCATGCATGAAGTCACAAGGCTCGGAGTCTGTAGCCATGCGGCAAGACTCGATTTCAGTTCTGCAATTCGTAAAAATTGCAGAACATAGCCAAAAAAACTCCAATTAAATTATTACTACACGAATTTAATCATAACCACATGTTAGAATTCGTATATAATCATTACTCAACATTTATAGAGTGATTTTAACCAATTAAAATACATAGTTACGGAATTAAAATAAGTAAATTTCATTGTTCTTGATGTTCTTGAAGGTTTTGAAAACAAAACATGAAAATTACCACTACGGATTCGTTATAACACCGAATTCGTTCATTTACAGTTTGGTCTCTTCGTATCAACATGCATAACAACATACAAGTGTAAATTTTACAAAAAAAATTTATGTTTGACATATTAAAATCACGTATAAGGGCCATATGGCCATATCCCATACTCTGTAATTTTTGTAGTAACCATATACGATGTATTTTCATGAAACTGATGATATGGTTTGTATAATATATATATAATCAAATACGATATGATACATCTTAATCCATACACAACCCGTAATCATACCCGTTTCCCATTCACAGAGTTTTTAACAAAACGTGAAGCCATTTTCCAAAAAAACTTAAACAACGTAACTTATAATTTGGGAAGAAGGAGATTACCCTGAGTGTGAATGAGTAGAGATAAAAACCCTTTTTCAAAAGCTTCTTCAATCACAGAGTTTCTCACAAAATCCTCTCGAGTTCTCTCTCTCGAATTTCTCAAATTCTCTAACTACTATATTTCGACTTAGAAAAAATGAATTAAAGAAGACGATAAAAATAAAGAATCGACACAAAGATTAAGGTCAGTTAACCCAATCATGGGTAACTGCTATTAACTCCCCTTAGGGCCTTGTTTGGCTAACAACATGAATAAATTTTCTAATTATTTTAATTAATCTCCTATACTATAGATTAATCATGTCACACCCACTTGCACAATAAATCAAATATCTTATTCAATTTAATTTAAATAAAATATAGTAATTTCTCATTAATTCACATAGTCAAATAATTAAATTCTTATTTATTAATAATGTCAAATTATTACATCTCTGATTAATTATTAAATTAATTAAAATAGCATTAGGCTTATTAAATATTTCTTTTAATTCAATAAGCTCACATAATTACATACTTCGAATAATAAAATTCTCCACATTAATTTAATAAGTATAACACATATAATTAAATTAATCTATCATAATTGCATCAATTAATTATTTAATCTAATAATTAAATTATCAGAAATATTTATTTAATTCAATAAATATTAAAATTAAATTACAAAAATCTCGTTCGTCACATTTTTGATGGCCGAATATGAAAAGAGACGTTGCAGAATACGTTGCAAAATGCTTGACGTGTCAGAAGGTGAAAGCTGAACATCAACGACCAAGTGGGTTACTTCAACCGTTGAAAATACCGGATTGGAAGTGAGAACATATCACAATGGATTTTGTGGTAGGACTTCCAACGACTCAGAAAAGATACGATGCGATATGGGTAATAGTGGACAGATTGACAAAATCTGCACACTTTTTGCCAATAAAGATTAGATTTAATCTTGATTAACTAGCGAAACTGTACGTTAAAGAGATTGTGTCAAGACATGGAGTTCCAGTGTCAATTGTGTCAGATAGAGATCCAAGGTTCACATCAAACTTCTGGAAGAGACTACAAGAATGTATGGGAACACACGATTCTAATGAGTCTGAAGATACAATCCATAAACCGACGGCAAAGCGAACAAACTATCCAAACATTGGAAGATATGCTGAGAGCATGCATCATGGATTTCAAAGGAAGCTGGGATGAACATTTACCGTTGGTAGAATTTGCCTACAACAACAGTTACCACGCGAGCATCGGCATGCCACCTTACGAGGCATTGTACGGCAGAAAGTGCAGAACTCCACTGTGATGGGATGAAGTCGGTGAACGCCAAATTTATTAGGACCAGAATCGGTACAACAAATCTCTGAAAGTTGTCAAACTCATCAGGTCAAGTTTGATAGCAGCCCAAGATAGACAGAAAAAGTATGCCGATCAACATAGGCAGAATCACGAATTTGAAGTAGGAAATTTCGTTTTCCTAAAAGATTCTCATTGGAAGGGGAAGATTCGTTTTGGCAAGAAAAGAAAGCTCAGCCCAAGATTTATTGGACCGTTTAAAATACTACGAAGAGTGGGGGAAGTGGCTTATGAGGTAGCTCTACCTCCATAATTGGAAAACATTCATAATGTTTTTCACATTTCGGTGTTACGACTGTATAAACCCGATTACAAGCATGTGATCGAGTACGAACCATTGCAATTCGATAAAGATTTATCTTATGAAGAAGTTCCTATCTAGATAGTCGACAGGAAAGAACATGTGGTCAGAAATAAAGTGATACCTTCTGTGAAGGTTATATGGAGAAACCACAAAGTCGAAGAGGCAACGTGGGAACTCGAAGCTGAAATGAAGAAAAATTACCCTGAGTTATTTGTTTAATCTATGTCTTCGATTCTAGGGACATAATCTTTGTAAGTAGGGAAGAATGTGATGATTTGATTGTTTGAATTGTGATTCTGATGATAGAATCCTTTTAAGGAAGGAATGATGTAACATTCTAGAATTTTATATGTAATATTAAATATTTAATGGATGTGATTATCGTTGAATAAATATTTGTTCAATTGATTTAATTTTGTTTAGTTAATTATTTATTAAATAAATAATTGATGAATTAAGAAAATGATTATTATATTGATATTTCAATTTAATGGTTAATTATTTGTATTGAGTTATGTGATTAAAGGATTTATTTAATTAATTGTGATTTGATTAATTAAAATAAATATGAAAGCTTGATTAAATATAGTGTGACAAATAACTATATTATAAGGAGTTATTAAAATAGTTTAATTTAGTTTTTGCCAAACAAGGCTTAATATATTAATTCTTTAATATTTAAAGGATTTTTGCCAAACAAGCCTTATGGCTTTTGAGATTTCTAGTTTTTTTAAATAAAATAAAATAATAAAAATAATATATTTATATTATATACGTTAGTTTTGTAACTGATATAATAAGTAGGCTTATTATTGCCATAACAGTTTTATTTTTGGCGCAAACTATTATCAGTTAGTTGTTAGTACCTAGTCTAATACTGAGAGAAGAAAGAAAAGATTTTAAGAGAGACTTGTTTGAGAATTGAGAGAAAGCTTGAGAGAAATTGAGAAGCTGCAATTGAAAGAAATTATCACACTATTTAAAGGTATTTATCTAACCTTTATATTATATATATATATATGTATATACATATATGAAGTTACGACATAGTTGTTTGTGTTCTGTAAAATCAATTGTTGAATTGTGGAGTTATATAGTTGGTAATAGCAATTGTATATGTTTATGATGCTTAGAAAGTATGTTTAAACAATAATTGCATGCTAATCTCGATTTACAGTAAAAGAAAATGATGTCAGTGTTTATGTTTTCATATATAGCTATGTAAGTACCAATTTTGATGGTTAAATTGCATGCTAAGATGTTAATTGAGTTTTGTTTATGCTAGTTTGTTGAGATATGAGCATAATGTAATTCAAATGAGATGATTTGGCAAACTAATGAATTCACAATGATGATTTCTAGGATGAATGTCAAGAAAATTGAGTTTTTATGAAAAACATGAATTTTGAGAAATTAAAATAGTTTTAGTTGGTTTTAAATTGTTATAATTGGTTGTAAATGTGAGCAATCATGTTTATGATAGTTGTATATTTATTTTACGTGTCATTATCACTGTTTGGTGGGTGAAATTCGTGTTAGTTGGCTTAAGAAAAGTGCCAAGTTACGCTTCGCAAAATCGAAGTTACATATGTCATGGCGGCCAAGCAAATCTTAGGTGCTGGGCGCGGTACCATTGCATGTTGCGCCAGCCTCTCCCAAAGATAAAACTCAGCGTACGTGTGAGTGGCCATTTTCAGACACTGAAGTCTGTTTATTCTGCAGACTTTGGTTGTTCGTTGTAGCTTAGCTTAAGGTTATGGAATGTTAGAATCATGTAACAACAAAGTTAATTAGAGTCATGTTATGTGGATTATGAATTCAAAATTGTAAAAATGATTAGTAAATCAAGAACGCGTGATGTGGTAATTTAGTATACATAATGAAAGTTAGACAAGTGTTGCGAAGTAAAACACTTAGAGTTTCTGAAATGTGAATGGGAACATGTTATGATATGTTAGCATGTCTAATAGGTATTGTGGTTCTAAAGTTATGTGTAGGTGATCGTGAGTTTAAATTTTTAGCTTACGCTCGAGGCAAATTTTCTAACTCTACCCTTTCGTTGAGATAGTTCATTTATTACATTGTGCAAGTTTCTAAACTCTATCTTTTACATTGAGAAAGTTTCCCAAATTCTTTACTTTCGTTTAGCTTGTTCCATTATTACATTATGAGGCTTTATTCTTTGATTGAGCAAGCTTTCTATTTCAACTGTTGATTTAATAAGTCAATCGTCCTAGTTCATTCGAACTAACTTAAACTCTAATGTTATTGGAAATTCTCCATTGATTGATTCATTCTAACTTGTTTACAGTTAAGCAAGTTTCTTTAAAGTTCAGGAATTTCATTTCTAATATTATAAAACTTGAACCTTAGCTTATTTTACTGTGCAAACAAAGGTTAACCATTGTATTCATTCTATTGAATACTTATGCTCTATAGTTATTTCAAGCATGAGTTAGATATGTAGAATCAGTTCATTTATGATTCTCAAATGTTCTATGTTATGTTTTTATTAAACAACTGTTGTATTATCAAGCATTGTTGATTCAACTAGTTCCCTAGTTGATGATCATTAAACTTCAATTACCCTTGAAAGCTTATCCAAACCAAACTTTCTTTGGTGCGGACTTGTACTCTAAATACTGAGATGAACAACCCTATGTTTAGGGGTTTACGCTTAGCGTTGAAATGGTTGTGCACAATACATTATACGAAGGATTGATCCACCTAAGTACGTGGAGTCCTTATAGTCACATGACTGTTAAAGTTAAAGTTAAAAGATTAGTTATAACTGTGGACATGGTTCATGGTCATTTGACCCTCAGTAGTATATTTAAGAATGTTAATAGAATAAATCATTCAGTTCTATTGAGCCTATGAATTGGCAAATGTTGAAATGATAATAGAACATATCATTCAGTTTTATTGAGCCTATTATTTGGCAAATGATGTAAAGATATTTATTCTTATTTCAAGTGAGCTTTGTTTGCTCACTCTTGCATATTTATACACTTATTGCAGCTATGGTTGAGAAGGTAGTTAAACCTACAACTAGCAAATGAAAGGGAAAGATGTACAAGTGATGAAGACTTGTAATTTTGTTTTATCGTTATGATAATAGACTTTTAATAATGATGTGATGTAATAATTTAAATTCTGCACTTGAATGATTGTATTAAAGGTTAGAGAACCTGGGAGATAATGGTTTATTAATGTAATCCTGTATGGGCAGGTTTTTATTATTCAATTTATTATTATTGGGTAGTTAGATATGAATGTTTTGATTACGTGGACACCAAATCTTGAGGTAATGAAATACCGAGATTTGGGGGTGTCACAGAAAACAGCTTGAGGGTCAAAAAACAGAAAATTTGGCTACAAAGGAGGTTGAGACAGACAGTGAAAATAAAGTGGTTGAGGACAAACAGGGGGAAGAAAAACAAGTGGAAAAGAGAAAATCAGTTAACGAACCAGTTGTCTATCCTTCCCCACCTTTTCAGCAAAGAGTTCAAAAGCAGAAATTAGATAAGCAGTTTGCAAAATTTTTGGAAGTTTTTAAGAACCTTCAGATTAACATCCCTTTCGCAGAAGCCTTAGAGCAGATTCCAAGTTATGCGAAATTCATGAAAGGGATTTTGTCCAAGAAAAAGAAATTGGAAGATTTCGAAACACTGACATTAACAGAGGAGTGTAGTGCGGTTTTACAGCGAAAGTTGTAACATTCCAGAATTTAAAGTATAATATTAAATATTTATTAATTTATATAAGTATTTAATGGATATGTTTATTGTTGAATAAATAATTGTTCAATTTGAGTTGATGTGGTTTAGTTAATTATTTGTTGAATAAATAATTAAATATTAAATATTTATTTGTAATATTAAATATCTATTGAATTATATAAGTATTTAACAAGAATTTGAGTTGATGTGATTTAGTCAATTATTTGTTGAATAAATAATTAAGGAGCTAAGAAAATTAATTGTTATGAGGTTATATACTAATTTAATTTAATAATTAAGTTAGAGAGCTAATAATGATTAAATGAATTATATTATTTTAATTGGAATTTGTGATTAAAATAAAGTGTTAGTTGATTAAATAAAATTATAATTATAAAGAAATTATAGTTTTGTGATAATGAATTATGTATTAAAGTAATTTAATAGATTAGTATTTGAATTGATTAAATTGATTATTTAATTAAATAGAAGTGTGACAAATAACCTTGCTATAAAGGAGTTACTAAAATAAATTAAGGGAGTTTAATTCAGTTTTGCCAAACAAGGCCTAATGCCTATTAAGTCTTTTATCTAATTGTGTTTTACCAAATAAGACATAAGGATTAATGAGTTATTTTTAGTTAGTTAACCAAACAAGCTTTATGGTTTTTGATTTCAAAAAAAATTGTAACTGATGTCAGTTAAGTTAGTATTATATTATATATTTAATATATATTATATCCTATATACGTTAGATAACTAATACGTAGTTAGAGTTAGGGAGAAAAACAAAACTCAAAGAAGAAGAAGAAGAAGAGAAGAAGAAAAGTGAGAGAGATTTTGTAATGCCCCCAAACTCGGGTACTTAAAACCCGAACTCGGTGCTTTACGATACCATTTCTATGAGCGAAATAATACTAATAATAATAACAATTATATAAATATCAAACTTAATTACATATATCAAAGTCTAATCCCAAGTACGTAACATTTACTACAATAAATTACATGATAGATAATAAATATCATTGTCTTAATACTGACTAACTATTACAAAAGATACTATAAAATTATTCTGATTGCTTTCCTTTTCCCTTGTTCTGGCCTGAACATTTCGGTTGATCATGCTTAGCTGAAAACATTTAAATTTAAAGCAAGAATGAGCATTTGATTGCCCAGTAAGTAATAGCAACAATAAATATAAGCTGAAAGGATTAAATGTTTTCTTTGAATAACTCTTCTACAACGAATCAATAGTTGTGAAGTAAGCTGAACCAATAATAACAACATACCAAATCTATCTCAAATTTTTGAAACTACGTACTGACTATAACTGGAGATTAGTCGACAGACTATGAACATTGTTTTTAGTTTCTCTAGGGTTTAGCGAACTTCATCCATGAGACCGTCATAACTTACTTTTACACGAGGGTGATCTCGCCTAATGTGCCTCAGATTGATCAATACTACATGCAAGAATGATATTATCGTTCACTCTATCCACCTTAGGTGCACAAAAGTTTTCCCATATTCGGGATGTTCATACTTAGTCTGAATCAAACAAAAACAATATGGTTGGATACAATAACTTTCTATCTTGTTCAATAATATTTTTATGTCTAAATGAATCAAATAGCTTAGACGGCTTTTAAGTCAACATATACATACTTGAAATCAATAAGTATGTATCAACATATGATTAAATACAATGGTTATCCAACTGGGGACACTTGTCTAACCCTATTTACTTAATTAACTAATGTAATAAATATCTCAATTATACAATAATACAATGATCGGATAATGTAAGAACTTGTATGAATACAAAGATTGGATACATAATGAATAATAATAGAGTTAATAATCCGCACAATAATAATATAATTACAAACTTCTTACTCATGTCCATTGCATAAAAGAAATGCAAAGGTAGGATACTTGCACACAATGTAAATAATAGATCGATACTTGCTCAATAATAATTGGAGTAAGTTTAGGAAACTCAGATAACATGATATACTTGTTTGCATCTAAATAAAAGTAATGCATAAGGTTTAGATATCTTTTTGAAATACTGCTTACAAATAAAGCAACTTAGTTCTATCTTTTATATTAAAACATATCATTAATAAGATCATTCGTTCGATTAGAATAATATATCATATCACATAGTACTTCGCTTAATTGCGAACAAAGACATAACCTAATCACATTGTCACATATGTTTAACAATCATTACATCATAAAAAAACACGTATCTAGTCAAATTATCTAAGTCCAAATCAATTTCTGAAATATTTCGGTGTACCGACGACTTTATCGGGTAAATATCAAGTCTAAGACTCTATCCTGCAGTTCAATAGTCGTTTAGATAATTTAAATATCAGTCATATTATTTTTCATAGCCTTATAATAATTTTTAAATAATTATTATACTTTATCATGAATTTTTGAACACTGAAATCACTATTAAATGATTTAAATATTAACTAATTCTATTATCATTACTATTTAATTAATATTAAACTATTAATGAAACCATTGCCAAAATATTAACGTTATTTATAATAACTCAAAATATTTTTAAAGTATTAATATTACCCTTAAATGATTTTCAAAACATTTAAAATCATTTTTAAATAATTACCATTAATATTAGAATATTAATCTTTTATTTATCAAAATATTAAAAGTCATCAGTTATAACTTAAAATATTTTTAATTCATTTATTTCCATTTTAAATTATTTTAATTCAATAAAACCATTTTAAAACTATTTATTTAATATAATTATTAAATAAACTTAATATCATCAATATTAAATTATTAATGAAATTTACCTTTAAATAACAAAATTCAGATTTTATGTCTTAAAATATTTTTAAACTATTTATTTTCATTTAAAATGATTTTTATAATATTAAAATTATTTTTAATTAATTTATTTATTATAATTACTAAATAAATCTAATATCATTAATATTAAATAATTAATGAAACTTATCTTAAAATATTAAAAGTTATGTTTTATAACTTAAAATATTATTAAATACCTTATTTTTATTTAAAATGATTTTAATACAATAAAATCTTTTTAATTAATTTATTTAATGCATTTATTAAATAATTTAAATACCAATAATATCTAAATAAATATTAATATTTATGAAAAATATGTCAAATTATTAAAAGTTAATTTTTATAACTTAAAATAATTTTTAAAACTATTTTTGTAATTTTCAGAATTTATTTACTATTTTTAAATGATTTTTAGAAATTAAATTAATTAATTTTACTAAGTCTGTCGCTAAAGCCCTTTGGCGACAATAAGTGACGCCTTAGGTGTTCTTGAGAAACCCAGGCATTCAAAGTCAGTTTCGAGCTTGCTAGTTTGACTATCAACCATTCCTTGTGTAATGTGTTTCTGGTCGAGGTAATGGTTGGATATTATAGTACGGATGTAATACTACACATTATAACAACAAACATGGTCAAAACATGCATCATATGCAAGATCTAAGCTCAAGAACAAGTTGTCGAGATTGTTCTTGCGTTTCTAGTCAGCTTGAAAAACAAAGTCACGGTCTCTGCTAACGATTTGGATGGCCTTAAATCTGTCAATCTGTTCATGTTAAGTGTTTTCTGCTCGACGGGCTGTCTAGACAAACTATCAGAGAACATGTTGCAATCCATGGTAGAGTCTAAATATAATTAATCAAAACGCGTTGGGGCTCACAAATTCGTGTCAGAGTCTGTTCTTCATTTATGGGTTTTCCAGAAATGAAGAACAGATCGAGTATGCTACTTTGGATCCTTATATTTCGCGTTGTGTGTTTGCTCTATGTGATCTATTGATTCCAGGTTGTAGCTAACATGTAATACTACATATCCATTACATAAAACCAGTATAAAAACAATAGAGCATGCAGATCTAGGCCGGTTAAACCATGTCAGAAGACATGTTCTTAAATTTTCTGGAATTTTCAAAAACAGATTTCGTGGATTAGTAAGCTAGTTTGACCTTCCACTGTGTTCAATACAATGATGATATAAGGGATCTAAAGACATATATCCATAGTAAACATAACAAGCTACAACGTAGTTACCATAACAGAATCAAAACAACAACACACTAGCAGATCTAGTCGCTTGAAAAAGTTGTCAGGCCCTGTCTGGGCACAATCTGGGTTTTCCAGATTTGTAAAGTCATGCTCGGTCAACTAGGTTTGACTAGCTATAACTTTTAACATGTTCATGATCTGGGCTAGATTCCAGTTTCAGATCAAAGATCTCATAGCACACTATATGTTCAAACATTAAAAACACTAAACTCATTAACAGCCAGAGATCTACCAGACCTGACATTCGATTGTCAGTCACAAAAATAAAGTTTTCTAGATTTTAAAAAACATCAAATCTGAGCCTCTAGATGTTATGGATCTAACATCTAGCAACCCAGATCATCTATGTACACTATAAACAACATGTTTTAAAATTAAATCATAACATCTAACATGACCTTTCAAGATCAGGTTGTAAATTAGGGTTTTGTACCTTTCTTTAAAAAAATCTTGATTCTTAACTTCTGATTCGTTTGTGGATTTCGTGGGGCTTGATTAGTGACTGAATTAACAAGGCAATTTCGTGGGTTTCAGCTTGAGAGAGAATGGCTAAGTGTGGGTTGCATAAATGAGCTTTGTTTTGCTTTTCTCTCTCTTGAATCATACAAATAATGGTACAAGGCACATGGCTGGTGCATTAAATCTGATTGCTGGCAATGCTATAGATCATAGGTAGGTCTAGGGTGGCTGGCCAAATCTTGGATAAGATTTGGCTAGCAATAATTCAACTAATGCGACAAAAGGGCATTTTTGTAATTTCATTTTAATCTCAAGGGTATTCTTGTCCAAGGTGCTTGAATCTAGGGTTTAATCACTAGATTTTACATTTTAAAGTTTCCCAAATAATTACTAGGGTTTGAAAAATTAAAATTAAAGTGTAATAAAATTTTAATTAAACACACTAATTTAAAATTAGGGTTTTAATAGGAAATTAGGGTTTTTAAATTAGGTTTCCTTAATACTATTAGGGTTCCCAAATTAACAATTAGGGTTTGCTAATTATCATTATAATTTACTAAAATAGTAATTAGGGTTTCTAATTTTAGCAAATTAGGGTTTTCAAATAATAATTAGGGTTTCTCCTAATTACAGAAATTATATAATACACAGTAAAATTCATATAACACAATTACTACACAATCTCGAACTCATAACCGAGTTTAACGATTAGGGTTTAATAACATGATATATGGGTTATGACATAATTTACCACCATTGACCCACCATTATCAGACTACAGATATACAGTACATATTTATAGCTAGCACTGAAAAATCAAAAATATAATTAATATTATATTATTATTCTCATCCCTTGATCAATACCCAAATTTAGGGTTTGGATTCCATATCTGGTTTATCTTTCATATATAACATTATTAATTAAGTTAAAATAATTAACATAATAATTTGAACTAAAATTCATATAATAAAATAGTAATTATAATAATTCCAATAATCATTTCATATATTATTTAAATAATATACAAATCATATTTTCATAGAAAATAAATAATAAAGACATTTCTACTATAAAATTAATTATTATAAGTATATACCTTATAATTAGCAATAATTCTAAAATAAAATTATTTGAAATTATTCATGTAATAAATAAATTTTATTTATCACATATATACAAAACACATTACTTGACATATTCTCATCTTAAAAAAAATTTAATATGCAAAATTTCTTATTTATTTTTATGTAAAATATATAAGTTATTACTGAAATTGGAGAGAAGAAGAAGCTTGAGAATCAAAAAGGGTTGGCCATCATCTTCTTCAAACAAGGTATCATCTAAACTCTTATTATTGTTGTTCTTTTCAAAGTTATAGTTGTATTCTCTCTCTCCCATTTTCTCCATGAAAGCTTTGTAGAAGTGGAACTTTGTTATGTATGTGGTTTTATATGATAATCTAGTGTTGTTAAACTATTTTCTTAAGCTATAATTGAGAATAGTCCATGAATTTATATTATGTATATGGTTGTGAAGAAAAACTATTTTTTTGAGAGAGTTTTGTGTGAATATATATCATGAAGCTTAAAGTAGAAATTGAGAGTTAATTAGTTGTTTAGTTGATAAATTGATCATCTACTTTGATAGAGTATGTATAATTATTGATAAGATGCTTTGAATTAATTGTTTTGGTTGAAAAACAAAATTTACAGTGTTGATTTTCATTGAAATATCAAAAATAGAGTTTTTGTCATAAACAGTGAAATTGGATGTTTTAAATTCGTTGTTTATGTTGTTGTATGGGTAGAAACATGTTAGAAGTTCTTGAATTATGTTTACATGAAGTTTTTGTATGAATTGCATGTGAATTAGTCTATTAGAAACGAGTTTGTAGGCCAAATTAGCTTTTTCTTGTCTTTTTGCCTAAGTCATCAATGACATCGAAGTTTCAAGCATACCGCTACCAAAGAAGATCACGTTAGTGGCGTCATGAATATTATCACCACGCCATAGTAACGCCAACCAGAGTATATTCACCGTCGCATGGCATTATCACCATACCGCAAACATGAAAGTTAGCGAGAATGGTCCGACGATTGTACTTTTGTACACGAAATTTTAAGAAACACTATGATGATGATAGTAAGATCGTAAAATATTGATTTTAGTATTTCTATACTATGAATAATTATGTTATTAAGGATTAACTTGTGTTATAATTTGATTATGTGATTAAATAATCAAACCTATATAATGAATGTATTAGTTATGTGATAATGACTAACTATGTCACGATAACATATGTGACGCCCCCAAAATTAGGTATACATCACCCATCTTGGGTCGTCAGATACATGGTACAAAATTCAAATACAATTACTAATACAACTGTATGTGTACAATAATACGACAAAACATAACTCGTGAGTTTGAATACAATTATTGTCTACTAGAGATTATACAAACTCAAAAGGAGTCCTCATTACAATTATTAACACACTATTTCACGTAATAGTGAGGACTAAAAATGCTATCCTTCCGGACCGTCACCCGTTCTCGACTAGTCCTCATGCTATGTTCTCATTTCCTGAAGAGAACAATGAAAGAAAGGGGGAGCTCAACCAGCCCAAAGAAGAAATATTATGACTAAGATAATGCGTAATAAATTATCGTTAGCTTTCAACAAGTGTTTAACCGATAAAATATAACAACATCAAGTTTAATCTGCAGCTTTAACAAGCAATCCATTAAAAGAGTCAAGTAGAGAATAAAATCTACTATCTTTTATGATTTAAAAGGTTTTTCATAACTTTTATCATTGGACTCACTTTTAATAAATAATCCACATCATCGAATCACCCATGCTACTACTACCAAGGATATTCTTTAGTATCACGCACCACAAATTATCAATGCACTACGCCCAAGGACATTCGTGTATTCATTAATGGTCATGATCATGCCAACAACTCGTCCATCAATGCACTACGGGCCAATGATAACTTTTACCACATCATTTGTAACATTACTACCATGATTACAATCAATAATCCTCGGTCATAATCATACCAAGTCCATCTATGCACCACAAAACCACGATGACTTTCAACATAATATAAACATGAGGATGATGACAATGATATAAGAATTCAATAAAACAAGTTCAAGAATTAATTTATCCAGGAACTAATAATGTCCAAATTGTCAACATGATACTGTTTTGTAGAGTAAAATTCAAGAATGATCAGAAGAATATTTCCATGAAAAGATACTGGATGAAGCGCAAATATCAAGGATATTCTACTAATTTCATGGAGTATAGAAGTCAAAACTTTAACCAACTAAATATAATAAAGAATGGAATAACAAAAGAAATCACCATGCATGCGGTACTTTGCATAGACAGGTTATTCCAATAGAATAATAATAACGGAACCAGTCGTAAAATTTGCACCGGCTGTGATGTTCCAACAGAATAATAAAGATTTTAACCAAGTCCTGTAAAACACACGCATGTGATGTTCCAACAGTAATAATAATAAAGATTTTAACCAGTCCTGTAAAAACACACGCATGTGATGTTCCAATGTAATAATAATAAAGATTTTAACCAAAGTCCGTGTAAAACACATGCATGTGATGTTCCAAATGTAATAAAAGAAGAATGTCACCAAGTATAGGTAAAATCAGAGATACATGTTATTCCAATGTAATAATAAGCAATTAAATAACAATAGTTCTCTTGATGAATAAGAAAGAATAACACCCTTACATTAGTAGTAGATTGAATAACGCAGAGTGTAGTAATAGAATACTCTTCTTCTCTCTCTTCTCTCTATACTTTCTCTCTCTCTATAGATTGAATGAATTCGTGAAAAATAATGAAGCACTAGGCCTCTATTTATAGAAGATTTCTAGCTTAGCACTTGAAATGTGAAAAGGCAAGTGGCTTGATCGACCGGTGATGTGAAAAGAAAAGTAGTTTGACGTGTGAAACAACAATGGTTTCGACGCTCAAATGTGAAACGACAATTGATTCGATGCTCGTAATATGAAACGGCAAGTGGTTTGACGTCTGGTAAAGGTAATTACTATCGATGAAAGGTAATTACTATCGATTTAAGGTAATTACTATCGACGAAGGTAATTACTATCGACGAAGAGACTTTAGATGATGACATATAAGGCCCCCATAAAAATAATCAAACTTACCACAAATGTCTCATAATAGACTTTTATATACATCAAGGATTGAATAAATATTACCACAAATCATTTTATTTTTAATCAACACATATTTAATCTTTCAACAATTATTAATCATTTATAACTTGTCGCCTCAATTATTGATTTAATAATATAACATATTATACAGATGATAATCAGACAATAATTGAATCAATAATATAAGAGATATGATATGAGCAAAGAATTATCGTGAGTAATAATCGAGTATAAATGAGTGACTTATCACGTAAGCATCAATAATCAATACCGTGTGCTACTATGCAACCACGCCAGACATCGCATTTTTACTACCGGGTAGTTCAACAGCTTTTAATGGTAACACCTCCGCCAGTTATTTTCATAAAATATTTTTGTCGCTTTCTCAATCCGACAATAATTCCGCTAGGGGGTCCACTAATGATTGTGCCGTCGTATTTAATATTCTCCTAAAAAAGAATATTCCCCCACCAAACGAAATATTTTATAACAACTTGCTTACTTTGCAAAATTTATAAATATTACCCACAACTATAACATTATATCAAATTTACTCCATAATATTCAAAAATAATATTTATAGAAAATTTATCTTTATTTATAAAAGTTGGGGTCTTACAACCTCCCCTTCTTATGAAATTTTGCCTCGAAATTAGGGTACGTTACTGTATGTCAATAGGTAAAGATACCTTGATTTCATTTCGATTCTAACTCCCAAGTCATTTCTCAACATCGTGGTTTCTCCACAAAACTTTGACTTGAGGTATAACCTCGAGCGTAGAATATGTTCCTTCTTATCCAAGATTTGAACAGAACCTCTTCATACATCAAATCTTCCGCTATTTCGTCCTGCTCTAACTCAATAATGTGGTTCGGGTCTTTCACATATTTACGTAACATGGATATGTGAAAAACGTTATGAACACGAGACATACTTGGAGGTAAAAGCGAGTCTATAGCCACGCCCTACTCGATCGAGGATTAAAATGGGCCGATGAATCGAGGATCGAGTTTTCCTCTCTTTCCAAATCTCGTAACTCCTTTCCATGGAGCAACACGCAACAACACATGATCTCCTATATCGAATTCCACGTCCTTTCGATGAAGATCAGCATAACTCTTTTTTCGATCCTGTGAGGTTTTTATACTTTGTCGGATCGTTTGAATCTTTTCCGTAGTCATACTTACCAACTCCAATCCCAACAACATTGCTTCACCCACCTCATCCCAGCATATTGGAGAACGACACTTTCTTCCATACAACGCTTCGAATGGAGCCATGCCAATACTTGCTTGATAACTGTTGTTGTAGGAAAACTCCACCAATGGTAAGAACTTGTCCCAACTTCCCTTGAAATCAAGGACACATAGTCATAATAGATCTTCAAGAGTTTGAATAGTCCTCTCCAACTTTTCGTCCATCTGAGGATGATATGCCGAGCTAAATCGTAAGTCTGTGCCCATAGCTTTTTGCAAACTAACCCAAAATCGTGAAGTGAATCTTGAGTCTCGATCGTAAACTATGGATACCGCAGATACCATGCGCCTTACAAATCTCGCTTATGTACATACGAGCAAGACGCTCAAGTGTATAAGTTTCTCGATCGATAAGAAATGAGCGACTTGGTCAATCTATCAACAATGACCCAAATCGCATCTATGCCTTGAGAAACCTTAGAAGACCGCAGAACGAAATCCATGGTAATGTGCCCCCACTTCCATTCTGAATTTCAAGTGGTTGCAATGGACCTTTTGGTACTTGATGCTCGCTTTAACTCGCTGACAAGTTAGACACCTTGAGATAAACAACGCTATCTCTCTCTTCATATTGCTCCACCAAAATGTATGACTTAATATCATGATACATTTTGGTACTCCTGTGATGGATTGCAAACGGTGTTGTGCGCCCCATCATGATTTTATACTTTAAATCGTGGTCGTTAGAACACAAAGTCCGAGTTAACTCAAGTATTCCTTCTTCATCGATTCTTGCTTCCCAAGATAAGACCTTCTTGCACTTTCTTCCTCATACGCATCGCCTCCAGTCTCAGAATCTCGAGCAAATTTTAACTTTATCGATTAAAGTTGGTTCTACTCAGATATTCGCCATCATCACACGGGTCCCTCGAGTCTTTAACTCTATCTCCATCCTTTGCAAGTCACACAAAATGGGCTCATACGACAATATCGCACTTGTGATTGCATATGATCTTCTACTCAATGCGCCGCCACCACGCTCGCTTTTCCAGATGGTATTGATGGTATGATCATAATCTTTCAACAGCTTCAAGCCAACGCTATTGTCGCATGTTGAGTTCCTTTTGAGTAAAGAAATATTTGAGGCTTTTATGATCCGTAAAGATCTCCACCTTCTCCCCATACAAGTAATGCCTCCAAATCTTTAGTGCGAAGATAACATCCGCCAACTCTAGATCATGAGTAGGATAATTCCTCTCATATTCTTTGAGTTGTCTTGAGGCATAGGCTATGACTTTTCCATGTTGCATGAGAACACATCCCAACCCTTTTCGCTCAAGCATCATCAGAGATGACAAATCCTCCGAACCGTATGGTATTGCTGTAACAAAATGCAAATGAGTCTCCTCGAGTTCTTGAAAACTCTTCTCACATTCTTCGCTCCAACCGAACTTTGTATCTTTCCGAGTCACCGAAATCAATGGAGTAGCGATTTGAGAAAATCCTTCCATGAATCTCCGATAATAACCAAATAAACCGAGAAAGCTACGTATTTCTATCATCGATTTAGGTTGCTCCCACTTTTGAATTGCTTCAATCTTTGTTGGGTCAATGATATTCCATGACTTAATACTACGTGCCCAAGGAATGCTACTTCCTCGCCGTAATCGTATTTCTTCAACTCGGCATAAAGCTTGTATTCACGAAGCTTTTTAGAGTGTCACCTCAATTGTTGCTTTCATGATCTTCACGGCTTTTGAATAAATAAGGATGTCATCAATAAAGACGACCACAAAGTTATCCAAATATTCCTTGAATACTTTGGCTCATCATATCCATGAAGGCAAAGAGAGCATTAGTCAATCCAAAGGACATGACTAGGAATTCATAATGCCCATACCGAAGTTCTAAAAGCCGCCTTTAGAATGTCATCTGCTCTAATCTTCAATCGGTGATATCCGAACGAAGATCAATCTTTGAAAAGAATTTGGCTCCTTGCAATCGGGTCAAACAGTCATCAATACGCGGCAATGGATACCTATTTTTGATGGTGACATGATTCAACTCCCGATAATCAATACAAAGTCGCATACTCCCATCTTTCTTCTTCACGAATAGAACAGAGCACCCCAAGGAGAAGTACTAGGATGAATAAAGCCAATGTCTAACAATTCCTCGCATTGGGTCTTTAACTCTTGAAGTTCAATAGAGCCATTCAATATGGGGCTTTGGAAATGGGTTTTAAATCGTTCAAGGTCGATACAAAATTCAATTTCACGCTCAGGGGTAGGCCAGAAGTTCTTCTGAGAATACGTTAGAAATTTATTAACAATAGAAATATCGCTCAAAACCGACGATTTTTGTTTAAATCATGATATGAGCTAAGAAAGCTTGACATCCATTTTTCAATAAATGAATAGCTTTATGGCTTGAGATGACCGTGATTGATTTTAATGGTTTGGTCTCTTGAATTTGCATAATAGGTTGATTAGGAATATGAAAGCTAACAACCTTACGAAAACAATCAATTTTTGCAATCCTTAGAATCACGTCAAATGAAAGTATTTTCAATGAAATAAGATCTACAGGTAATGTGAGGGTACCGATTTGAACCAAATAAGACTTATAAACAGTGGATGTAATGAAGGTTTCTCCCAACGGAGTTTCCACAGATAAGTCAAAGTCTAATTTCTCCTGAGTCAAATTTAATCGATGAGCGCAAGTAGGAGAAATAAAAGAATGGGTAGAACCCAGATCAAATAAAGTATAGATTTCATTAGAGTTTATGATAAGCTTACCCGTGATGACCTCATTCGGTTCCTTGCTTTCTCGGGAGGTCACAACAAACGCCTCCTCAGACTACCGGCTTTGACTTTTTCCGGGACGGCTTTTGGTGCCTCCATCCTAGCTGAATTTGTCTTCTGGTGAACGACAAAAATCGGGCTAAGTGACCTTCTTCCACAATTATAACATGCTTTGACGCGGATCGCATAGCTTTGACCGATGTGCCCTCCCCCCTCCGCATTTGAAACATATGATAGGTGGTCGCTTCTCCTTCCTTAACGACAAAATGGTGCCGACGCCTTTTCCATCATTGTTGAATCTCCTCTTCTTGAAATGTCCATTCTATTATTTTGGCCTCGATTACCATCGGCGGTTACCATTTCTAGCCTGTTGATTCCTCCACGCTTGTTGTCACCGCTTCATGATCGCTCTCACCGGTATTATCATTTTGCTCACCGCTTCTTAGTTGCATTGACTCGTTATCGCGCTCCACTAATCGAGCCCTATTTACAACATCCGAATATAAACACGGTTTATAAGAAATAAGATGTCGACGATCTTCCGCTTCAAACCTCTTAAAACATCCGTGTCATTCTCTCTTCATTATCCACCAAGTGGGATGCAAACCGATAACTCCGCAAATTTAGCCTCGTATCATGACACTGGCCATATTATTTTGTTCCAACTTGATAAACTCCACCTCCTTCATGTGACGAATACTTTCGAAAAAAGTATTTGTCATTGAATGCCTTTGAACTTCTCCCAAGACATCTTTAAGACGGCAAGTTGAGTACGCTTTTACCGATTCCCACCAAGAATCTGCCTCTCCGCAAGAACATAAAGGCGGAAAAGGAACTTTTTGCTCCTCGAGAATCCCAAGACATCAAATATCTTGGTGATCTCGCTTTATCCATGCTTCCGCCATAAGTGGTTTTGGCTCTCCTTAAACTCCTGTGGTCCCAGCTCTTTGAACTGCTTAGCGGTGATCACCGAGAGTTCTAGTGTTTCCACCGTATTTTTTGACAGAGCCGCTCTCTCCTGCAGGCCGCATGAATTGCATAAAGCCTCTCAACATTTGATCATTCATCATTTGGTCAAGGTTGTTGTTTGCATGAGGATTGTCGCCTTCCCGATGCATATTATCCTCGATTATTGATATGTGGTGAATCAACTATCGCTCAGGCTCCATTGCTATTCTCAATATTCTCGAATGTCATTTTCAGATACTGCCACAAAACAAAAGGTTAATTGACCTGTAACATATTATCCCTATATTCTGACCGACCAATTAAATACCACATAAACTTAGGTAGGTCATACTAGCGAAGGAATTCCGCCTCTCCCTCCTAGTACTATTCTCACATCTTAGCCAGGGATCATATCCCTAAGCTTTGATACAAACTGTGACGCCCCCAAAATTAGGTATACATCACCCATCTTGGGTCGCCAGATACATGGTACAAAATTCAAATACAACTTACTAATACAACTGCCGTGGTACAATACGACAAAAACATAACCGTGAGTTTGAATACAATTATTGTCTACTAGAGATTATACAAACTCAAAAGGAGTCCTCATTACAATTATTAACACACTATTTCACGTAATAGTGAGGACTACTAATGCTATCCTCTCGACCGCCACTCCGCTTCCTCGACTAGTCCCTCGCTATGTTCTCATTTCAAGAAGAGAATAAAGAAAGAAAGGGGAGAGCTCAACTAGCCCAAAGAAGAAATATTATGACTAAGATAATGCGTAATAAATTATCGTTAGCTTTCAACAAATGTTAAACCGATAAAATATAACAACATCAAGTTTAATCAAGAAGGAACAAACAATCCATTAAAAGAGTCAAGCAGAGAATAAAATCTACTATCTTTTAAGATTTAAAAGGTTTTTCATGACATTTATCGCTGGGACTGAGCTTTATAAATAATCCACATCATCGAATCACCCATGCACTACGGCCAAGGATATTGTTTAGTATCACGGCCATAAATTATCCATGCACTACAGCCAAGGACATTCGTGTATTCATTAATGGTCATGATCATGCCAACAACTGTCCATCAATGCACTACGGGCCAATGATAACTTTTACCACATCATTTGTAACATTACTACCATGATTACAATCAATAATCCTCGGTCATAATCATACCAAGTCCATCTATGCACTACAGCCACGTATGACTTTCAACATAATATAAAAAATGAGGATGATGACAATGATATAAGAATTCAATAAAACAAGTTCAAGAATTAATTTATCCAGAACTAATAATGTCCAAATTGTCAACATGATATCGCTTTTGTAGAGTAAAATTCAAGAATGATCGTAAGAATATTTCCATGAAAAGATACTCGATGAAGCGCAAATATCAAGGATATTCTACTAATTTCATGGAGTATAGAAGTCAAAACTTTAACCAACCGAGTATAATAAAAATGGAATAACAAAAGAAATCACCATGCATGCGGTACTTCAGATGTATACATGTTATTCCAATGTAATAATAATAACGAAACCAGTCGTGCAAAATTTGCAACCGATAGATGTTCCAACAGAATAATAAAGATTTTAACCAGTCCGTGTAAAACACACGCATGTGATGTTCCAATGTAAATAATAAAGAAGATTTTAACCAAGTCCTGTAAAACACACGCATGTGATGTTCCAATGTAATAATAATAAAGACGAACCAGTCCTGTGTAAAACACATAGATGTGATGTTCCAATGTAATAATAGAAGAATGTCACCAAGTATAGGGTAAACCGCATATACATGTTATTCCAATGTAATAATAAGCAATGGAATAACAATAGCTTCTCTTCATGAATAAGAAAGAATAACACCCCTTACATTAGTAGTAGATTGAATACTCGCAGAGAGTGTAGTAATGTAATACTCTTCTTCTTTCTCTTATTCTCTCTATACTTTCTCTCTCTATAGCTTGAATGAATTCATGAAAAATAGTGAAGCACTAGGCCTCTATTTATAGAATATTTCTAGCTTAGCACTTGAAATGTGAACAGGCAAGTGGCTTGATGATTGGTGATGTGAAAAGAAAAGTGGTTTAATGCCTGTAATGTGAAACGACAATTGATTTGACGCCTGTAATATGAAACGCAAGTGGTTTGACGTCTGGTAAATGTAGTTACTATCGATTTAAGATAATTACTATCGATGAAGGTAATTACTATCGACGAAGGTAATTACTATCGACGAAGAGACTCTTAGATGATGACATATGGGCCCCCATAAAATAACCAAACTTACCACAAACGCCTCATAATAGACTCTTTATATACATCAAGGATTGAATAAATATTACCACAAATCATTTTATTTTTAATCAACACATATTTAATCTTTCAACAATTATTAATCATTTATAACTTGTCGCCTCAATCATTGATTTAATAATATAACATATTATACGATGATAATCTTTGACAATAATTGAATCAATAATATAAGAGATATGATGCAAAGAATTATCGTGAGTAATAATTTAGTATAATGAGTGACTTATCACGTAAGCATCAATAATCAATACCGTGGTACTACTATGCAACCACGCCAGACATCGCATTTTTTACTACCGGTAGTTCAACAGCTTTAACGGTAACACCTCCGCCAAGTATTTTCATAAAGTATTTTTGTCGCTTTTCTCAATCCGACAATAATTCCGCCAGGGTCCACTAATGATTGTGTCGCCATATTTAATATTTCCCCACAAAAAGAATATTCCCCACCAAACTAATATATTTATAACAACTTGCTTACTTTGCAAAATTTATAAATATTACCCACAACTATAACATTATATCAAATTTACTCCATAATATTCAAAAATAATATTTATAGAAAATTCATCTTTATTTATAAAAGTTGGGGTCTTACAACATATGTATATAGGATATTGTGATTCAAATTGTTTGATTTAATCTACGAACAAGGCAAGTTTTCTAATCTATTATCTTGTTAATTCAATTACTGTTTTCAATTCGATTACAATATAATGATGTAAGTTATTCTGGAGCAAGTTATTCTTGTATTTAACTTGTTGTTTAGCATGCACAAATATATATACTAATGTCGAACATTTCTATCATTCAAATTTCTATGCATGCTTAGTATTCAATTCTAATTTACCTTGGCTTAGTGTTGTTCAAGCAAGGTATGCTATAGTTATTCAAATTGCAAGCTATTAGATTATTCCTAAAGCATGACTTTAGTTTACTATGATTGATTCAATCTCGATTATTCTATAGTATAGTGTTATTGGTTTTATTCAACTACTCCTTAGTTGATGTGCGTTGAATTCCAAATTTCCTTGAAAGCTTATCCAAACCAAACTTACTTTGGTGCGGACTTGTATTCTAAATATTGAGATGAACAACTCTTTTAATAGAGGTTTACGCTTAGCGTTGAAATGGTTGTGCATAATACATTGTACGAAGGGTTGATCCCCCTAAGTACGTGGAGTCCTTATAGTCTTATATTCATTAAAGTTAAAGTTGAAAGATTACTTATAATCATGGACATGATTCGTGGTCATTAGACCCTCAGTGAATGTTATAATTTTTAGAAAGTTAATAGAATATATTGTTCAGTTCTATTGAGCCTGATATTGGCAATTGATGTAAAAGTTTAAAGATTTACTTATTGTTATTTCAAGTGGGCTTTGTTTGCTCACTCTTGCAGTAAAATTTCTTACAAACTAAAAGTTGAAACGGTGACGATTTAGCACCAAAGAAGGGAAAAGGAAAGATGAATAAATACTGAAGACTTGTAATAGTTTTGATAGTTTACTTTCAAACTTTGGTTTAAAGATTGTGATGAAGTTTATTTAAATTTCCGCATTTGAATGATTGTTGTTAAAGGTTAGATAACCTGGGAGATTTTTATTATGTAACCCTTTAATGAGAAGATTTTTATTTATTCAGTTTTATTATGATTAGGTAATTAGATATGAATGTTTGATCAAGTGAACACCAAATCCTGTGGGAATAAAGTACCTGGATTTGGGGGTGTCACAAAAGTTGCCACCAAAGTTGAAAGATCCCGGGAGTTTCACTATTCTATGCACAATTGGGAACATGTCATTCAACAAGTGCATGCTTATGTGATTTGGGGGTAAGTGTGAACCTTATGCTATTATTAGTTTATACATAATTGGGGTTGCCTGCTCCAAAGCCTACGAACATCTCATTGCAGTTGGCGGATAGGTCAATCACGTACCCGAGAGGCATTGTGGAGGACATAATGGTAAAGGTTGACAAATTTATATTTCCCTCGGATTTCATAATTCTGGATTTTGAGGAAGATAAGAACATCCCAATTATCCTAGGGAGACCATTTTTTGCTATGGGTAGGACACTCATCGACATACAAAAAGGTGAACTAACGATGAGGGTCCAAGATCAAGAAGTAAAGTTTAATGTTCTCAAGGCCATTGTAACGCCCGAGAAAATCGGATTTTTCTGAGAATTAAATTTTTATTTGATTATGTGGATTAAATAAATTTAATTGATTATTTAAGTGAGTAAATTGTGTGAAGGTCGTTCGATGACCTAAACATGTCAGAACATCGTAGTATTTTGGCTACGTGGTAGGATTAAAGTGTTTGAATTTCCAAGACAAAAATAAAAGCTTTTCGATAAATTTTCTGAAAACACTATTCACGCATTTCTGCTCGGGAATTATTTTTGAACTTCCGAGAAATATGTAACGATAGAATATCGAGGTGAGATGGAATATCCAATAATATTTCAGTTATGGCAAACACAGTTTTTCGCCTGCGGACTTAAAACCTAAAGGTTAGGGAAAGTGGTTTTTGAGAAGGAAATGAAATGCGTATAATAAATTAAAGCAATGATCATATAATACGTAGGTATTGTACATGGTAATAATTACTAGTATGATATGAGGTATTATACGAGTATGTATGAATGATGGTATATCGTATATTATGAATTAATATACAAGTTAGAATACGATAATAATACGTATAGAATATGTCCTAAGGCTTTAAGCCATATGTAATGGACTTGTAGGATTGGTTAGGATTTATACAAGTCCAAGTATAAGAATGGATAAGTCCAATATGATTTAATGAACAAGCCCAAGTATAAGTTAAGTTAATTAAGCTAAAAGCCCAAAGTAAGAATCCAATGGATTAGGGTGACCCAAAGTGGTGGCCAAGTAAAGTACTTGGAGGCTAAGCAAAGGATAAGTTAATTAATGACCAAGTAAAGTGCTTATGCTTGGAGACTAAGTAAAGTGTTTATGCTTGGTGGCTAAGTAAATGTGATGATCAAGTAAGAGATAAGCTAGGTGATTAGCAAGTAAGCTTAATGGCTATGTAAGTGTGGTGATCAAGTAAGTTTAATGGCCAAGCAAAGAGTGTGGTGGACAAGTTAACTTAATAACTAAGTAAGGAATAGTAAGGAGGTGGGTTTGGATTAATGACCCTTATGCCCTCCATTTGAGTTTCTTATAAATAGAAGCTTGGCTAATTCATTTGGTAGTTTACAAATATTAGCCAACATATATTGAGAGAGAGAAAGAGCTAGAAATAAGTGATCAACCTACTTTGAAGCAAAACATAAGAAGTTTAGCAAGAACGCGAAGAACGAAAAAGGTAATATTTTATAAACGTTAGTTTTTGAACTTTTTGATTTCTTTCTCGTAGAGAATCGTAGATTGGTGGAACATGTCTCTTCCAAAGGGATGAGGATGTATATTAGTGACTAAAATATTGATAAGTCATGTTTAAGTAGAAATCATAAATGTTTACGTAAGTTTAAACCGTAGAAATCTTTGAATGTTAATATGGTTGTTGATGGACAAATTGAAAACCATCATAGAAAAGGTATGTGTAACTTGCTTGGTTAAGATGGAGATAATGAATCAATGGAGTGTTCCATTTGATTTGGCTTATAGAACATGAGTAACGAAGTTATGGCGAATTTTACGAAAATAGACGTTAAACGTCGAAGATGTAAAAATCTCGGATTAAGGGTCAAAAGTTATCGTGTGCCTTGAAAATGTTGGTTTTCAATGTCAACACGTGAGATAAGGTATTCAAGAGTTGTGGACTCAAGAATCGTCGAATTTCGACTTATAATGAAGAAAACGAGTATTGAACGCTCGAAAACGATAAACGAACGCTCAAAATGAACCAAAAGTTGAATTTTGAGTTAACAGATTCGAAAATGTAAAATTCTTATATGAACACCTAGATTATCTAATTTGTGAGTTGTGAGCTTTCGAATGAGACAATTCGGATGTAAAACAAATAAGTTATGAAGCCGTGAGTTTCGTTAGAAAAACAAACTGTCCTGTCCATCTGGTGCACAGGGGCGGTGTCGCGGCGCCAACCTAGTGTAAATGTGTCACGCCGCAGCGCTAGGTATGGCCGAGAGAAACCAGAAATGTTTGGAGACTCGCGCCGCAGCGCGAGAATTAGTGCATGGACTCGCGTCGCAGCGTCGAGTCCGGACAAAACCCCTGGAGATTGACGTCGTAGCGCCACTGTACAAAGAAGATGTCGCGCCGCAGCGCCGAGAGTGTAGAATGGTTGACAAGGTTAGGAGTTTTATTCTCTTTGAATATAGACCAAAGGTAAGACATGAATGTACTTAATGTACATGATAAGGCTGACTTTAAATCACTTATAAAGCGATAACGTTAGAAGATTAAGTATTGTTTAGCCATAATTAAACGAAGAACGCAAGAGTGTAATAAGTAAACTGTGAATGTTGTTCAACTTTGGTACTTCACCAATGATGATCGAGTGTCGGTTAAAAACGTAAGAACGTTAACAAGTTGTAATGAAGTATAGTAAGTCAAACTGACTTTATTTATGAAATACGTATGATTAAGTATACAAAATGAAAGATAGTTAATTGATGATGAATTACTTAACTTAAAGTAGCATCTTCGATGATGACAATAACGTTGAGAGTTACAACTAAAAGTTGTTGAATATTACATAAACGTGAACAGTATGAAATAAGTGTACTTAATCAATGACGATTGAATTTCGATTAATAATGTAAGAACGTTAGTAAGCCGTGACGAAAGGTAATTAACTCGAACGAGTGGTATTAATAAAGTAAATCCACTTACAGCATAGAAGAGAAAGAAGTTGGTACGAACGACGTAAACGGCAAGCCGAAACCAATAATAAACAATCTAATACATGATTAGATTGAGAAGAAGGGTAAGATTCATTAGGAATCATGTATGTTCATTCATGACCTAATGTGGTATATTATGTGGTTATGTGTTGTAGAGATCGTAAAGACTGAAAGGAAAAGTAATTATTTTGTAGCAGACGCTGAAGGCAAGTCTTTCTTATCGCTTGTCTCACCTTCGTGTTAGTCAAGTTTTCTGTGATTCATGTTATGAGATGCATGAGTGATTTTAAAGAAAGGGTCGATGCCAGTCTTAACTCGACTAGACTAATTTTGAAAGATTGATTGATTTGTTTACAAGTCTTTCGATATAGAACTGTTAACGCTATCATATGCCAAGTATTTGGTATGGATGTAAAGGTAAGTTTGTCTATGAACAAACAAAAGTATTTTCATTGATTATTCGATGGGCACACGAGGTTGCCAAATGTTAAACGTAAATACGTTTAACGGAAAAGTGTTGATCAACATATGGTACTATAGGCTGATCACCTAGATGTACTCATAAGTAAAGCCGGATGGATGGCCTTAGTGTCGGATGTCCTTTTCAAGTATGAAAATGAAAAGAGTATGTTCATGGTCTTTTGGCCGGTTCAGAATTCCTAAGTTATTATAAATACTTTGGAATCATTGTTATGAAATGAGAAGTACTAGTCAAATGTTTCATAGTGCTTAGTAGTTAATTGTTCAGTTATGGAAGTTAAGCATATAATTCTCAATGTGTTATTTATATGATCCTTTGTTAGACTTGGCCGAGCTAGTTATGCTCGATCTTGCTTGAACCATATGATTGCAAATTAAAGTTTAAATCTAACCGAGAGTTCTAAGAGAGATAAAGGCAAGGCTAAGATGGACAGTTAATCGTCCTGTAATAGATCAGTGTATTTATATGTAATATACTTATGAAGAACAAAGAATGTATTCGGTTTATGAACCTGAGATAAGACTTGGTATTATTGTAATACAAAGATAGTAAATACAATCATTTTGTTGTTATCTCAATGGAATGACTGTATGAATTGTAGTATCGTGGAGCACCATCTGTCGAGTTGGAAGATACCCGGATTTGGGGGCATCATGTAACAATCCAAGATTTTATTTGTAATTTAAAATATTTATTAAATTAAATATTTATTTTATTGATGAAGTTGTTGTTTTGTAATTTAAAATATTTCTTAAATTAAATGAATATGTGATTTTTGTTAGTAAATATTTATAAATTATATTAATTAGATAATATTCTAAATTAATTTAATTTATAGTTATATTGTTGTAAGATAACATGAGATGTTATATTGTTGTTGTGATGTGATAAATTAAGATGGTATATTAAATTAATAAATAGAATTATAATAAAGTTATAATTTTGTGATGTTTGTTTAAGTGGAGTATTTATTTAAAATATAGTATGTATAATTATTTTATTTGATTAATGTTGGATATGGAAATCCAAATAAGTCATATGTGGTTATAAGTTATAAACTAAGTTGTTTATTAAAATAAATTAAAGGAGTTTAATTTTGTTTTACCAAACAGTGCTTAAATATATATTAAGTCTTTAATTTTAAAGAGTTTTTGCAAAACAAAGCCTTATGGCTTTTGAATTTTTTAAATTTTATTATAATAAATAAAATAATAAATAATAAATAATATATATTATAACTGATAACTTATTATTCTAATTATTATAACGTCAGTTTCAGACGTTTGGGTGTGTGCGTTGGGTTAAGTTTTATTATATGTAAAAATCATTTGGCCTAAGTCTACCGATGAAGAAGAGAAGAAAAGTTACAGAGAATAGAGAGAGTTGAGAGTAAAATTTTTGGAGAAGTTCAAAGAAAGTCGTGGTGTTCTAGCAAGAATTACCGAAAAATATAAGGTATTTCCATAACTTTGATAATATATACATATATATACATGTATATGTGTTTCACGGCAAAATTCTTATATTCTGTGAATTCCAGTTTTTGCAAATTGTTGTTATATAACTTGTTTATGGTGATTGCATATAATTATGATGTTAGAGTATGTAGTTAGGCATGAATTTGTATGCTAATTTCGGTTAAAAGGAAGGAAAAGTAATCACATTATATATTTTTGATATGGCTTGTGAAAGTACCAATTATGTTGGTCAATTAGTATGATAAACTGTAAATTAAGTTTTGTTTATGCTAGTCCATTAAGAAATGAAGACAACGTAATTTGAATGAGGTGATTTGGTCAAGCATAGAGATTACAGTGATGGATTTTGTAAAGGATGTCAAAAATGGAGTTTTCATATGATAATATAGAATTTGAGAAATTAAAATAGTTTTAGTTGTTGTTAAATTGTGCTAAGTGATTGAATATGTTAGCAATCATGTTTATGATAGTTGTATATTTATTTTACGTGTTAATTTCACTGTTTGGTGGGTGAAATTTGTGTTAGTTGGGCTAAAGTTGGCTACTGTTCTTAGCCTTTCTAGTTCTGTCTGTGTAGTGGCAAGAAAGCACTTGCTTACGGTGCTAAGGCCGAGAAAGGGCGCTATTCTTGCTTGGGTCCTGTGTTGTGTATGGCGCAATGCCCACCACCCGTCTCTGAGACAAAGGAGGTCTCGTTTCTTGCGTCAGCAGACTTTGTAACACCACTATAACTAGGTCTAAGGTTATGTTAATGTGTCAAATGTGTAACGACAAGGTTAAAACAACATAGTGTTATGTGGTTAGTGATTCTAAAGTTATAAGAAGTTAGTAAACTATGAAAATGACATGTTGTGATTTATTGAGAATGAGGATTAGTAAATAACTATTATGAAGGTTAACACTTGAAATTTCTGATATTTGTATAGTAGCATAAGACTTGTGCTAAAATGATAAGTTTAGCAAGAAATGTACATGTTATGGTATGTTAGCATATCTAATAGGTATTGTGGTTCTAAACCTATGTGTAGGTTATTGGAGTACGTGAGTTGTAATTGTATAGCTTACGCAAGAGACAAGTTCCCTAACATTTGCTACTTTATTATTCAGCAAGGTTACTTTTCACTATTACGTTATACTTATGCAGATTCTCTAACTCTAACATCTTGTTTGACGATTTATTATCATGCGAATTCTTTAACTCTCATTTAATTGTTGAACAAGTTAGTTAATCTTTATTTCTTTATTTCAAACGAGATTACCTTGTTTATTCAAAGTCAGTAATGTTGTTTATTCAACTACTAATAACTGTTGTTTGATCTTCGTTCTTCAATATCATTGTACTATCTTACATTATTGTACTGAACTCTAAGTTGTCTAGCGATTCTTTACCAACTCAACTAATCCTTAGTTGATGAATGTTCTAAACTCTAAATTACCTTTGAAGTCAACTCAAACCAAACTTCCTTTGGTTTGCATATGTATTCACACAAATTTTGAAAGCATGTTGTCGATGATAACATTTGTTCAATTTAGAAATTATTAATACTCTAGTTCTTATTGATTCATCAATATACCTTGTTCATAAAGATATTATAATCAAACTCTTGAATAGTTATTTGTTTCTATCTGATTCAACTAGTACTTGGTTGATGAGCATTCTAAAGATCTAGAATTCCTTGAAAGCTAATTCCCAACAAAACTTCATTTGGTTCGGAACCTGATGATCTAAGCTGAGATGAACAACCCTATTATTAGGGGATTATTTTAGAAATACGCAATAACGTTAAAATATTTGTGAAATACATAGTACAAAGGGCTGATCACCTAGAGTACGGAATGATGGTCCATATAGTCGTTTAGACTGTTAAAGGTTACAGTAGAAACACATGTTAACCTAGGACGAAGATGATGATTATAGTCTTTTAGACTGTTAAAGCTTAAAGTAGAAATACTTGAAACCTAGAGTATGGTTCGTGGTCTTGTGACCCTCAGTGTATTCTTTGATGTTGATATCTATTGTTAAATTAATGTTCATTATTCCTTTGAACTCACAGTTGTTGAATTAAATTTTATTGTTCTGGTAAGAATACTTTACCATTGAAAACTCAGTGAATTATCATTCATAAACCGTTATTGTATATTATCATTCTTGTGGGAAATTGTTTATTCACTCTTGCACAAAATAATGCAGATGAATTTAAGAAGTTTGAAGAGTTTTCTACAAGCAATGGCAAGGATAAAGTGATTAATTAGACGACCACGTTTAAGTTGTCTTTTATTTATGAAGCTTATGTACTAGATTTAATTATGATCATGTTTTAGTTTCCGCTGATGTTTGTATTAAAGGTTAGATGACCTGGGATTTATCTTGAGATTATGTAACCCTTGTTGGGAGATTTATTATTTAAGCTTTTGATTTTAATTATATCATTTGTTTATGGGTAGTTAGTTATGATTTGATTGGACAGTGAACACAAAATCTGTGGAATTGAAGTACCCGAATTTTGGGGTGTCACAAGTTGGTATCAAAGCTTTAGGTTATGAACCTTAGATGGGGAAACCTTAGGCTATAATCTTCTAGGAGATCAAAAACATAGAGGTGATAAACTCTTATCGAGTTCTAAGGAATGAATTAAGGAAATTCATTGAAGATAAAATGATAAAAGACTTTATGTGCTTATGTGTTAATAACTTATGTGCTCGAGAGTACTTAGGAGTAGCATGTATTATACATATCAAGTTTTGGGGTTGTTAAAACTTCGTTGTCAGAATGACTGACGAAGGATGATAAGGATTAGGAGCCTTAGAAGTTGTATAGTCTGAGTATGGTTGGTATTGGGAAAGCCATACCCGTGGATTTCTGTTATAGACCTTGGGTATAGGCTTGAGTTTTAACGAGAGGATAAAGTTGGGGTGATAAAGGTGACAGATAAGAACGAGGAGGGGGAATTCCTCCAATGAGGTGTGTGGTCATAACATTGAGTTATAAAAGAAGGTCGAGAAATTAGAAGGTCTAGCCGTAAAGTACCAAGCCACGTTAGCACGAGAAGATGTCGCGACTCAAGACCTTACTGCACCATTTACAGATGTAGAGCGGATATTATCTCAGTCAGAACGGTCAAAATGTTAAAGAGGATAATTATTACTTGGGAATGAGATTTGCGCAGGAATGACTGGAAAAAGAAGTCAGCAAAGCGTGTGAGAGCTGAAGACGCATGGGTGAAGGCTTATAAATGCATAGATCGTGTTGAAGACAAGTCAAAGAGCGTCAAGCGAATGATGAAGCTTAGAATTTAATCTTCCAATCTCCTGACAATTCGTATCGTGGAACAAGAGCGCAATGAAGTTGTACAACGTGGAATGTTCTTGTAGGTTGCAAGAAAAATAATAAGTTGATATATATAAATTATAATGAAAATTAATAGATGTGAATCCTAAATTTTGAATTAAATAGTGGGATGTGATGAAGTAATTCTAGAATGTTATTATTTCGGGATAAATAATATAAATAGCAGTGTGGCTAATTTGTGATGTGGTGATGTAATGAATGAATAAAGTATTATCATTATTTATTAAGATATATTATGTGTTATCTGTAAGTGGTTAAGATAAGTTTGAAAATGTTAATGTGTGGATGAACGATGATCTAATAGTTCAAGTTTTAAACAGTAAGATGCCGCCTGGAAGAAGACAACATCATCAACAGAGCCCCAAGAAATATGCATCCAATAGGGAAGCTAACACAAATCCAGTGCCACAATTGGTGAATTTATTGGTGGGAGCACTAGCAAACCAACTGAATTTCTGGCTGTATAATCAAATCTCGATGTTCCAACCAAATTCATTTAAAACAGGGTTGGAAAGAACGATTGATGTAGACGGGTAAGGTAATACGCTGGCATACAATCAAGAGCAGAAGGGAAAGAAGAGTGAAGATGATAAGGTGGGTGATAGTCATACCGGTAACGCTTGTAAAAGAAAGTGGGAAAATAATAGTAACGATGAAAATACGCAAGGGAAGGAATAGAAGAAGGTGGAGGCGTGTAGCAACTGCGGAAAGAAACATGTAGGTGTTTGTTTGAGGGGGAAAAGGGTGTGCTTTAATTTTGGATCGAAGGATCACATTGCACCAAAATGTTCAAGACCGAGGAAGAGAGCCTGCTTCATGTGTGGATCGAAGGAGCACTTGGCTCGAGGTTGCCCAAAGAAAACGGTAGGAAAAGTAAGTGGAAGCAAAGGGGGCAGTGGCAAACTGGTTATTGTAGAGTCAACTCCGTCGTGTCGACCAACTGAATAATCATCCAACATGAAGATCCAAAACGCAATGCAAGGTATGATTCTGATTAGCTATCTATATGGCTGCGTGTTATTTAAGTTAATCGCCACTTGTTAATTTATGCCTAATGAATTTATGTAGAAACTAAATTCTCTTCGGGAAGAGTTAGACTATTCCCTAAAAAAATTAATAATAATAATAATTAGAAAGTGTGAATAGTTATTCCTTTTATGTTGATGTGTAGAATTGTCGTGTTGGTATTAAAGGCCACATAATGGATTTATTTCCGATTTGATTTATGAAACTCTAAAGTGGTTAAACCAGGTGGTGATAAGTTATTATCAAAGAAAGTGTATAAATCTTAGGACTCTGAGGAAGTCAAGAAGTTATTTAGAAAATATTGCTAATTGTTAGCTAACTTAACGAGAAAATTGGTGGAATTTATATGGGCAGGAAATTATAGAGTGAATTTTCAAGAATTGAAGAAAAATTTAGTATGGCACGTATGTTTTATCTACTAGATAGTACAGAAAACTTTGTGTTGTATAGCGACGCATCATACAATGTATTGGGCAGTGTGTTTAGGCAGAACGACAAGGTCATTTCTTATGCATCGCGTCAGTTAAAATTTTTTATGAGAAAGGGTGTCCGACTCACGATTCAGAGTAGAGGTATTAGCGGTTGCTCTGAGGATTTAGAGGTTTATTGTTTGGTAGTAGTGTGAGATATAAACATACCATAAGTGTCTAAAGTATATCCTCTCACAGAGATATTTAGGCATGTGTTTAAAGTGGTAGTTGAAGTTGTTCAAGGTTTATGACTACAAAATCCTAAACGAATATGGTTGCCGACGTCTTAAGAAAAAAAAAAGTAGTAGTTATTTTGTTAGCTGTGCAGGATGGGTTCATAATAGAAATGACTAATCTATGATAGGAGGTAAGATATATGAAAAATTCAGAGGAGAAGCTATTCAGGTGGGAAATCGTACAACTTTGTTGGATAGAGTAAAAGAAGAGTAGCTTCAAGATGAAGGTGTCAATTCAAAATCAATACTGAAGGATAGTTTAAAGTAGAAGAAGAAACTAGGTTTCGTTAATACCAGGAATTGAAAATGAAGTTTTGCATAAAATTTATATGTTGAATCAACTAGGAAGCACGAAATTGTATATTACCTTCGATATTACTATTGGTGACAAGATATGACGATATACTTTTGGTATGTCAAAGTTAGTATATTACATATCGAGCAGTGTGTGAAGTTATGTCTTAATGAAATCGTTTCTAGACACGATGTTTCTGTGTCAATTATGTCGAACCGAGATTCACGATTTACATCGAATTTTCAAAAGGGTTTGCAAGAACATGTGGAACGCAATTAGAAATAAGTATGTCATATCGTTTACAAATTGATTGCCAAACTAAAAGGAAGTCCAAACATCGGAAGGCGTGCTTAGTGCACGAGAAGTTTTCGATAATGTCATGCGAGGAATCCGCATTGAGCAAGTTATGGATAAGTTATAAATAATTTAAGAGTAAGGTAATGTTAGGTGAGATTTCAACTGAGGACTCATATGGTGACTAAGTCGTACAAACCTTGGTATGGGCAGAGGTTTTGTATATATATTTGGTTTATCACATTAATAATCATTGGAATATCAGTATCGCGCTATCAAGGTATATGTGGTGGAAAGGTGATTCTTTTCTCATGTATATATTTGATAGTTAGAGGTTTTTAAGATTAAGTTAGATGGTCTTGAGGTAGCCTTACCTCTATAGTTAGAGCGCATTCGTAAGATTTTCCATGTTTCGTTGAGATGATCGAACAAGTTTGACTGTAATCATGTGACAAAGTACGAACCGTTATGGGTGTGCTACTAGGAAATTTTTATCCAGGTAGTCGACTAGAAAGATCATGTGCACAGGAATGAGTTATAACCTTTTGTGAAGGTGATATGGAGGAACCACAGCGTCGAAGATGCTACGTGGAAACTCAAAACTGAAATGATAAAGAAATATCATGAGTTATTTGTTTTGTCTGTGTCTTCGATTCTGGGGACAGAATCTTTTTAAGGATGGAAGAATGTGACGATTTGATTGTTTGAGTTGTGATTCTGGGGACAGAATCCTTGTAAGGATGGAATGATGTAACAATCCAAGATTTTATTTATAGTTTAAAATATTTATTAAATTAAATAAATATTTTATTGATGTAGTTGTTGTTTTGTAATTTAAAATATTTCTTAAATTAAATGAATATGTGATTTTTGTTAGTAAATATTTATAAATTATATTTATTACATAATATTCTAAATTAATTTAATTTTTAGTTATATTGTTGTAAGATAACATGAGATATTATATTGTTGTTGTGATGTGATAAATTAAGATGGTATATTAAATTAATAAATAGAATTATAATAAAGTTATAATTTTGTGATGTTTGTTTAAGTGGAGTATTTATTTTAAATATAGTATGTATAATTATTTTATTTGATTAATGTTGGATATGGAAATTCAAATAAGTCGTATGTGGTTATAAGTTATAAACTAAGTTGTTTATTAAAATAAATTAAAGGAGTTTAATTTTGTTTTACCAAACAAAGGCTTAAATATATATTAAGTCTTTAATTTTAAAGAGTTTTTGCAAAACAAAGCCTTATGGCTTTTGAATTTTTTAAATTTTATTATAATAAATAAAATAATAAATAATAAATAATATATATTATAACCGATAACTTATTATTCTAATTATTATAACGCCGCTTCGATTTAGAACGTTTGGGTGTGTAAAAGGTTGGGTTAAGTTTTATTATATGTAAAAATCATTTGGCCTAAGTCTACCGATGAAGAAGAGAAGAAAAGTTACAGAGAATAGAGAGAGTTGAGAGTAAAATTTTTGGAGAAGTTCAAAGAAAGTCGTGGTGTTCTAGCAAGAATTACCGAAAAATATAAGGTATTTCCATAACTTTGATAATATATATATATATATATGTATATATGTGTTTCACTAAGAAAATTCTTATATTCTCATGAATTCCAGCTTTTTGTAAATTGTTGTTATATAACTTGTTTATGGTGATTGCATATAATTATGATGTTAGAGTATGTAGTTAGGCATGAATTTGTATGCTAATTTCGGTTAAAAGGAAGGAAAAGTAATCACAGTATATATTTTTGATATGGCTTGTAAAAGTACCAATTATGGTGGTCAATTAGTATGATAAACTGTAAATTGAGTTTTGTTTATGCTAGTCCATTAAGAAATAAAGACAACGTAATTTGAATGAGGTGATTTGGTCAAGCATAGAGATTACAGTGATGGATTTTGTAAAGGATGTCAAAAATAGAGTTTTCATATGATAATATAGAATTTGAGAAATTAAAATAGTTTTAGTTGTTGTTAAATTGTGCTAAGTGATTGAATATGTTAGCAATCATGTTTATGATAGTTGTATATTTATTTTACGTGTTAATTTCACTGTTTGGTGGGTAAAATTTGTGTTAGTTGGGCTAAAGTCGGCTACTGTTCTTAGCCTTTCTAGTTCTGTCTCAGTAGTGGCATCGTAGTGGCAATTGCCAAGCAAGTGCCAAAACCAAATGGCGCAGCAATGCTGTGGCCCCAAGCTTAATGTATGGCGCAATTGCATGCCATACCTACATCTCCGAGACAATGAGGTCTGTTGTTGCTGCAGACTTTGTAACACCACTATAACTTGGTCTAAGGTTATGTTAATGTGTCAAATGTGTAACGACAAGGTTAAAAAAACATAGTGTTATGTGGTTAGTGATTCTAAAGTTATAAGAAGTTAGTAAACTATGAAAATGACATGTTGTAATTTATTGAGAATGAGGATTAGTAAATAAGTATTATGAAGGTTACCACTTGAAATTTCTGATATTTGTATAGTAGCATAAGACTTGTGCTAAAAAGATAAGTTTAGCAAGAAATGTACATGTTATGGTATGTTAGCATATCTAATAGGTATTGTGGCTCTAAACCTATGTGTAGGTTATTGGAGTACGTGAGTTGTAATTGTATAGTTTACGCAAGAGACAAGTTCCCTAACCTTTGCTACTTTATTATTCAGCAAGGTTACTTTTCACTATTACTATATACTTATGCAGATTCTCTAACTCTAACCTCTTGTTTGACGATTTATTGTCATGCGAATTCTTTAACTCTCATTTAATTGTTGAACAAGTTAGTTAATCTTTATTTCTTTATTTCAAACGAGATTATAGGACGAAGATGATGATTATAGTCTTTTAGACTGTTAAAGGTTAAAGTAGAAATACTTGAAACCTAGAGTATGGTTCGTGGTCTTGTGACCCTCGGTATATTCTTTGATGTTGATATCTATTGTTAAATTAATGTTCATTATTCCTTTGAACTCACAGTTGTTGAATTAAATTTTATTGTTCCGGTAAGAATACTTTACCATTGAAAACCCAGTGAATTATCATTCATAAACCGTTATTGTATATTATCCTTCTTGTGCGCAATTGTTTGCTCACTCTTGCACAAAATAATGCAGATGAAGTTAAGAAGTTTGAAGAGTTTTTTACAAGCAAGGGCAAGGATAAAGTGATTAATTAGACAACCACGTTTAAGTTGTCTTTTATTTATGAAGCTTATGTACTAGATTTAATTATCATCATGTTTTAATTTCCGCTGATATTTGTATTAAAGGTTAAATGACCTGGGATGTATCTTGAGATTATGTAACCCTTGATGGGAGATTTATTATTTAAGCTTTTGAGTTTAATTATATTCTTTGTTTATGGGTAGTTAATTATGATTTGATTGGACAGTGAATACCAAATCTATGGAATTGAAGTACCTGGATTTGGGGGTGTCACAAGTCACAACCATGAAATTTCCTACAGATGAAGAAGAATGTTTCCAGATTGATATCATTGATCAGATAATCAGCAAAGACAAAGGCAAGAGCTTGGTTAACGATCCATTGGAAACGACATTATTGGGAGATGAAGAATCAGCTGATCCAGAATTTGTGGAATACTTGCAGATGCTAGACTCTCTGCCATGAGTTGGTAGATTTAGAGCACCCTTTGAACCATTGCACACTGATGAAAAAGCCACAATAAGGATAATACCATCATTGGAGGAGACACCTACTCTTGAACTTAAGCCACTCCCTAAACACCTTAGGTATGCATACTTAGGCCATTCTAATTCTTTACCTGTTATTATTTCTACTGTACTTAACGAATTGCAGGAAGAAAAATTGCTAAGACTGCTTAGAGATCATAAATCGGCCATAGGATGGACAATCACGGATATCAAGGGAATCATCCCATCCTTTTGCATGCATAAAATTCTTATGGAAGACGATGCAAGACCGATAGTGGAGCAACAAAGACGGCTCAACCCAATCATGAAAGAAGTAATGAAGAAAGAAATCTTAAAATGGTTGGATGCGGGTATCATCTACCCGATTTCAGACAGTAAGTGGGTCAGTCCAGTGAAATGCGTGCCGAAAAAGGGAGGAATGACCGTGGTTCAGAATGATGATAATGAGCTAATTCTGATATGGACACTGACTGGTTGGAGGGTTTGCATGGACTACAGGAAGTTGAATAAGGCGACCCGCAAAGATCACTTTCCTTTTCCCTTTATAGATCAGATGTTGGACAGATTAGCGGGACATGAGTACTACTGCTTATTGGATGGATATTCGGGTTATAATCAGATCGTCTTCGCTCCTGAAGATCAAGATAAGACTACGTTTACATGCCCATACGGCACATTCGCATTCAGAAGAATGTCGTTCAGCTTTTGTAATGCACCCGCTACCTTTCAGAGGTGTATGATGGCCATCTTCTCGGATATGGTAGAGAAAAATGTGGAAGTCTTCATGGACGACTTCTCTGTCTATGGGGATGATTTTGATGCGTGTCTGGAGAATTTGGTAATGGTCTTACAAAGATGCACAGACACGAATTTGATCCTTAACTGGGAAAAGTGTCACTTCATGGTTGAAGAAGGTATAATTTTGGGGCACAAAGTCTCGGCTCAAGGATTAGAGGTTGATAAAGCTAAGCTGGAAACAATTGAAAAGCTTCCTCCACCGTGTTCAGTTAAGGGAATTAGAAGCTTTTTGGGACATGCTGGGTTCTACAGGAGATTCATAAAAGACTTCTCTAAAATTATAAAACCATTATGCAGTCTTTTAGAGAAGGATTTGGTATTTAAGTTTGATGAGGAGTGTCAGTTGGCATTCGAGCTATTGAAGAAGAAATTGACTACAGCTCCCGTAATCGTCGCATCGGATTGGAATAGGCCATTCGAGTTAATGTGTGATGAATGCGACTATGCGGTTAGGGCTGTGTTGGGTTAATGCCGAAAGAAGGTATTTCATGCCATATATTATGCAAGTAAGACACTCAAAGAGACTCAAATGAACTACACAACTACGGAAAAAGAATTACTCGCAATGGTGTATGCGTTCGATAAATTCTGGGCATACTTGATCTGGACAAAGGTAGTAGTTTATACAGATCACTCGGCTATTCGGTACTTAATTTCGAAAAAAGATGTTAAGCCACGCCTTATCAGATGGATTCTCCTTTTACAAGAGTTTGATTTAGAAATAAATAATAGAAAGGGGATGGAGAATCAAGTCGCCGATCATTAGTCTAGGCAGGAAAATTAGGGTAAAAAGGAAGAGGACAAGTGTGTAATCAATTAGTCATTCCCGGATGAGCAACTATTTGGGATAAATACAGAATTTCCATGGTACGTGGACTTCGCGAATTATCTATTGAGCAACATTTTTCCCCCTGATCTTACACGACAACAGAAAAAGAAGTTTCTTCATGACGTCAAAAAGTATATGTGGGATGAGCCATACTTATTCGAACAGTGCGCCGACAAGATGATTAGAAGGTGTGTGACCCACAGTGAAGTGAAGAACATACTGTATGAATGTCACTCATCTACATATAGGGGACACTATGGTAGTGAGAGAACAGCTGCAAAAGTGCTTCAAGCTGGGTTTTATTGGCCTACATTATTTAAAGACGCCCACCAATTTGTTAAAATTTGTGATAGATGTCAAAGGGTGGGCAACATAACAAAAAGGAATGAGATGCCACTACAAACAATTTTAGAAGTTAAGATTTTCGATGTATGGGGCATAGATTTCATGGGGCCATTCCCTTCCTCATTTACCAATCAGTACATTTTGCTTGCGGTGGACTATGTATCAAAGTGGGTTGAAGCCGTAGCACTTCCAACTAAAGATGCCAAAGTGGTTCTCAAAATCTTGTAGAAGGATATTTTTACGAGATTTGGCACGCCAAGAGCTATTATAAGTGATGAAGGTAATCACTTCTGCAACAGATCGTTTACAGCTCTCTTGGGAAATTATGGGGTCAACCATAAGGTAGCTACAACATATCGTCCCCAAACTAGTGGACAAGCTGAGGTTTCGAACAGGGAGGTGAAAAGAATCTTGGAAAAGGTGGTAAACCCGAATAGAAAAGATTGGTCTCTCAGGTTGGACGATGCACTATGGGCCTATCGAACTGCGTATAAAACAACGATTGGTATGTCACCATATCAATTACTATACGGGAAAGCTTGTCACCTACCTGTCGAGTTACAAAATAAGGCCTACTGGGCAATTCAGAAATTGAACTTCGATCAAGCAGCTGTAGGTGTAAAGAGACTACTTCAGCTAAATGAGCTCGATGAATTCCAACTTCAAGCGTACGAGAACTCTAAGTTATATAAAGAAAAAGTCAAGAAATGGCACGATAAGAAAATAATACAAAGAACGTTCGAGCCAGGGCAATCAGTCCTATTGTTCAACTCACGGTTGAGGTTGTTCCCAGGCAAGCTTAAATCAAGGTGGTCGGGACCATTCACCATCAAAAGAGTATTCTCACATGGCATCGTTGAACTCTACAGTAGAAACCCATTGGAGACTTTCAAGGTCAACGGTCAACGGTTGAAGCATTATTTGGGTGGCGAGTCCAATTTGGACGTCATCACAATCACACTGACCGACGCACAATAAACAGGGAGTAGTCAGGCTGAATGACTTAAAATCAAGCGCAAATTAGGAGGCAACCCAATCATTTTTTTTTGTTTTTTTCATATTTTTATCCGTACTATTTAGATTATAGCTTAGAATAATAGTTAGGAAATAATAATTTCATTAGGTATTTATTTAGTTTTATTGTTCTAGATAATCGAATCTCATGATTAATTTGTACTAGATCTAATGATAATAATGTTTCATAATGTGAAGGTATTTGAAGGTGCTAATAGCTGACTTGAGGAACAAAGAATTGCATGCAAAAAGTCCAAATAAGCAAATCAAAGTCCAAGTGCAGATTACCCACCACCGCCAAGGCGGGCCCTCATACGCTTAATACCCCCGCCGGGGCGGGGGTCTCCAGGTCCAACTTACAGGGAAAAAGCCCATCGAGGCGGGCCGTTTAGGCTTATTACCCCCTGCCGGGGCGGGGGTCCTGGAATTTGAACGAGCCTTGTTCGGCAGTTACACACGCCCACTACTACTTCTTACCATTTGAAACCCCACTCTCACACATCTTCAACCTACTATCTACCCACGTTTTGGACACTGTTACACCATCTTCTCCATCATCCCACTACAGTAGAATAGTTGTCCATTACACTAACCCATTACTTCCATCCATTTCTATAAATTCAGTCCCTCTTGACCCAAACTCACCACATAATTTCAACTCTATCTCCAAAAGCTACGAATTAAGTAAATTATTGAGGCAAGTGTATAGAAATTGAGAGTGAGTCACGTTTCTTCAAGTTATTCATCTTTTATCACTATAATTGCCACAAAAAATCATTAATTTTGGGGGAAGAAATCAGTGTGCACACCAAGTGTTTGACAGAGTGTGTTAGTCAAGTTTGGGGGGAATTAGTTGTGTTAAGGCTTCCTCAATTCAATGGCGTCTCAACCCACATCAAAACGACAAAGGGGAGAAAGTTCAAGGCCCGCACAACCGACACGGACCTTTGATCGCCGTAAATTCAAAAGTGTCGTCGTCGCCGACCGTTACGACTACATGGTGACTAAAGCACTTACACCGGAGTGGGGGTTAGAAATGGATCATGTGGATGGGGAGATGATGCAGCAAATATATCAGAAAGGGTGGACCAAGTTCACTGAGAAACCCGAGGTCGTCGTTGTCAGCGTGGTCAAAGAATTTTATGCTAACGTCGAGGACAAAGCCCCTTTCAACGCTTTTTTGCTGGGTAGATTGGTCACGTTCAGTGCCGATACCATTAACACTTATTATCAGTTACGAGTGCCTAGACAGTGCCAATATTCTCACTTGCGTGATTTCGATCCTGACTTTGAGGTTGTTTTTAAAGAAATGACTAAGTCGGGAATAACATGGATCAAGGGTCGGAAAGGAGGCACAGTTTTTCGCAGCAAGGAGCTCAACCGGTATGGTAAGATATGGTACGCCTTCTTATGTGTGAAACTGTTTCCATCAACGCATACCTCTGATGTGGCCAAAGAGAAGGCAATACTTTTATATGCGATTATGCAAGATTTCATCATCGACGTCAGGGCCATAATCAGTTTTTCCATTCGCCGATACTTACGAGGAAATTTTTCGGGCGGCCTGCCACACCCATCACTCATTTGTGGGTTGTGTCGCCAAGCGGGTGTTCGATGGTCTGATGATGAACCCACTCAGATGTCGCTGCAGCTGCTAGACTCTAGAATGATTGCGCGGTATGCGGTGTGGGCAGGAGGTGAGTCACATCCTAGAGGATTAGGCTTTGTATTTCCATCAGCTTCTGAGGACGAAGTTGACGCTGAAGACACCTCGAATGATGAGGATGCGACGATGGGAAAGTAAGGAGCAGAGGCGGAACCACCATCTGACGCCATATCTAGCCCTCAATTTCTTGCTTTTCAATGCCAAATGGATGAGCACAACAAGGAAGCACGACGGGAGATGCGGCGACTCGCAGCTAGGCAGGATCACATGTTTGAAGCAATGAACCTATCGTTCGCATCATTGAACACGACGCTCCAAAGCTTTAATCCTAATGCTCAATTTCCATACCAGCTTTAATCTATCGTTAGAATTGTGTTATTTTGCATATATCCACCAGTCATTGTAGATCATTCTTATTGTGGCCAATGATGAGATTGGGATTAAGTAAACAAATACAGTACCTAGTATTAGAACTATGATGTAGTTTTGAATTATGACTCAGATCTTTTACTTATTTGAAACTGGTATAAAAAGGTTAGCACGTAATAACATCTGTGTCGACTGATTAGTTTAAATTGATACATAAATAGTTTCTAAAGGATAATGCTAGTGTAAATCATAGAATGACAAGAATAAGCAGTGAAGACGACAAATTAGGCAAGAACCTAAGTTTGGGGGAAAAAGTAGGGTATATAAGCTTAATATATCTAAAAAAAAAATATATATCGTGACTAGTCTTGTTTCAAGGCCTTTGTTACTTAAGCAAGTTCGCCCATAGGGGTGTCTTAACACCTAGCGCCCTAAGGTCTTTTATAGTTTGGGAGTCGTTGGTTGAAAGCTCGCTAAGGGGTAGCACTATTAGCCTAATGGAATGAGGCATTGAACAGTCATGTAAAAAAAAGTATGAAATAAGGGCAAAGAGCCCCCGTCAATGAAAAAAGAAGAAGCATGAATACCCTATTCGGACCCCTATTCTTGGTAAATGTTTGGTTTTAGTTGATACTTGTTTGTTTTTGAAAATTTTGAGTTTATTCTGTATGATTCCTAATAATAGATTGGTTATGTATTGAATTTGAATTAGTATCAGTTAACATAGATGTTGATCACACACACACATTATATTAGTGATGACGGTCTAAGATTCAAGGATTGATAAGAAGTTATTAATTGGTTTTAATATGAAGTGTTGTAGTGTTTGCTTGATTTTTCTGAGGCCGAAGGAATAGTTTTGATTCTATGATATTGTTGGATTTGTACACATATAGTTAGATACATTACATCTCATTGCATTGTATTGCATAGCATGTTAGTTTCTTTGATTGCATGTGCTCGAGGACTAACACATTTTAAGTTTGGGAGATTTTGATAAGTGGATTTTATATCCACGAATAGGTTCTTAATCCAAGCTTAATCGGTGTTAATTCCTCGCGTTTATGTTTTATTTTACTTGTTTATTGTTATTTAATGTGTAGGTGTGGTGGTGTGGCGTTTGAGCGAAAAAGGAGTGCAATTGTGGTAACAATGTGGCGAGCAAAGAAGAAAATAAAAATCAGTTGAAAAAGCCTACCCCCGCCGGGGCGGGCCTATTTAAGCTTTACACCCCCGCCAGGGTGGGGGGTCTTCAACTCACGAGTTAGGAGCTAACCCCGCCGAGGCGGACCATTTACATGTATATACCCCCGCCGGGGGGTGTCGAATCTAGGCAATCCTTTGTTGATTCAAACACTGCTAGCATATGGACTTTAAGTGATGGCATGGCGTTTGGACTCTAAAAGACATGGGACTTTGACCAGAATTGAATTATTGGATATATATTGAGCAGTGAACAACAAGATGATGAGGATGCAAAGTAATTAACAGAGATTAAGGACAAATTTTCATATTGAGCATCGGAGTGAAGATTTTGAAGAACTTTTATATCGGTTGTGGATTAAGGCTAAAGTGAAGGGTGTTCTGCGTTATTCTTCTTCTTTAGTTTTATATTTGTAATTGAAAGGATGTTATCTTTAATTTATTCGGTTATTATTTTAATTATGATGAACTAAATATTTTTTTAGGCTTAAGACAGATCTTTAAGTGGAACGATGATTATGTAACTTTGATTTCCAGTTTAATAAGCTATTATCCGGTTTATCTATATTAATTTGAGCTTGAATTTATGAATTGCCTGAGCAACGATTCTTTGTGGACTTGTATGAATTCCAGCGATGAAATACGAGTTTAGACTTAGTTAATATAGCATGTGTTTTTGAATTTTGTGAATGAACATAATCTTGATGAATGTTAGGGTAGAGATATGCTTGACATCGCATGTAATCAGATAAATAACTTGCACTTAAACCTTCTTTAATTGTAATTCACGTAGAGATATAGTGAGTTAGTTGATTAAGGTGTTTAGTTGATTATATCTAATTTGTGGATTTGAGTTAATATGGTATTAGTACATCGAGAGGTGGCTAGTTCTACATACGTGTTCTTGATTAATAAACTAGGATAGTGAGTTAAACTGGAATAAAGGTGTAATAATCAGAGTGATGCTTAGAGTGAAGTCGGAAGCCTAATTCTCCATTATTTGTTTGAAAATTTAGTTTTTAGCATTTGTGATTGTTTGTTGATTTTAATATTTTTAAACCTTTTAGTTACAAATTAGAAATTTATTAGTTTAATAAAATTCGGATTAATAGGAAACTGGTAATTGTGAGATTTAATTTCTTATTACAGTCTCTGAGGGAACGATACTCTACTTACTATTATATTACTTGTTGACCACGTATACGTGTGTGCTGTACGTAATTGAATTTTACCCAACATCCTCTCCTCATGGTTCACTTAAATTAAGCTCCAATGTAAGCATCCTTGAGTCGATTTGAGCCCCATCTCTTAAGATCACTTGAATTTTCCTTGGAACTCAAATTGAGTGAATGTCATTCGATGCGAGCCTGATTAGGCTTGTATCATGTTCTACGACTTGGAAAGATCGTAGGGCTTCATGATAATCATAGAGCTTGACGCTTGAATTACTCAACGATCTTGTACTCTACTTTACTCAACAATCGTGTACTCTACTTTTGCTCTTTGATTGGTTGCTCTATGAGTAGAGAGACACTCTAGGATGTTCTCTCTACAATCTACTCTACGAATGACTTTCTATGATGAGTAGTCTACGATCCTTGAATAGACTTTGCGATCTTTTTTCACTATAAAATCTTAGAACAGACTCTACGATCTTTGAGAGGACTCTACGATCTTTCTGCAGACTCTATGATCTTTCACTTTACTCTGCGAACTTCTGGCAGACTCTGTGATTTAACATTGGATGCTCTACGATAGCATAATTAACTCTACTATCTTTAATAAACTCTATGAAACGATAGAGTAGCTTTACGATTGCTTAACATTACTATACGATCGATTTAATCATATCATCTATACATCAATTTAGCTAATAAGATCAATCTAATAAGTTTGATCTTTCTATTCTAAGTCAATGTACATCATATACTAACGAGGGACTTTACAAAAACTACTTAACAATTATACATTATTCATATTATCATCAAATTAAACATACAGATTTAAACATACAGTTTCTATCAAAGTCATTTATTCTTTGCAGTTGACACCCTCCATCCAAAAATTTATAGTTAAAAATGGTCAAAAATAATTAGTTAGAAGGTGTTAAAATTCAGAATTTAATGCTTAAATAAAAAATTATATGATATATATATTTTTTATTTTTTATTTTGTGTTTTTTGCTTTTTAATCTCTCAAACCTCTTACTAAGAGCACTAACAACAGTTTTCCTAATCAACTTTATATTCCCAATTTTGAAGAATATATCAACAAATCATTATCCAACAGTTTCTTTATCCTTATTTGACTCTCTATTTTAATCCCTATATAGGATTTTACTCCCCGGTGTGAGGGAGTCAAAAGACTGTTCTCTATATATACAAAATGATATTTCACACCCTCATTTAAGTGGACAACTCATCAATCATACACATCTTGACATTTTTTTACTACTTCATTTTCAAATTTTAAACTTAATATTGACTTATTTTTTAAAAATTAATTTCAAATGTATTCAAATTTAAAATTGATATAAATTTATTTAATTTATGTCAATATAATTATAAATATTATAAAAGTATTATTAATTATAAAATTTATTATTTTCAAAATTTAAATGAATCGTATTAATATTAAATTTAAAATATCACAAATTAACTTTTTAAAAGTTAATATTGATCTTATGTACATTTGCAACTACAATCCATTCAATACTCGCTCCATAAATTACTTAAAATTTAAAATAAAATAAAAATTATTTTACAGTGAAATATAATTGATAAATTATACTCTCTATTTTATAAATTATAAGATTATTATTAATTTTATGTTTTGACTGTTGGAATTTTTAAATTCAAATTTTATTATTTAAGGGATCAATATAAGGAACCTGTTGGGTACATAGAGAAAAAATTGAATCCCTATTTTTGCAGAATGACCTAATAGCACTGCAGAGTATGGATAAAGATAAGGAAATAGTTGTGAATACTCTAAAATACCTTAATATCTAGTTCTCAAAGCCCAACTAAAATTCGTTTAAGGCCCATTTAGATTTACAGACCATAAAAGTTTTAGGATTAATTACATATTTTAGTACATTTTTAGAAATAATTACAATAATGGTGCATCCATAAAATAATTATAAAAGTAATACACTTTTTTATATTTATTTATAATATTACTGCAATTAGGATTCTTTAATTTAGGAGATTAGTATGCAATTAGGATTGCTTAATTTAGGGGATTAGTATTGGTGGGCTGACATGGCAAATCTCCCTTATCTCTTCCCGTTAATTATTATTTTCTTATTCAAACACATTCAAACACAACAGACCCATTTTTGATCTATGTTCCTTTTTCTCTCTCTTTTTTCTTCATCCTCTTTTTTCCTACTATAAACCAAAGCGGCTTTCTCCCAACTCCCATAACTTTCGTACTGGTATTTCTCTCTAGAATATTCATCTTTTTCATCATCATAGTTGTTAGACTAATTAACTAATTGGTGGCGTAAATTGGTTAATGGATATTGATCTCCTTCAGGCTCTTGGGGGGTGCAACTGGTTTATTTTTATTATTATAATTTCTACAACTATAATCCCTTCTTCCTCTTCTTCTTTTAGTTCCTACTCCCGCAGATTAATTGCATGGCAACAAAACCTACTACTTTTCTTCTTCCTTTTGTTGGCCTCCTCCTCTTCATCATCTTTGGCCAGAAATGAAATCAGGTTACCAACATGTTTGGCCGAAAATAAAATTTAAGTGGAAAATTGTTGTCAGTTCCGTAATTGGATTATGTGGAGCTACATTTGGAAGTGTAGGCGGTGTTGGTGGTGGTGGCATATTCGTCCCAATGCTTACCTTGGTTATTGGATTTGATCCAAAATCAACAACTGATAAAAGAGATTGGTAAACAAACATTCATACCAAGATAACCAAACATTCATACCAAGGTTACCAAACCTTCATACCAAGGTTACCAATCCACCTCCACACCTGTAATTTTTTCATAGTGCAGTTGGTAACCAAACCTTCATACCAAGGTAACCAAACCATCATACCAAGGTAACCAATCCACCTCCACACCTTCAGTTTTTTTATAGTGCAGTTGGTAACCAAACCTTCACTCCAAGGTAACCAAACCTTCATACCAAGGTAACAAAACATTCATACCAAGGTAACCAATCCACATCCATACCTGCAATTTTTTCATAGTGCAGTTGCTAGCCAAAAATTTTACCAAGGTAACCAATTCAGTGTTATTAAGCTACCAATTTATTTTGAATGTGATGCAGTTGGTAGCCAAACCTTCATGCAGTGGGTAGCCAAACCTTCATACCAAGGTAACTAATTCAGTTTTATTAATTTACCAAATTATTTTGAATGTGATGTAGTTCGTAGCCAAGCTTTCATGCAGTTGGTTGCCAAACTTTCAGACCAAGGTAACCAATTCATACTGCAGGTGTGGAGGTAGATAGGTTGCTTTGGTATAAAGGTTTGGTTACCTTGGTATAAAAGTTTGGTTACCTTGATACAAAGGTTTGGTTATCAACATTACATTACACATCACTCTTTTATCTTTCTCTTTCCTATGCAATGTATAATTAATAAATTGGTTTAATAGTCCAAAAAAATTGGTTTAACAGTTGGGCAACCGAAACATCTTAAGAGAGTATGTGATGCCCCCAAAATAGGTATACATCACCCATTCTGAGTCGCCAAATACATGGTACATAAAATAAATAGAAACTTCTTTTATACAATACGACAACAGCGTAGCTTAGAGTTTTTACACGAATAATGTCTCATAGACAGTATTCAAACTCAAATGAAGTTCTCATTTCATTTATTATCACACTATTTCATAAAATAGTGAGGACTACTATAGCCACCATCTCGGACCGTCACTCTGTTCCTCGACTAGTCCCGGCTACGTTCTCATTTCCTAAAGAAAATAATGAAAGCAAAAGAGTGAGCTCAAACTATCCCAATAAGAAATATTATGACTAAGATAATGCAGAATAAATTATCGTTAGCCTTCAACGGTGTTAAAATAATAAAATATAATAAACATCAAGTTTATCTGCAGTGAAACAAGCAATCCATTAGAAGAGTCAAGTAGAACATGATATCTACTATCTTCTATGATTTAAAAAGTTTTTCATCAACTTTATTGCTGAGACTCAGCTTAATAAATAAACCACATCATCGAATCATCCCTGCACTACGGGCCAAGGATATTCATGTAATCATCAATGGTCATGATCATATCAACAACTGTCTATCAATGCACTACGAGCCAATGAGGACTTTTACCACATCATTTGTAACATTACGGTCATGATTATACCGAATAATCCCTAGTCATAATCATACCAATAAATAGTACATTTATGCACATAAGCCACAGATGACTTTTATCACAATATAAGCATGAGGATGATGATAATGATATAAGAATTCAATTAAAAGAAAGCAAAGGATAAATTTTTAAAGATTTATAATTTAATTTATCCAGAATTCAAAAATGTCCAAATTATCAACATGATACTGCTTTGTGGAGTAAAATTCAAGAATAATATTGTATCAAAAATTGATTTGGACAGCAAAGAAATCAATTTTTGTCATGAATAATTCCCCGGATAAATAGTACCCGAGTGAATAGTACCGAGTGAATAGTACTTCGGGAATAGTACCCCATGAATAGTACTTTGTGAATAGTACTCATGAATAGTACCTGTGAATATTACTTGATGAATAGTACCGTATAAATGAATACTACTCATGGACAGTACTCCGGCATGAAAAGCTTAAAATTTAACAAGAATGTGCAGAAAATATCCTTGTGAAACGATACTAGATGAAGCGCAAATTTCAAGGATATTCTACTAATTTCACGGAGTATAGAAATAATACTTTAACAAAATGAGGGTATAATCAGGAATACGAGACGAAATAATATTACTCACATACAACAGAGTATGGAAGAAAATATTATTCCTTATGAATACTGAACAAAATAATATCCCTTACGAACATTGAACGAAAATAATATTTCTTACGAATATTAAACGAAGACAATGAATATTGAACAAAAATGATATTTCTTACGAATATTGAACGAAAATAATATTCATACGAATACGAAAAAAAATATCTCTTCAGAATATGAAATAAATAATACCCCTTACCTCAGAAGAAGACTGGATACTCTCATAGTAAAGTAGCAAACTTCTCTTCTTCTTTCTCTCTATAGCTTCTCTCTCTATAATTGCTCTTGTGAGTCTTAGTGAATTGGTGAGAATGAAAGAAGAATGAACTTCTATTTATAAGAAAATATAGTTTTGATAATTGCACGTTTTGGGGCTCAAAATATTACAGTATAATACCTTCACCTTTTTCTTCTTTTTTAATTTAGTCATGCAAGTATTATCAAACTTGTACCACCTCCCCTAATAGTACATGAATGTGAATCAATAGTACATTCATGTGAATCAATAGTTCTATCCATGTGAAAAAATAGTTACAGCATAGTACCTTCATCTATACCTCTATTTTTAATTTAGTCATGCAAGTATTATTATCTATCTTGCACCACCTCCCCTTATAGTACATGCATGTGAATCAATAGTTATAAACATGTGAATTAATAACAATTAATTAATCATTTATCCGATTAATTACCCAATTGGTCAATATAACCTCCAGAAATCAATTATTATCGAAATAAATATCGATTTCCACTAACCCTAATAATCCCAACACAATAGAAATATCAATTTCATCTTTAATCAACACGAACTTATTCATCATTAATATTATAACTCGCAATATTTAACAACCAGATCATTCCGGAAAGAAGGGCTTCCGATAAGATTTCTCCTATTGGCGCCGCAATTAGGTGACCAAACCTCTCCTCGACAGAACTTTTTAGACATCGTCAATATTATAAATAATAATATGAATAACTTTTTCGTCTCAATTATTGATTTAATAATATAAAATATTATGCAGATGATACTGTGACAATAATTGAATCAATAATATGAGAGATATTATGCAACAATTACTGTAGCAATAATTGAGTATAATTGAGTGACTTCTCACGTAAGCATCAATAATCAATACCGTGTGCTACTATGCAACCACGCGTATTACTGTACTTTTACTATCGGGTAATTCAACAGTTTAACGGTAAAACTTTCACCGTTATTTTTAAAAATATTTTAGTCATTTTCTAACTACGACAGTACCTCCTTTATGGGGTCCACCAATGATTGTGCCGTCGTACGAATATTCCCTGTTAAAATGAATATTCTTCGACCGATCGAATATTCCCTGACACAACGAATATTTTATATCAACTTGCTTACTTTGCAAAATTTTCATATGTCACCCTTAACATTAACCTTTATCAATTTAACCATTTACTAAATAAAATAATAATTATAAAAAAATTGAATACTTTCATTTCATAAAATTCGTTGTGACTCCCCCAAAACAGGTATACATCACCCATCTTGAGTCGCCAAATACATGGTACAAAATTCAAATACAACTTAATTATACAACTGTAGTGTAAAATACGACAAAACATAATCTAAGAGTTTTAATAAGAATATTGTCATCTAGACAATATCCACACTCAATGGAGTCCTCATTACACTTATTGTCACACTATTTAACAGAATAATGAGGACTACTAATGCTATCATCTGGACCGTCAATCCGTTCCCCTACTCGTCCTAGCTATATTCTCATTTCCTGAAGAGAACAGTGAAAGAAATGGTGAGCTCAACTAGACCAGTAAGAAATATTATGACTAAGATAATGCAGAATAAATTATCCTTAGCCTTCAACAGTATAACAACTGATAAAATATAATAGACAACAAGTTTTAGATCAACAACTGCAACGAAAATAAGCAATCCATTAGAACAGTCAAGTAGAGCATAAAATCTACTATCTTCTATGATTTAAAAAGTTTTTCATCAACTTTATCATTTGAGACTCGACTTTAATAAATAAACCACATCATCGAATCATCCTCGCACTTTTACGGCCAAGGATATTCATGTAATCATCAATGGTCATGATTATACCGAATAATCCCTGGTTATAATCATATCAATAACTGTCCATCAATGCACTACGGGCCAATGAAGACTTTTATCACATCATTCGTTACATTACGGTCATGATTATACCGAATAATCCCTGGTCATAATTATACCAAGTTCATCTATGCACGTAAGCCAAAGATGACTTTCATCATAATATAAGCACGAGGATGATGACAATGACATAATAATTCAATAAAACAAGTTCAAGGATAAATTTTAAAGATTTATAATTTAATTTATCCAGAAATCAATAACGTCCAAATTGTCAACGTGATACTGCTTTGTGGAATAAAATTCAAGAATAATATTCATGTACCAAAAATAATTTGGACAGAACAAAAATATATTTTTCGGGTAAATGGTACCCCGTGAATAGTATCCTGTGAATAGTACTTTGGGAATAGTACCTCGTGAATAGTAACCCGGCATGAAAAGTACCCCAAATACCCGAGTGAATAATATTTTGGTGAATAGTAATTGGGTGAATAGTAACTCGTGAATAGTAACTCATGAATAGTACTCTGGTATGAAAAGTTCCCCGAATACCCGAGTGAATAATATTTAAGTGAATAGTAACCGGGTGAATAGTAACCCATAAATAGTAACTCATGAATAGTTTTCTGTCATGAAAAGATCACTAATTATCAACAAAGCTCAGAATAATATTTCCATGAAAAGATACTGGATGAAGCACAAATATCCAGGATATTCTACTAATTTCATGGAGTATAGAAGCCAAAACTTTAACCAACTGAGTATAATAGAATATATGAAACTGCAAATGGATTTTTGCTCGCCATGCGGTAATCCACGTAGACAGATCATTTCCATAATTTAATAAGGAATGAATACGAAGGATCATTCACCATGCATGCGGTAATCCACATAGACACGTTATTCCAACAGAATAATAAAGAATGGAATAACAGAAGAATTCACCAGGCGTGCGTAATCCGCAGACAAACAAAAGTTATTCCAATGTAATAATAAAAAATGGAACCGAATGTAAATGCGTAACTCTTGCTGCATGTGATATTCCAATGAATAATAAAGAATGAAACCAGTCATGCATAATCCGCATGCAGACGGGATATTCTAACGAGAATAATAAAGAATGGAATAACAACAGAATTCACCGCATGCGATAGATCGCATGAGATAGGTTATTCCCAATGTAATAATAAATAATGGAACCGTGTCATGCGTAATACGCATGATGCATGTGATATTCCAACGAATAATAAAGAATGGAACCAGTCATGCATAATCCGCATGCAGACGGGATATTCCAATGTAATAATAAAGAATAGAATAATAAAGAAATTCACCAAGCATGCGATAGATCGCTTGCGAGCATGAGTTATTCCAATGAGAATAATAAGGAATGGAATAATGTAAGAATTTCACCATGTATGCGGTACTTGATGTAGGCAAAAGTTATTCCAACATAATAATAAGAAATAGAATAACAATAGCTCTCTTCATGAATACAAAAGAAATAATACCCCTTACCTCAAAAGAAGACTGGATACTGGAATAGTGAGGTAGCAGACTTCTCTTCTTCTTTCTCTCTATTATAATTGTTCTATAGCTTTACTGAATTGGTGAGAAATGAAGGAAGAATGAGCTTCTATTTATAGGAAAATATAGTTTTGATAATTGCACGTTTTGGGGCTCGAAATATTACAGTATAATACCTTCCACTTTTTTTTCATTTTTAATTTAGTCTTGCAAGTATTATCAAACTTGCACCACCTCCCCTAATAGTAAATAATGTGAATTAAATGTTCATTCATGTGACTTAATAGTATAATCATGTGAAAAAATTAATTACAGTATAGTACCTTCATATATACCTCCATTTTTAACTTAGTCATGCAAGTATTATCAATCTTGCACCAACTCCCCTAATAGTACAAGAATGTGAATCAATAGTACACACATGTGAACAAATAGTTATAATCATGTGAATTAATAGTACTCCCTCCGTCCTAGGATAAAAGTCCTGATGGACTTTTCACGCATATTAAGAAGAGGAATAAAATGACAAAATTGTCCATAATAATGTCATTAAATATGGAGAGAGATTTAGAATAGGAAAAGTATGAGATATTTAATGCTACGGGCATAATAGGAAAAAATGTGTAAAAGTTTAGTTATTAAAGGAAAGTGAACATTTAACATGGGACTACCCAAAATAGTAATAAGGACTTTTATCCTGGGACGGAAGGAGTAATTAATTGCTCATTTATCCAGTTAATTACCTAATTGGTCAACATAACCTCCAGACATCAATTATTATCGAAATAAATGTCGATTTTCACTAACACTAATAATTCCAACACAATGGAACTATCCATTTCATTTTTAATCAACACGAACTTATTCATTATTAATATTATAATTCATAATATTTAACAACCAGGTCGTTCCCAGGAAAGAGGGGGCTTTCCGATAAAGATTTCTCCATATTAGATTATCTAACCTCTCCTTGACAGAACTTCTATACATTGTCAATATTGAAAATAATAATATGAATAACTTTGTCGTCTCAATTATTAATTTAATAATATAACATATTATACAGATGATACTGTGACAATAATTGAATCAATAATATGAGAGATATGATGCAAAGAATTATCGTAGCAATAATTGAGTATAACTAAGTGACTTCTTACGTAAGCATCAATAATCAATATCGTATTACTACTTATGCACCACCACCATTCTTCGTATTTTTACTACCGGGTATTTCAACGCTTTTAACGGTAACACTTTTCGTAATTATTTTTATAAAATGATAACTCTGCTGCTTTCTTACTACGACAATACTTCCGTTGTGGGGTCCACCAATGATTGTGCCATCGTACGGATATTTCAGACAAAAAAAATATTCCCCGACCAAACGAATATTTTATAACAACTTGCTTACTTTGCAAAAAATTTCACATATCTCCCTTAACTTTAACCTTTTATGAATTTAACCATTTACGAAATAAAAATAATAATTATAAAAAAATTGAATACTTTCATTACATAAAATTCGGGGTCTTACATTCGCGGTCTTACAATCTCTCCTCCTTATGAGATGAGGATACCTGGTATGTCGAAATTTAAGTACGTACCTGGTATGTCGAAGAGATGAGGATACCTCGTCAGATTCTAACTCTTGAGGTATAACCTTTGAGCGTAGAATATATTCATTCTTATCCAACATTTTAATAGGTATCTCCTCATACGTTAAATTTTCTGCTATCTCGTCTAGTTCTAATTCAATAATGTGGTTTGGGTCATCCACATATTTACGTAACATATATATGTGAAAAATACTATGAACACGAGACATACTTGGCGGTAAAGCGAGTCTATATGCCACAAATCCTACTCAATCGAGGATTTCGAATGGCCCAATTAAATTGAGGGTTGAGATTTACTCTCTTCGTCGATCCTTGCTTCTAGAATAACGCCATCTTGAACCTTCTTCTTCACATTCATCAGCTCTAGGTGTGTAGCTTAAGCGGCTTTAACTTTATTGATTAACCTCGATTCTACTCGTATTATCATCACGTGGGTCCCTAGAGTCTTTAACTCTATCTCTATCATTTGTAACTCATGCAAAATGGGCCTTTGCGTTGACAATATCGCACTCGTACCCGCATATGATCTTCTACTCAATGCGTCAACTACTACGTTCGCTTTTCCAGGATGGTATTGAATCGTATTATCGTAATCTTCAACAGCTCGAGCCAATGTCTTCGATGCATGTTACGTTCATTTTGTGTGAAGAACTATTTGAGGGTTTTAGAAATAGGTTTTATGCTGGGGTCAATACAAATTTTGATTTCACATTCTAGGGGTAGGCTAGGAAGTTCTTCAGAGAATACGTTAGGAAATTTATTAACGAGAGAACTATCATTCAAAATTGTGACTCTCATCCAAGACTTGGAGAGCATGTCACATTGATACCTATCAACTTGTCACTGTTATTCACGACGTGTCCTACGGAGAGTCTGGCTTCGGTGCATTCCAAAACTTGGAAGTCACCAGAGAATGGCTCGGGGATCTTTACTTATGGCTTAATATAAGAGTGATTGACTCTAGTGGTTTGGTTACTAGAATTCGCATAACATGTTGGTTAGGAAGGCTAACAACCTTACCAAAATAATCAATTTTAGCATGATGAGTAGTTAACCAGTCGATTCCTAAAATCACATCAAAGGCAAGTATTTTCAAAGAGATAAGATCGACAAGTAACATGAAAGTGTCGATTTGAATCAAACAAGATTTATAAACAATGGATGTAACGAAGGTTTCTCCCAACGGAGTTTCAATAGACAAGTCAAAGTCTAATTTCTCCAGAGTTAAATTTAAACGTTGAGCGCAAGTAGGAGAAATAAAAGAGTAGGTAGAACCGTATCGAATAAGGTATAGACTTCGTAAACGTTTATGGTTAACTTACCCATGATAACTTCGTTTGGGTTCCTCGACAAAAACTCTCACTTAACAACTGACTTTGACTTATCTAGGACATCCTTTGGCGTCACCATCCCATCTGGCCATGACTATACTACACGACAAAATCAAGATCGGTGACCTTCTCTTTCGCAATTGTAACACGCTTTGGACTGCATCGTGCAGTTTGGACTGATGTGTCCCTCCCCTCCGCATTTGAAACATACAATCGGTGGTCGTTCTCCTTCCTTGAAAATGGGTGCTGGTGCTGCTGTCTTTCCATCATTGTTGAACCTTTTCTTCATAAAATTGTTCTCACCTAGTTCACCTTTCCTATTATCTTGGCCATGATTACCACCGAAGTGGTTACCATTTCTTGCCTGATAATTTCCTCCACAATGGTTATCATTGTTCCGATGGCTGTTGCCACTGGTACGATTATTATCGTGTTGTTGGTTGTTGCCTTTTGGTTGGGCTGACTCATTACCGCACTCCAATAACTGAGCCATATTCACAACATCGGAATATAAACAAAGTTTGTGAGAAATAAGGTATTGAAGTATTATGGGTTTCAAACCACTTAGGAACATCTGCGTCATACGCTCCTCATCATCTACCAAATGGGATGCAAACCGGGATAACTCGGCAAACTTAGCCTCGTACTGTGATACAGTCATATTGGTTTGCTCCAACTTGATGAATTCAACCTCCTTCATGTGACGAATACTTTTAGGAAAGTAATTGTCGTTGAACAATTCTTGGAACTTCTCCCAAGACAACTTGAGTGCGGCAGGTTGAGTACATTTTACATATTTCCACCAGTAATCTGCCTCTTCACGCAACATAAAGGTGGCAAAGGAAACCTTTTGCTCCTACGAGAATTCCAAGACATCAAATATCTTGGCGATTTTCTTTATCCACGTCTCCGCCTTAAGTGGTTCTGGCTTTCTCAAAAACTCCGGTGGTCCCAACTCCTTGAACTGTTTAGCGGTGACCGTACGAGAGTTGCCAGTGTTTCCACCTACATTTTGAACAAGAGTCGTTCTCGCCTGATGTTGCATGAATTGCATAAAGCCTCTGAACATCTCATCGATCGTTCATCATTTAGTCAGCGTTGTTGTTTTTCTGAGGATTATTGACATCCTGATGCACATTATCTTGGGTATTGATCGTTGGTGACTCAACAGTCTCATGTGCTTCATTGCTTATCTCAACATTTTTGGATGCCATTATCAAATACTGCCACAAAACAAGGGTTAATTGACATATCACATATTATCCCTATACTCTGACCGACCAAAAAAATACTAAATAAACTTAGGTAGGTCATACTAGCGAAGGAATTTCCCGTCTCTCCCCTCCTAGTTCTAGTCTCACATCTTAGCTAAGGATCATATTCCTAAGCTTTGATACCAACTGTGACGCCCCCAAAATAGGTATACATCACCCATTCCGAGTCGCCAAATACATGGTACATAAATCAAATACAAACTTCTTTTATACAATACGACAACATCGTAGCTTAGAGTTTTTACACGAATATTACCTCATAGACAGTATTCAAACTCAAATGATGTGACACCCCCAAATCCGGGCACCTCAATCCCACAGATTTGGTGTTCACTATCTAATTAAATCATAACTAACTACCCATAAACAAAGGATATAATTAAACTCAAAAGCTTAAACAATAAATCTCCCACCAAAGGGTTACATAATCTCAAATAAATCCCAGGTCATCTAACCTTTATTACAATCATCAGCGGAAAACTAAAACATAATCATAATTAAATCTATTACATAAGCTTCATAAATAAAATATAAATTAAACGTTGTTGTCTAATCAAGCACTTTGTCCTTGCCCTTGCTTGTAGAAAGCTTTTCAAACTTCGTAACTTCATCTGCATTGTTTTGTGCAAGAGTGAGCAAACAATTGCCCACAAGAAGGATAATATACAATAACATTTTATGAATGACAATTAACCGAGCTTTCAATGGTAAAGTATTCTTACCGGAACAATAAACTTTAATTCAACAGCTATGAGTTCAATGGAATAATGAACGTTTAAGTTAACAATAGATATCCACATCAAAGAATACACTGAGGGTCACAAGACCACGAACTCTATTCTAGGTTTTCAAGTATTTCTACTTTAACCTTTAACAGTCTAAAAGACAATAATCATCATCTATGTCCTAGGTTCACATGTGTTTCTACTGTAACCTTTAATAGTCTAAACGACTATATGGACCATCATTCCGTACTCCAGGTGATCAGCCCTTTGTACAATGTATTACGCAAACATTTTAACGCTATTGCGTAGCTCTAAAATAATCCCCTGATATAGGGTTATTCATCTCAGCTTAGATTATCAGGTTCCGAACCAAAGGAAGTCTAGATTTTTAGAACGCTCATCAACTAAGTATTGGTTGAATCAGATAGGAACCAATAACTATTCAAGGGTTTGATTATAATATCTTCATGAACAAGGTATATCGATGAATCAATAAGGCTAGAGTATTAACAATTTCTAAGTTGAACAAATGTTATCATTGACAACATGCTTTCAAAGTTGTGTGAGTACATAAACAATCCAAAGGAAGTTTGGTTTGGGTAGACTTCAAGGGTAATTTAGAGTTTGGAACATTCATCAACTAAGGATGAGTTGAATTGGTAAAGAATTGCTAAACAACTTAGAGTTCGGTACAATAACGTAAGATAGTACAATGATATTAAAGAACGAAGGTCAAACAATGCTTATTAGTAAATTTGAATAAACACACTTCTTACAATAATAATACAGACTTTGAATAAAGAGATAAAGATTAACTAACTTGCTCAACAATAAATGAGGGTTAAAGAACTTGCATGACAATAAATCGTTAAACAAGAGATTAGAAATAGAGAATTTGCATAAGTATAACATAACAGTGAAAAGCAACCTTGCTGAATAATAAAGTAGCAAAGGTTAGAGAACTTGCCTCGTGCGTAAGTTAAACAATCACTACTCACGTTCACCCCAAGTCCTACACATACCATATGTATTGACAATACACATTAGTTACACTAACATTACCTTCATGAGATGCTTTCTTAGTTTTAGTAAAGCTACTAACTAAGTTTAAGTTTAAACAACATCGCATCTTTTCATTACTTTTTAGTTTTATTACAACTACTTAAGTGATCATGTAATTGCACCACATACATAACCAGAAATTTGGCGTTGGGGCGCGAAATTTGGCGCTGGGGCGCCGAATTACAGAATACCCATAACCAGAAACAAAACCAAGCTACTATTCTTAATTTCTAACACCAATTTACATATATAACTTATGAAAATTACACATAAACTTCACCAAGCATACAAATACTAACATAACACGACTTAAACCATAATTCTAGAAAAGTGAAATACTAGAATAACATATTTTAAAACCAAAAACTCCATTTTTGATATTCATTCTAGAAATCAACACTGTGAATGCATTACTTGATCAAATCATCTCATTCGAACTACGTTATGCTCGTATCTCAATGAAATACCAAATACAAGTTTTAATTTACAGTTTTTCATAAGAATTGACCATCCAAATTGGTACTTATCTATGCCATACAAAGAATGCATATACTGACATTACTTTCCTCCTACTGTCAAACGCAATTAGCATACTATTCTGGTTTAAACACAAATTCTAATCATCATAAACACATACAACTACAAGTACTCAATTGTATAATCGTAAACTTAGAATTTTGAATTCACAGAACATGTAAATTATGCTGAACTCATACATATACATATATTATATCAAAGTTATAGAACATACCTTCAACTACTAAAATAATTCTTGCTAAAAATCACTAGTATTGGCTTTGAAATCCTCAAGCTTCCTCTTAATCTCTCTCAATTCTCAGACTCTCTTCTCTTCTCTTTTTCCTTCTCAATAGACTATCTCTAATTTAAGCGTAAACAATAAATTGATATAGCCATAATACCTATACTAAATATATCGGTTACCAACTAATAAACGTATCTATTATAATTATATTATTTATTTTATTTGATTTTCAAAAACTAGAAATCCCAAAAGCCTAAGGCTTGTTTGGCAACCATTTAAATTTTAAAGAATTAATCATACTTAAGCCTTGTTTGACAAAACTAATTTAAATCCTTTTTAATTTATTTTAATAAACACTTTAGTTTAAAATTATAGTCACATACTATATTTTAATTAAATATAGCATTTTAGCAAATATCACCAATTATAATTTTCATTATAACTTTATTTAATAATTTAACATACCATCTAAATTATTAAATTAACACAACAACATAACACCTCATGTTATAATACAAACCTCTAAATTATAAATTAATTTAATTTAGAAAATTCTCCAATCATTTATATTCACCAACCATCACATCAACAAATATTTATTTAACAATAAACACCTCAAATAATATTTATATAACTCAATAAATATTTAAATTACAATTTGAAATTTCAGATCGTTACATCCTTCCCTCCTTATAAGGATTCTGTCCCCAGAATCACAATTTAAACATTCAAATCATCACATTCTCCCCTACTTACAAAGATTCTGTCCCCAGAATCTAAGACACAGACTAAACAAATAACTCGGGACAGTTCTTCATCATATCAAATTTGAGTTCCCACGTAGCCTCTTCGACATTGTGGTTCCTCCATATCACCTTCACAGAAGGTATAACTTTATTCCTGAGCACTTGTTCTTTCTTGTTAACTTATCTAAATAGAAATTTCCTCGTAGAACAACCATAACGGTTCGTACTTGATCACACGATTACAGTCGAGCTTGTTCGATCATATCACCGAAACATGAAAAACATTACAAATACGCTCTAAATGTAGAGGTAAGGCTACCTCAAAACCATTTTTTCACCTCTTTCACTCTTCCTATACTATAACTGATTTATACCCACTATAGTTCATCAAACTTACCACACTTTGGAAATTCAGGAACTTGCCACAATCATGTGAGTTTAGGAACTTATCCTAGTCAGACCATAGGCGTCCATTCGCTGAGGGGTTCAAAACATACCATATGATTATGAGTCATGAACTTACCATATGCTTTAGTTTTAAGAACCAAACCCTAATATCATCTAACTATCAAATATATACATGAGAAAAGAATCACCTTTCCACCACATATACATGGATAGCGCGATCTGAAGCATTCCAATGATTATCAATGAGATAAACCAAGTATATGCACAAAACCTTTGCCCATACAAAAGTTTGTACGACTTAGTCACCATATGAGTCTTCAGTTGAAATCCCACCGAACATTACCTTACTCTTCAATTATTTTTAACTTGTTCATAACTTGATCAATGCGGATTCCTCGTACGACGATATCGAAAACTTCTCATGCACTTAGCACGCCTTCCGATGTCTACATTTCCTTTTAGTGTGGCAATCGATTTGCAAACGATATGACATACTTATTTTAATTATGTTCCACACGTTCTTGCAAACCTCTCTGAAAATTCGATGTGAATCGTGAATCTCGGTTTGACACAATTGACACTAAAACACCACGTGTTGAAACAATTTTGGAAACATATAACTTTGCACACTGATCGATAGGTAATATGCTAACTTTGACATACTATAAACTCTATCACATATCTTGCCACAATTAGTATTATCGAAGGCAATATATATATTTTCGCGCTTCCTAGTTGATTCAACATATATATTTTATGCAAATTTTTATTTTTTTTTATATATCTCACCCTACTACTCAAAAATAACATCGTTAAATCCTCAGGGCAATCATTAATACCTCTACTCTGAATCGTGAGTCAAATACCCTTTCACATAAAAAATTTTAAATGACGCGATACATAAGAAATGACCATCGCTTCCGCTTTTAAACACACACCGACTAGTATATTATAGGATGCGTCGCTATATAACACAACATTCTTGTATTATCTGGTAGAGACATCACATGTGTCATATTAATTCCAATACAAAAATTCTACACATTAACTTAAAAGAATCAATATTCACACTTTCCATATTTAGGGAATAGTCTAACTTTTCTTGAAGCGAATCTAGTTTCTAAACGAATTCATCAGGCATAAATTAACAAGTGGCACTTGAATTAGATAACACGTTACCGTACAGATAACTATTTGGAACCATATCTTGCCTTATGTCCTGGATCGTCATGTTGGTTGATTGTTCGGTTGGTCGACTCAGCGGAGCTGATTCTACAATAACCAGTTTGTCACTGCCCCCTTTGCTTCCACTTGCCTTTCCTACCACTTTCTTTGGGCACTCTCGAGCCAAGTGCTCCTTCGATCCACACGTGAAGCAGGCTTCCTTCCTCGGTCTTGAACACTTTGGTGCAATGTGGCCCTTCAAGCCACAATTAAAGCACACCTTTTTTCCCTTCAAACAAACACCTACATGTTTCTTTTCGCAGTTGCTACACGCCTCCACCTTCTTCTTTCCCTTCCCTTGTTGATTTTCAGCGTTAATATAATTGTCCCACTTTCTTTTCCAGGCGTTACCGATATAACTATCATCCACCATATCATCTGCACTCATCCTTCCCCTATGCTCTTGATTGTATGCCAGTGTATTACCTTCCCCATCTACATCAATCGTTCTTTCAAATTTCTGTTGTAAATGAATTTGGTTGGAACATCGAGATTTGATTGTATAGCCGAAAATTCAGCTTGATTTGCCGTGCTCCCACCGGAAAAATTCACCAATTGTAATCTTTGGATTTGCGTTAGCTTCCCTATTGTATGCATATTCCTTGGGTCTCTGCGACGTTCTTTGTCTTCTTCTAAAGCGGCATCTTCTTTGCTTTAAAACTTATACCATTAGATCATTGTCCACACACGCATTAAAATTTTCAAACTTATCTTAACCACTTATAGATAATAAATAACGATTATACAATTGAGTACTTGTAGTTGTATGTGTTTATGATGATTAGAATTTGTGTTTAAACCAGAAAAGTATGCTAATTGCGTTTGACAGTAGGAGGAAAGTAATGTCAGTATATGCATTCTTTGTATGGCATAGATAAGTACCAATTTGGATGGTCAATTCTTATGAAAAACTGTAAATTAAAACTTGTATTTGGTATTTCATTGAGATACGAGCATAACGTAGTTCAAATGAGATGATTTGATCAAGTAATACATTCACAGTGTTGATTTCTAGAATGAATATCAAAAATGGAGTTTTTGGTTTTAAAATATGCTATTCTAGTATTTCACTTTTCTAGAATTATGGTTTAAGTTGTGTTATGTTAGTATTTGTATGCTTGGTGAAGTTTATGTGTAATTTTCATAAGTTATATATGTTAATTGGTGTTAGAAATTAAGAATAGTAGCTTGGTTTTGTTTCTGGTTATGGGTGTTTTGTAATTGACACCCCATTACCAAAGTTCAGCGCTTCAAAGATCAAAAATGGGCCATGTAGCTCACACTCAGTATACTGAACTCACACCCCAGCCTGGTATCTCAAGGCTTCCAAGACACCACTCGATCCAGCACCCAATACTTAAAAGTTATCTCGAGTTGGGCAGTTTTGACCTCATGTAGTAAAATGACCATTACCTTTGCATACAAACTCCGATTGAGGATATTCAAGATGATTCGGAAAGAAGACGAATAAGCCTATAACTTTTATTCTTTAAGGTTTTCAATTTGAAATCGTTATGAAGAGTAAAAATGGTCATTTTTAGGACTGTTGTGTATTTGGAGCCAATCGAAGGGCGTTGGGATGCGCGAATACAAGTGCAACCCTTTGTGTATTAGTATAACTTAATGATAACATGTTAGACATGTAATAGGATGTTGTATCAAGTTGTTAATATGTATGTGGTGTAATTACATGATCACTTAAGTAGTTGTAATAAAACTAAAAAGTAATGAAAAGATGCGATGTTGTTTAAACTTAAACTTAGTTAGTAGCTTTACTAAAACTAAGAAAGCATCTCATGAAGGTAATGTTAGTGTAACTAATGTGTATTGTCAATACATATGGTATGTGTAGGACTTGGGGTGAACGTGAGTAGTGATTGTTTAACTTACGCACGAGACAAGTTCCCTAACCTTTGCTACTTTATTATTCAGCAAGGTTACTTTTCACTGTTATGTTATACTTATGCATATATTTCTAATCTCTTGTTTAACGATTTATTGTCATGCAAGTTCTTTAACCCTCATTTATTGTTGAGCAAGTTAGTTAATCTTTATCTCTTTATTCAAAGTCTGTATTATTATTGTAAGAAGTGTGTTTATTCAGCTACTAATAACTATTGTTTGACCTTCGTTCTTCAATATCATTATACTATCTTACGTTATTTTACCAAACTCTAAGTTGTTTAGCAATTCTTTACCAATTCAACTCATCCTTAGTTGATGAATGTTCCAAACTCTAAATTACCCTTGAAGTCTACCCAAACCAAACTTCCTTTGGATTGTTTATGTACTCACACAACTTTGAAAGCATGTTGTCAATGATAACATTTGTTCAACTTAGAAATTGTTAATACTCTAGCCTTATTGATTCATTGATATACCTTGTTCATGAAGATATTATAATCAAACCCTTGAATAGTTATTGGTTCCTATCTGATTCAACCAATACTTAGTTGATGAGCGTTCTAAAAATCTAGACTTCCTTTGAAGTTAATTCCCAACCAAACTTCCTTTGGTTCGGAACCTGATAATCTAAGTTGAGATGAATAGCCCTATATCAGGGGATTATTTTAGAGCTACTGTGATAAGCGTTAAAATGTTTGTGCAATACATAAAGTATAAAGGGTCGATCACCGAGTACTGAATGATGGTCCATATAGTCGTTTAGATCATTAAAGGTTACTGATAGAAACACACCGTGAACCTAGGACATAGATGATGATTATAGTCTTTTAGATTGTTAAAGGTTAAAGTAGAAATACTTGAAAACCTAGAATAGAGTTCGTGGTCTTGTGACCCTCAGTGTATTCTTTGATGTGGATATCTATTGTTAACTTAAACGTTCATTATTCCTTTGAACTCATAGCTGTTGAATTAAAGTTTATTGTTCCGGTAAGAATAATTTACCATTGAAAGCTCAGTTAATAGTCATTCATAAAATGTTATTGTATATTATCCTTCTTGTGGGCAATTGTTTGCTCACTCTTGCACAAAATAATGCAGATGAAGTTACGAAGTTTGAAAAGCTTTCTACAAGCAAGGGCAAGGACAAAGTGCTTGATTAGAAAACAACGTTTAATTTATATTTTATTTATGAAGCTTATGTAATAGATTTAATTATGATTATGTTTTAGTTTTCTCCTGATGATTGTAATAAAGGTTAGATTACCTGGGATTTATTTGAGATTATGTAAGATCTAGAAGGGGGTTGAATAGATCCTTTTTATTTCAAATACTTTTACGGTTTATGTTGTATTGTTCATATTTAAGTATATGACAAACATAAGAATCTTTTTATTTCAAATACACATGAAATAAGTAAAAGATTCCCCTTCATTGATATATTAAATAATCATGCATACATTGTTCGTTGGGTTAGTTTAGTTGTAGCGGTTAGAACATACATAGCAGATTATAGCGATTATAGACATAATGTAAATGACATAATGTAAAAGACCTGAGGGTTTAAGTGGTTTAGAGACTCTCAGCTCTAATCCACTCTTACTACTTTCAACTAGCGAGGATTTCCACTAGGAAGAAGGCGGCACCACAGAATCTCTACGATTCCTTGAGGCCCGGCTGACCTTGGGACTTGATTCACTAAGAACTCTTGAGGCCGGCTGACCTTGGGACTCCTCTAGTTCTTAAGGAACTCTTGAAGCCAATGAGGCTTGGAACTTCATTTAGTCCCTTTGAACAAGGACCCTTTGGCCTGCTTTGTTTAGTCCCTCGGACACGAGGACCCTCTTGGCCCTGCTTCATTTAGTCCCTCTGGACAAGGACCCCTCAGGCCTTGGCTTCGTTGAGTTATTTGTTTGTTGTTGTTGGAGTCGGTGCTGAGCTGCTAAGATGTCTTCATGCTCTGAATATCTTCTATCCTTAGCAGCTTGGCTTGATCATCCTTGAAGAAGCGGTTGAGTATTGCATGATGCTCGACTTCTTAGGTTGCTCAACTACTCCTACGGATGACCCCTTGATGAAGCTTGCCTTGAAGATCATTCTTCTTGGTACTTGATGGTACGCATGCATGAGAGGCTTCTAAGATGAATGTAAGCTCTTACATTAGGTACTTAAAAACTTTCTCATGCTTGTCACCAAGATGGCTTTTGTGATCTCCCTTCTTGCTCCTCGATGCCTTCCATGATGGACTTGCTAAGGTGTTGTAGGCTCTTCTCTATTGTACTTAGAGTCTTCCCATGATGGACATCCGGATGGCATGATGCTCTTCTTTCTCTCTCGCGATTCGAGAACACTCTTCATGTAGTAGAACTCTCACTTCTACATAGTAGAACTCACACTTCTACTTCTTGCTTGATCGACTTACGAGTGTTCTTGGTGGATCGTAGAGTGAGCCTTTGGACTCACTATCACTTGATTAGATCAGATCCACCTTCTCTCCAAAACTCAAAACTCCAGTGACCTTTGATCTTTGAAGCTCTTCTACATTTATACACCTTCCCAATCCTTGGTTGGAAAGTAGCCATTGGAAGCTATTCAAATGTCTTCCACGGATCTCAAGTTGCTTGAGGTAGGCGCTTGATGTGACATGACATACTTTTTTCTAACTCTGCGTCTCTTATTTCACCTACCTGTCGGATGTATCACTTTACTATCTTGGGCGGGTTGAAGACTTTATTTCTTGATTTCTTGATCGAGAGGTTGTCCTTTTGCATCGATGCTCTCAATAAGCACTTGTCCAAATATTACCCTTGATTGAGCCGTTGCCAATGCTTGGTCTTGGTATCCGAACTCTACGATTACGATGCATGCGTCTTGAGGACTGATCGTAGTGTCTTGTTGAGTGTTGCTCGTTGACTTAGTAGAGTTAACACTACGATCTGAAGAGTGTTGATTGGATGTTGATTGGATCTTCAATGTAGAACACCTCTTCCTTGTATTGTGCGATGCTTGATACTTCTATTTGCTTTGATTATTTCGAGATCTTGATGGCCTAATTCCTTGCTCTGGTCCCCTTACGAATATCAAGACACTTGATTTGTGGCGTCCGACTTGCTTTCTCTGGTGATCTTCCGCTCACTTATCATCAATGAGGCCGACCACGCACTTAATCACTTTAGCCTTGCTCTTGAAGGTGACCCGTATCTCGGTTCACCTTCCATCAGTTCTTTCTTTTTGTTTGACAAACACTACGATCTGGTTGCTTCCAAGATCGTTGTCTTCATTCTCTTGACAACTCTCGCATTAGGCGACTTTTCCTTAGTCATTTCTTTGAAGTCTTCTTTGAATCATCTTGTGGAAGACTTCATCACGAATGGCCTTTCAACTCGATCTTGATCTTTGATTGGATTGGTGCTTACTTCTTACGCTAGCTTTGCATGCCATTCGTTGAGTGCTCTCTGGTTCCCTTCTCTTGTGGATTGCATCTTTGCGATTGCCACGGAGAGGCCGTACCTTTGGATATTAAGGAGTGCTCATTCTTTGAGAATCGTATCTACTCTCTACGATTACGACTTGGCATTGTGAGCACTTACATTTGGAGTCGTGATTACGCACTCTACGATTGACTTTGGTTTTCTTGAACACTACGATCCACGAGATCGATCTCTTGACACTCTACGATTTACGCCTTGTGCTTGTTGTCTTCATCGATCTTGCCCGACTACGATCTCTGTATGCACTCAATGGACTCTACGAACTCAGAGTGTAGTCTACGATCCTTGACTTGGCTTCGGAATCACTAGGCTCTACGACTCTGAGTGTAGTCTACGTTTTGGACTTGGCTTTGGCAGATGATCGTTCGGCTCTTAGGCGAAATTGTCTCTGATTACGAACATGACTTCCTCGGCACTTTACGATCCAGGAAAGCTCTTCTCGATACACTACGATCCTTCTTCGTTTCCCCTGGCGTCTCTGAACTCAGAGATCTCTTATCTTGCATACTCCTATTACGCCTCGATAGCTCCAGAGTTAACCTTGACTCACTGGCGGACTACGACTTACAGTGCGGTGCTTTCGGCGATCGAGACTAGCCTATCTATTACATCATAAGATCAACCTAACAAGCTTGATCTTTCTATATTTATAGTCCTTGTACATCATTTCTTTTTAAGGACTTTACAAAGTTTGTTTTGCTTATAGGAGGATCAACTAACATATTTGATCAATTCATTCTAAGTCCTTGTACATATATTTCTATTATCTATCGAAAGGACTTTTCTGACTTTTCTTCATGCAAGCATACTTGCATATTCATTCATTTATATATATCATAATCAAATCATATATTAAATAGGAATATCATTCACATGTTTATTCCTGACAATCTCCCCCTATTTGATTATGACAAAAACAATAAGTGCATATGCATGTTATGAATGAATCTTAGATACAGTGAGTAGCTGTATTTCTAAACAGTTAATCATGAATGTCATTTATATTAATATGGCAATTATATATTCAGACATTCTATATCCTGGATCCAGAACATACCTAACAGGTTAGAGTTGTACCTCCTTGGCTCCTTGTATGTTTCCAGGATTCTTGTTGATCAGCTACTCATCTGATTTCTCTTCTTTTGCTCTTGCTTGCTTTGCTCTTGCTCCCCTCCCCCTCGGATGATGACCTTTTGTCTCTACTTGGTTCCCCTTCATCATCTTTCTTATATGGCTCCCCTTCAGATGATGATACTCTTTCAGTAGCTACTATCTTCTTTGACGTCTTCTCTCCTCTTGACCCTCTGCTCTTCTTCTGATGCCCCTTGCTCCTCTTCTTTCTATGCCTCTTTTTCTCCCCCTTTTTGTCATTAATCATTTGAGACAGCTGCTCCATGTTGGAATTAAGCTGCTCCATCAGGTAGGAGGTGTTGGCAACTTCAAACTTTAGTTCTTGCTGACCTAGCTCAAGTTGTACTGAGAATGTTTGCTTCATATCGTCAATCTTGTCAGAGAGGGTTGCGATCTGCTTTGCATTTGCCTCCTGAACTTGTAGAGCTTCAGCCTTCTGATCTTGTATTGCCTTCTGATAGATGTTATCCCTCTCTTGTAGTTTGAGAGATACATCAGCCAAGATAGCTTGAAGTTTGTGCTTGAAAGAATCATCTCCAACCTTATCTGCTTACATGATTCTTTAGTGAGCATAGAGATCTTTTGCTTAAATCATCGAACTTTTTCGTAATTCTGCTCCAGCGGTTTGATCCTCTTGATTGGCGACTTGACTTGGGCGATGGATTGGACTCTACGATTGTCATCTTTGGATGATTTTCAAAGGTGTGGATAATCTGAACAATCGTGGAGTACCAATTGCTTGTGGAGGATGATGGAGTGTCTGATAGCAATGCTTGATCATAAGAAGGCTTCTTGGATTGGGCTTGAACATGATCGGTAGTAGAGTTAACAGACTCTCGATCGGCTCCTTGGTCGTGACCCTTCTTCCTTGAGAATCCACTCTACGATCGTAGGGATATAGAGATTTCTTAGCTTGTCGATAGATCTTGAAGTGAAATTTGGTTGGTTATCATCTTGGTAGCATAAGTTTTCACCCTTGGAAAGTTTTGAGCTACGGTTCCATGCTTGGAAAAGTCTTGTAACACCGGTGAAGTAACTTCCATCTCCTTGATGAAAGGCCTTGACGAAGGCATTGATTGGAAGAACCATCTCATCGACCAAATCATCGGGGTTGTAGAGAATGGTTGTGCGGTCCATTTCCATGTTGTTCCGGTTCTTGACTAAGTCGAAGGAGGTCATTCTTACTATTACGATCTTTCACCTCCATGGTTTACCCATCATGGGGAGGAGTTTACGATGGTTCATTGGGAACTTCTACCACAATTCTCTTGGTAAATCTTGCGGTGAGAGAGCGAGGGTGGGAGTTACGAGTCTTTTGATTCCTTATCTTGAGTTGGAATCATTTTCTACTTCTTCCTTCTACGGACTAGAACCACTTAGATCGACTTGATGAGATAGTCTTTCTTCTTTGTAGCATTTCATTATCGAGAATCTTCTTGATCATCTTGACAAAGAGACCTTCTTCTTTGAATTTCATTGTCGAACTTTCTTGACAAGTCTTTCCTTAGATTCTTCTTCTTCTTTTTGGCTTCTTCTTGACATCTTCTTCTCACGGGGATCTGATTCATCATCACTTAATTGATGATGGCATTTGATTGGCTCTTGTTCCTCTTGGAGGCAAAGGCGGGCTTCTAGACTGTAGCTCTTCCTTCTTCGTGGAGGTTCAACTATTGGAGAGACAGACTCTTCTTCTTCTTCTTCTTCTTCTTCTTCTTCTTCTTCTTCTTCTCTCTTCTCTCGACTTCTCTTGCTCATCGGATAAACTTCTTTGGAGATCGGCCTTTGGCGGGGAGATTCTTCTTTCTTGGCCTCATCACTTTCCTGAGCCATCATGAGAGCTTTCTTGGTTTGAGGGACATGTTCATCTTCTTCTTCTTTGAATAGCATTTTCGACCCATTCTACCCAATTTGGTTGGGGGCGATTGCATTTGGGGATGCACTTTGATCATCATGAATTTCTTTTTTTTCATCAGAGTTGCTTCTCTGAGAATTTTCCATGGGGCTAGAGCACTTTTCTTCATCGGCGATTTGGTTTCTTTCTCTTCTTCTCTGACTCTACGTCCCTTTCTTGATGAGATGTATTGATTTGAGAAGCTAAAATGGGTTGTCATCCACTTTAGCTTTCTTCTTGGCCAGCCCTTGAAGCAACTTCTTTTCTTCTTCTTTTTGTGGTTTCGATGGTTTGGGCCTTTTCTTCTTTATCCTTGTTCGAGGAGGAGACTCTCCTTGGTGGGGCTGGGCTTTCTTCACATCACCGACTCTTTTCACCACTTTTGATTTCTTCTGGTGGTGTGTGATTTGATTTTCTTCTGCAGTCATCGGACTTCGAGCTCTCTCTGTCTCTACTATCTTCCTTTTCTTAGCGAGAGGCTCTCTGCTTTGCTCCCATTTGTCGACCTTTTGTTCTCCTTGGGGTTCTTCTTCTAGTTTTCAAATAAGCTGTGGAGACATTACTTTGTGCACATTCGGGGCTTCTCCTCATCATCCTTGATCTTTCCCCTAGCTTTTCTTGATGTATGATACTCAATGACCTCCATGAAATACCTTGGTGGGGGCTTCTTCTCGACCTTCTCTACCCACTTGGAGATCGATCAAACAAGATAGCTCCAAAAGTCGATTTGTTTCTTGAACTATTGATGACATGATTTTCAAGCTGTTGGTCGATCAACATGTCATGTGCGGTGTTCTTACAGTATGCACTTTCCAACTATTTGACAAGGAACTTCATATTGCTCGAGAAACTCCTTCTTCTTCATGTCCTTGAAACTAGGGTTTCTTTGATACCCCATAACTTCCTTTGCTAGTTCGGTGTTGACATTATCAAGGTTCTTTAGCCCTTGGTTAGGAAAACCTAGGCATTGATTGAGGTCGAAAGATTTTAACTTGAGAGAGGCCGACCTTTAACCTTGGTAGTAGTAGGGTTTCAAATTTATAGAGAGCGTTTGAGTAGAATTCTTTAACCGGTTGCGATGAACTTCGAGTATTTGCCTCGAGGCATTACGAAAATCGACCTTCTTTACAAGCTCGAGAATATCCACGAACTTCTTTTGATTTCTCAAGCGATTTGGTTCAATGAATACCGGTGATCACTTGCCGTTTTCCATTTTGAGTAGTTTGAAGAATGTGGGTATTAGATATAGAAGTTTATGCGAGATGGTACATGCAGTTGGTAAGGCTACGGAGGTTAAGCGATTTTGCTCTTGAAAAGCTTTCTAGGGTTTTGAAAATGGGAGGAAAAAGGTTCGATATCTTTTGGTAGCTTGTCTGCTGATTTGAACTTGTCTTTATGGCGGTTCCTTCTAACTCTGCATACTCGGTGATGTGTCAATTGTCCATTGGTTGCCGTTGCCCGATAATGGTATAACTCCCCATAACTTTTTAGTTATTAGAGGTGGGCGTTTAATTGGCGTGGCTTTGACCGTTGACCTTTTGATTAATAGAGTAACAACATGATGAGATAGCTATAGACTCTACGATTTCATTTGTTTACTCAACGATCAATTTACGAGAGATCTTTGCGATGGATGGCTTTGTCTTTCCTCCTTACTTGATGCGGCGTAGCTCGATCAACGATGTATTGAACTTATCTCCTTAACTTGAATGGCTTAGCGGATGTCTCATTCTTCATGCTCCTTGTGAATTTGGAGTACCCTTTGGTAGAACTACGATCGTTGAGTTGTCTTCTCGATCATTTGCGGTTGATTACTACTGATCGTTTAGTCCTTTTCAAACTCAACTCTACGATCGTTGGTGACTTGATTCTTCTGAGATGAACTAGATCAAGTATTCCTTCTGGGATAAGGTAGCTCAGGAAGGGCCAACCTCTTAGAGAGAGCTAAGGGTCAGGTTTGTCCCTGAGGCGCTTTCTAGATGAAATACTATGGCAATGGTTTGTAATGACATCTCATTAGACCTTTTTACGATGGGAAGATCTTGATTAGCTTTAAGTATCTGCATTGCTGAAATCGTGGTGTCCTCCTGCTCTTACTCTACGATCATATGTTTGATCGTAGGCACTTCACGATTATGAATTAGGTGGCTGAAGGGTTATCAGTAGTACGTTTTGAGACGTTCCTACTGACTATGGATCTTCATTTGGTTCATCAGCCACAAAGTTTTGGGACTCTGTAGCTGGTACATCTCTTCCAGGTTTAATAGTGTTGTTTTTCCTTAACAGATCACTGCTCCCCCATTGTTGATGTTGTCTTCTCAGATAGATGTGATTCCTTCTTCATGTTCATTTGAAGGCTGCCCAACATTTCTCCTTCTGACTGGGATCATCATCGTTGCTTAGTCTTCCTTGTATCGTAGAGATGAGTATTTTCAGGATTGATCACTCTACGATCATTTGGCAACTTTCTGAGCGTAGTCTTCTTTGTGATCCTTTGTTTTGAAGTTACGCTTCGTAAAGAACTCCTTTTGTCTTAAGCTCAATGATCTTACATTTGTGAGCTTCCTTTGAGGATCCTTTCCATAAAGCATGTCTTTCTGATATGGGCACATAGAATCCTCTTTATCTTACATTTTCATGGCATGCTCCCATATCTGATTTGCGACCATGAGAGCTCCATTCCGGTTAGCTCGGAGAGGTCTTGAGGGATGAGCTTGGACATATAGGAACCTTATCGAATCATCTCTGAATAGGTCCTTAGCCTTCTGTTTGGTTGAGTCCTAATGAATGAAGTCTTACCTTGACATTCCTTAGTGTGGTTAGGTGACCAAGTACTGCGAGTTTTAAGTATATTTCTACTTTTGGTCCCCATTGTTGAATGGGTCCTGCTAGAGTTAGTTTTCTAAACCCTATTCCTCTTAACTGGATAATCATCATGTTTATCACCAACAGACATATTCATGCAAGCAACTATCTTGAGATAATACATTTTTGAGATGCATGATGGTGAGTGTGTGTAGGATTTGACAATTAATGACACACTCTCTATCTATGATGGTTTCATCATTTGTTGGGTTATGTTCTCAATGTTTAAGTGTTCATAGATTGTGAGTCAACTCTACGATTTATGAGTATCTTGTTGATTCATGGATGTGATCAGTTTCTACAAATCAGCAAGATCCTCTTGTAGAACTGATCATTCTCTGTGTGTTGTCAAACACCTAGAACATAGGCTTGTACATACATACTAGCACACCAGTAATGATTACTTAACATAAAGTTCATCTGAGTGCATGATACTCTTATGATCTATTTGATTTTCTTGAGATGTCATCTTGACCTTAAAACTTGGTTAAAGAAAAGTTTGTAGACATTTGAATTTTCCATCTTCAGACTACTTTCTCTCTTCACCTTTTTAGGTAGATTATGACTTCTTGACAGAATACTGTCATAGTTCATAAGATGGTGCAACTATGATGTATACATTAATAATGGTGAGGAACCATACCTTTTCTTTGTCGGTTTCTTAACGATCGTTTACCTTAGATATCTTGAGTTCAAGTATTGATGTGCATGACTTTTACTTTTGCTCCTTTCGACAATGCTCTTGTTGGCCTTTCATCAATCGATCGTGGTCTTGAAGATGTAGATCAAGAGAATCGTGGCATTAATATCTTTGACATCTTTGAGTTTACGAGATAGCACCCAGTTGTTGGTTGGTCACTCATAAGTTTGAGAAGATCTTCTTTCTCCTCTCGATCGACATTTCTTAATACACGTGGCCTCTTCATCTTTCATAATGATGAATGCTTTACTCTTTGTCCTTGATGTCTCTTGCTCTCTTTCTCTCGTCGGTCTTGGGACTACAAGATTATTGCGAGGCTAGGATTGGTCTTGTTGATATAGCGAATCGAGGATACTGGACCAATCTGACGACTTGAGTGTATACACATTTTACCTATACACATATTTCCAGCGTGTGAGCTCTTACTGGTATAACAAGTTACTTCTACTAAACTAAGTTTAGAACAATGCAATGCTTAGTGCAGGGATCGGACTCAAAGCGATTAGCTTTTGAATATAACATGAGAACACCTTTGATACCAATTGTTAGTTCGGAGGAGCCTGATAGATCTAGAAGGGGGGGTTGAATAGATCCTTTTTATTTCAAATACTTTTACGGTTTATGTTGTATTGTTCATATTTAAGTATATGACAAACATAAGAATCTTTTCAAACACAATGGAATAAGTAAAAGATTCCCCTTCATTGATATATTAAATAATCATGCATACATTGTTACGTTGGGTTAGTTTAGTTGTAGCGGTTAGAACATACATAGCGATTATAGCGATTATAGACATAATGTAAATGACATAATGTAAAAAGACACAAGGGGTTTTAAGTGGTTCGGAGACTCGAGCTCTAATCCACTCTTACTACTTTTTCAACTAGCGAGTTTTCCACTAAGGAAGGGGCACCACACAGATCTCTACGATTCCTTGAGGCCCGGCTGACCTTGGGACTTGATTCACTAAGAACTCTTGAGGCCGGTGACCTTGGGACTCCTCTAGTTCCTAGGAACTCTTGAAGCCCAATGAGCTTGGAACTTCATTTAGTCCCTTTGGACAAGGACCCTTTGGCCTGCTTTGTTTAGTCCCTCAGAGACGAGGACCCTCTTGGCCTGCTTCATTTAGTCCCTCTGGACAAGGACCCCTCGAGCCACAGCTTCATTGAGTTGTTTGTTTGTTGTTGTTGGAGTCGGTCTTTGAAATTTGCTAAGATGTCTTCATGCTCTGAACATCTTCTATCCTTAGCGACTTGGCTTGATCATCCTTGAAGAGCAGTTGAGTATTGCATGATGCTCAGCTTCTTAGGTTGCTCAACTACTCCGGATGACCCCTTGATGAACTGCCTTGAAGATCATTCTTCTTGGTACTTGATGGCTGCACATGAGAGGCTTCTAAGATGGTATGTAAGCTCTTACATTAGGTACTTAGAAACTTTCTCATGCTTGTCACCAAGATGGCTTTTGTGATCTCCCTTCTTGCTCCTCGATGCCTTCCCATGATGGACTTGCTAAGCTGACTGTAGGCTCTTCTCTATTGTACTTAGAGTCTTCCCATGATGGACATCCAGATGGCATGATGCTCTTCTTTCTCTCGGCAGTTCAGAACACTCTTCATGTAGTAGAACTCTCACTTCTACATAGTAGAACTCACACTTCTACTTCTTGCTTGATCGACTTACGAGTGTTCTTGGTGGATCGTAGAGTGAGCCTTTGGACTCACTATCACTTGATTAGATCAGTCCACCTTCTCTCCAAAACTCACAACTCCAGTAACCTTTGATCTTTGAAGCTCTTCTACATTTATACACCTTCCCAATCCTTGTGTTGGAAAGTAGCCGTTGGAAGCTATTCAAATGTCTTCACGGATCTCAAGTTGCTTGAGGTGGGCGCTTGATGTGACATGACATACTTTTTTCGACTCTGCGGTCTCTTTGTTTCACCTACTACCGTCGGATGTATCACTTTACTATCTTGGGGGTTGAAGACTTTATTTCTTGATTTCTTGATCGAGAGGTTGTCCTTTTGCATCGATGCTCTCGATAAGCACTTGTCCAGAATATTACCCTTGATTGAGCCGTTGCGATGCTTGGTCTTGGTATCAGAACTCTACGATTTTGATGCGCGTCTTGAGGACTGATCGTAGTGTCTTCTTTGAGTGTTGCTCGTTGACTTAGTAGAGTTAACACTACGATCTGAAGAGTGTTGATTGGATCTTCAATGTAGAACACCTCTTCCTTGTATTGTGCGATTGCTTGATACTTACATTTTGCTTCATTTGTTCTCGAGATCTTGATGGCCTAATTCCTTGCTCTGGTCCCCTTCTGAATATCAAGACACTTCAGATTTGTGGCGCGTCCAGCTTGCTTTCTCCTGGTGATCTTCCGCTCACTTATCATCAATGAACCCCGACCACACTTTAATCACTTTAGTCTTGCTTCTTCTTGGTGACCCGATATCTCGGTTCACCTTCCATCAGTTCTTTCTTTGTTTGACAAACACTACGATCTGGTTGCTTCCAAGATCGTTGTCTTACATTCTCTTAATGACAAGCTGCATTAGGCGACTTTTCCTTAGTCATTTCTTTGAAGTCTTCTTTGAATCATCTTGTGGAAGACTTCATCACGAATGGCCTTTCAACTCAATCTTGATCTTTGATTGGATTGGTGCTTACTTCTTACGCTTAGCTTGCATGCCATTCGTTGAGTGCTCTCTGGTTCCCTTAATGTGGATTGCATCTTTGCGGTGCTGACGAGAGGCTTCGTACCTTTGGATATTACAGGAGTGCTCATTCTTTGAGAACCATATATCTCTCTACGATTACGACTTGGCATTGTGAGCACTTACATTGGAGTCGTGAGTTACGCACTTTCTCTGATTGACTTTGGGTTTGTCTTGACTACACTACGATCCACGAGATCGAGATCTTGACACTCTCGATTTACGCCTTGTGCTTGTTGTCTTCATCTGATCTTGCCCGACTTCGATCTCTCAGTATGCACTTCAATGGACTCTACAAACTCGAGTGTAGTCTCTCGATCACTAGTGTAGTCTACGATCCTTGACTTGGCTTGGCTTGATGATCATTGGCTAGGCGGATCATCTCGATAGAAACGACTCTTCAACGAGTGTACTACGATTCTCGAATTGTTTCGAACCGAGGACTTGGCTTTGGCGGAACATTAAAAATAAGATGTCGTTTGCGATTGCTCACTAAAAGGAAATCTAGACATCGGAAGGCGTGCTCTCTCGAAGTTTTTGATATCGTGAGGAATCTTCGAGCAAGTTATGAAGTTTAATGAACTATAGTGGGTATAAATCGGTTATAGTATAGGAAGCGTGAAAGAGGTGAAAAGATGGTTTTGAGGTAGACTTACCTATACAGCTTAGAAGCGTATTCGTAATGTTTTTCATGTTTCTATGATATGATCGAACAAGCTCGATTTATAATCGTGTGATCAAGTACTGAACCGCTTATGGTTGTTCTACGAGGAAATTTCTATTTAGATAAGTTAACAAGAAAGAACAAGTGCTCGGGAATAAAGTTATACCTTCCGTGAAGGTGATATGGAGGAACCACAATGTCGAAAAAGGCTACGTGGGAACTCGAATCGATATGATGAAGAATTATCCCGAAGTTATTTGTTTAGTTCGTGTCTTCGATTACGGGGATGAATCTTTGTAAAGTAGGGAGAATGTGACGATTTGAATGTTTGAATTGTGATTACGGGGACGAATCCTTGTAAGGAGGGAAGGATGTAACGATCCTAAATTTCAAATTGTAATTTAAATATTTATTGAGTTATATAAATATTATTTGAGGTGTTTATTGTTAAATAAATATTTGTTGATGTGATGATTGATGAATATAAATGATTGGAGAATTTTCTAAATTAAATTAATTTATAATTTAGAGGTTTGTATTATAACATGAGGAGTTATGTTGTTGTGTTAATTTAATAATTTAGATGGTATGTTAAATTATTAAATAAAGTTATAATGAAAATTATAATTTGGTGATATTTGCTAAAATGCTATATTTAATTAAAATATAGTATGTGACTATAATTTTAAACTAAAGTGTTTATTAAAATAAATTAAAAAGGGTTTAAATTAGTTTTGTCAAACAAGGCTTAAGTATGATTAATTCTTTAAAATTTAAATGGTTGCCAAACAAGCCTTAGGCTTTTGGGATTTCTAGTTTTTGAAAATCAAATAAAATAAATAAATTAAATTAAATAAATTAAATAATATAATTATAATTGATATGTTTATTAGTTGGTAACCGATATATTTAGTATAGGTATTATGGCTATATCAGTTTATTGTTTACGCTTAAATTAGAGATAGTCTATTGAGAAGGAAAAAGAGAAGAGAAGAGAGTCTGAGAATTGAGAGAGATTAAGAGGAAGCTTGAGGATTTCAAAGCCAATACTAGTGATTTTTAGCAAGAATTATTTTAGTAGTTGAAGGTATGTTCTATAACTTTGATATAATATATGTATATGTATGAGTTCGGCATAATTTACATGTTCTGTGAATTCAAAATTATAAGTTTACGATTATACAATTGAGTACTTGTAGTTGTATGTGTTTATGATGATTAGAATTTGTGTTTAAACCAGAATAGTATGCTAATTGCGTTTGACGATGGGAGGAAAGTAATGTCGAGATATGCATTCTTTGTATTACATAGATAAGTACCAATTTGGATGGTCAATTCTTATGAAAAACTCGTAAATTTAAAACTTGTATTTGGTATTTCACTGAGATACGAGCATAACGTAGTTCGAATGAGATGATTTGATCAAGTAATGCATTCATAGTGTTGATTTCTAGAATGAATATCAAAAATGGAGTTTTTGGTTTTAAAATATGTTATTCTAGTATTTAACTTTTCTAGAATTATGGTTTAAGTTGTGTTATGTTAGTATTTGTATGCTTGGTGAAGTTTATGTGTAATTTTCATAAGTTATATATGTTAATTGGTGTTAGAAATTAAGAATAGTAGCTAGGTTTTGTTTCTGGTTATGGGTGTTTTGTAATTGCCACCAAAATACCAAATTTCATGCCTAACGCCAAAGTTCATACCACTTCAAAAATGGGCGATGAGCTCGCTACCAATATTGCAGAATCATACTTCGCGCCCCGTTGTACTCGCGCCCGGCGCACATCGATCCGCGCCCGTGATAGAAAAGTTGTCTCGAGTTGAGCGGTTTTGACCTCCTGTAGTAAAATGGCCATAACTTTTGCATACGAACTCCAATTGATGATATTCAAGATGATTCGGAAAGAGGACGAATAGGCCTATATATTCTTTAAGGTTTTCAATTTGAAATCGTTATGAAGGGTAAAAATGGTCATCTTTAGGACTGTTGTGTATTTGGAGCCAATCGGAGGGCGTCGGGATGCGCGAATGCAAGTGCAACCCTTTGTGTATTAGTATAACTTAATGATAACATTTTAGACATGTAATAGGATGTTGTATCAAGTTGTTAATATGTATGTGGTGCAATTACATGATCACTTAAGTAGTTGTAATAAAGCTAAAAAGTAATGAAAAGATGCGATGTTGTTTAAACTTAAACTTAGTTAGTAGCTTTACTAAAACTAAGAAAGCATCTCATGAAGGTAATGTTAGTGTAACTAATGTGTATTGTTAATACATATGGTATGTGTAGGACTTGGGGTGAACGTGAGTAGTGATTGTTTAACTTACGCACGAGGCAAGTTCCCTAACCTTTGCTACTTTATTATTCAGCAAGGTTACTTTTCACTGTTATGTTGTACTTATGCAAATTCTCTATTTCTAATCTCTTGTTTAACGATTTATTGTCATGCAAGTTCTTTAACCCTCATTTATTGTTGAGCAAGTTAGTTAATCTTTATCTCTTTATTCAAAGTCTGTATTATTATTGTAAGAAGTGTGTTTATTCAGCTACTAATAACTGTTGTTTGACCTTCGTTCTTCAATATCATTGTACTATCTTACGTTATTGTACCAAACTCTAAGTTGCTTAGCAATTCTTTTCCAATTCAACTCATCCTTAGTTGATGAATGTTCCAAACTCTAAATTACCCTTGAAGTCTACCCAAACCAAACTTCCTTTGGATTGTTTATGTACTCACACAACTTTGAAAGCATGTTGTCAATGATAACATTTGTTCAACTTAGAAATTGTTAATACTCTAGCCTTATTGATTCATCGATATACCTTGTTCATGAAGATATTATAATCCAACCCTTGAATAGTTATTGGTTCCTATCTGATTCAACCAATACTTAGTTGATGAGCGTTCTAAAAATCTAGACTTCCTTTGAAGTTAATTCCCAACCAAACTTCCTTTGGTTCAGAACCTGATAATCTAAGCTGAGATGAACAACCCTATATCAAGGGATTATTTTAGAGCTACGCAATAGCGTTAAAATGTTTGCGCAATATATAGTACAAAGGGCTGATCACCTGGAGTACGGAATGATGGTCCATATAGTCGTTTAGACTGTTAAAGGTTACAGTAGAAACACCTGTGAATCTAGGACATAGATTATGATTATAGTCTTTTAGACTATTAAAGGTTAAAGTAGAAATACTTGTAAACATAGAATAGAGTTCGTGGTCTTGTGACCCTCAGTGTATTCTTTGATGTGGATATCTATTGTTAACTTAAACGTTCATTATTCCTTTGAACTCATAGCTGTTGAATTAAAGTTTATTATTCCGGTAAGAATACTTTACCATTGAAAGCTCGGTTAATTGTTATTCATAAAATGTTATTGTATATTATCCTTCTTGTGGGCAATTGTTTGCTCACTCTTGCACAAAATAATACAGATGAAGTTACAAAGTTTGAAAAGCTTTCTACAGGAAAGGGCAAGGACAAAGTGCTTGATTAGACAACAACGTTTAATTTATATTTTATTTATGAAGCTTATGTAATAGATTTAATTATGATTATGTTTTAGTTTTCCGCTGATGATTGTAATAAAGGTTAGATGACCTGGGATTTATTTGAGATTATGTAACCCTTTGGTGGGAGATTTATTGTTTATGCTTTTGAGTTTAATTATATCCTTTGTTTATGGGTAGTTAGTTATGATTTAATTGGACAGTGAACACCAAATCGGTGGGATTGAGGTGCCCGGATTTGGGGGTGTCACAAGTTAACTTGTTACACCCCCAAATCCCGGTACTTCATTACCTTAAGATTTAGTGTTCACGTAATCAAAACATTCATTTAAAACTACCCAATTATAAATAAAATTTAATAATAAACCTGCCCATACAGGAATTACATAAAATAATATCTACCAGGTTATCTAACCTTTACAAACAATCATTCATGTAGAAAATTTAAATAAACTTCATTACAATCTTTAAACCAAAGTCTGATAATAAAACTATTACAATTCTTGATACTTGTTCATCTTTCCTTCCTTTCTTTGGTGCTAGGTACGTCGTCACCCTTTCCATCTTTAGTCGTAAGGATTTTAGAAAGAGTGAGCAAACAAGGCTCACTTAAAATAACAATGAATAACTTTTACATTCTCTGCCCATTCAGGGGCTCAATAGAACTGAACAATAAGTTCTATTAACATCTTAAACATTCCTTGCCCATTCAGGGGCTCAATAGAACTGAACAATGAGTTCTATTAACATTTTAAACATTCACTGAGGGTCTAATGACCACGAACCTTGTCCACAGTTATAAGTAATCTTTCAACTTAAACTTTTACGGTCATACGACCATAATGACTTTAAGGTACTTAGGGGGATCAACCCTTTGTACATGTATTGTATACAAACATTTCAGCGTAAAGTACAAAACTAAGCGTAACCCCTATAAATAGGGTTGTTCATCTCAGTATTTTGAGTACAAGTCCGCCCCAAAGCTAGTTTGGTTTGGATACACTTCAAGGTAATTTGGAGTTCAACAGACATCAACTAAGGATTAGTTGAATAAAAGATAATAACGCTATGTTATTGAATAATCATAACTGAATAAACATTTCGTTCTAAGTTCATGCTTTAGGGATAATCTAAAATAGCATAACTATTGAATAACACATCATACCTTGCTTTGAACAACATTAAGCTAAGGTAACATCTTAGAATTTAATATCAAGCATGAACAACAAATAATAACTTGAACAATAAACTGATTCAACGGAATAACTATACTTACATGCTAATATAACAAGTTTAGAGTTAGGAAAAACTTGCATAATCATAATAACTATCTCAACGAAAGTGTGAAGATGGGAAACTTGTATCATCCTGAATAACTGGATACAATGAAGTTGCTTAATGGAAATATTTTATAGCATATGAAATTTGCATAACGAAGCTTTAGGATTAGAAAACTAGTATAAACATAACTAACTCAACGAGAATACGGAGTTAGAGAACTTGCTTAATGTAAAAAGATAGGTTTAGAAACTTGCACAATTATAAAATTAGAGTTAGAGAACTTGCCTCGTGCGTAGGTTAAACAATTACTATTCACGTTCACCCCAAGTCCTACACATACCATATGTATTGACAATACACATTAGTTACACTAACATTACCTTTATGAGTTACTTTATTACTCTTAGTATAGCTACTAACTAAGTTTAAGTTTAAACAACATCACATCTTTTCATGAACATTACTTTTTAGCTTTATTACAACTACTTAAGTGATCATTTCATTGCACCACATGCACATTAACAACTTGATACAATATCCTATTACATGTTCAACATGTTATCATTAAGTTATACTAATACCCAAAGGGTTGCACTTACATTCGTGCATCCCGACGCCCTCCGATTGGCTCTAAATACACAACAGTCCTAAAGATGGCCATTTTGACTACTGTTATTGACCTCAAATTAAAAACCTTAAAGCATGAAAGTTGTAGGTCTATTCGTTCTCGTTCTGGATCATCTTGAATCAACTCAATCGGAGTTTGTATGAGAAAGGTATGGCCATTTTACTACAGGAGGTCAAAACTGTCCGTCCCAGACCACTTTTCCAGCGCTGGGGCGCGAGACAGTGGCGCCGGGGCGCGAATTCCAACGCTGGGGTGCGAACTTCTGGCCTATTTTTGGTGTTTGGGCTGAAATTTGGTATTTGAAGTATGAAATTTATACTGGCGTGAATTTTGACGTCAAGGCGTCGAAACTCACAGAACCAAAACGAAGAACAGTGCTAAAGCTACTGTCTCAAATTTGTAACTACAATTCTCCCCAAACAACATGTATAACTAATATAAACTACACATAATTGCTAACAATTATCCATATACCAATTTCCAACAATTGAACAACAAATTTAAAAGACTTAAATCACTAAAATAATATTTGGTTAAAACTCAAAACTCCATTGTTGATATCTAAAGTACAGTGAACGAAATTTTCACTGTTATCAATCAAATTTGATTCCTTTGAAATACAAGTATACCAACATATAACAAATTAAAATGTATAGTTCAATTCCTCAGTTAGCATACATAACTTTTGATATTTCTACAAAACATATATTCATATATATATACTTCACTGAACAAATCAATTTCTTCCTTTAGCCTATAATTAGCATACAGTCATATATATATACAGATACACATGCTAGTGATAACAATTGCAACTGTACACATACATACTTCTCTAACCAATTATACAAACATAGTTTTACAGAGAGTTTTGTAAAAATCTTATACACCGTAAAGTTGAAGAACACAGAGACATTAGGCATCATGAAACCACAAATATATATATATATATGTATATAAATTAAGGTTAGAGAAACCCACCTTTTTGCTTGCTTATTTAATCTTTGTTAACGGACTTGCTTTGAAAATCACGTTCTCTCTCAAACTCGAACTTCTATCTTTTCTCAAAACTCTCTCTAGCCCTTCTTTCTTTTCTCAGTAATAATTTAGACTACTAACCACGTAACTTTCAACTGATATCCAATACGCGTAACATAAAACGCATATGGCCATAATAAGCCTAATCAATAATAACATCAGTTATAAAAATATATAACGTACCATTTATAAATATATATATATATATATATATATATATATTATTTAGTTTATTTTATAAACAATTTAAATTTCAAAAATCCAAAAGCCATAGGGCTTTGTTTGGCAAATCCCTTTAAAATAAAATAGTTTATATCCTTAAGCTTTGTTTGGGTAAAACTAAATTAAAATTACTTTAATTTATTTTAATAACTCTTTATAACATAGTTATTTGTCACTCTTTATGAAATAACAATATATTAAATAAATTACTTAATCACATAACTCAATCCACATAACACATTAACCATTTAACAAATAAATAATTAACTAATCACATTAATTATTTAGCAAATAATAAATTAACTAAATCAACTCAATCAATTTAAACAATTACTTATTCAATAATAAACACATCCAATAAATATTTATATAAATCAATAAATATTTATAACTTACATTTAAAAAATCTGGAATGTTACATCATTCCCCTCTTATAAGGATTTTGTCCCCAGAATCACAACTCAAACAACACATTCATTACATTCTTCCTTACTTATAAAGATTCTGTCCCCAGAATCGAAGACACAGATTAAACAAATAACTCAGGGTACTCTTTCATCATTTTCTCTTCGAGTTCCCACGTTGCTTCTTCAGCATTGTGGTTTCTCCATATCACTTTCACAGAAGGTATCACTTTATTCCTAAGCACTTGTTCTTTCCTGTCGACTATCTAGATAGGAACCTCTTCATAAGACAAATCTTTCTCAAACTGCAACGGTTCGTACTCGATCACGTGATTGTAATCGGGTTTATATGGTCGTAACACCGAAATATGAAAAACATTATGAATGTTTTCCAACTCTAGAGGTAGAGCTACCTCGTAAGCTACCTCTCCAACTTTTCGCAGCACTTCAAAGGGTCCAATAAACCTCGGGCTTAGTTTTCCCTTCTTACCGAAACGAATTTTCCCCTTCCAAGGAGAAACTTTTAGGAATACATAGCTTCCTACGTCAAATGCACGATCTTGCCTGTGTTGATCAGCATACTTCTTCTGTCGGTCTTGAGCTACTACCAATCTTGTCCTGATAGGTTTGACAACCTCAGCAGTTTGTTGCACTAGTTTTGGTCCTAGCAGTTGACGTTCACCAACTTCATCCCAGCACAATGGGGTTCTGCACTTTCTATCGTATAACGCTTCGTAAGGCGGCATGCCGATGCTCGCGTGATAACAATTATTGTAGGTGAATTCCACCAACGGTAATTGTTCTTTCCAGCTTTCTTTGAAATCTATGACGCATGCTCTCAGCATATCTTCCAATGTCTGGATCGTTCGTTCTCTTTGGCCATCTGTTTGAGGATGATAAGCCGTACTCATTCGCAATTGAGTTCCCATGCATTCTTGTAGTCCCTTCCAAAAGTTTGACGTGAATCGCGGGTCTCTATCGGACACAATTGACACTGGCACTCCATGTCTCGAAACGATCTCTTTGATGTACAATCTTGCCAACTGATCAAGATTGAACCTAATCTTTATTGGTAAAAAGTGCGCTGATTTTGTCAATCTGTCCACTATCACCCAAATTGCATCGCATCCTCTCTGAGTAGTTGGAAGACCCACCACAAAATCCATCGTGATATGCTCCCATTTCCATTTCGGTATTTCCAATGGTTGAAGTAATCCGCTGGGTCTTTGATGTTCGGCTTTTACTCCTTGATATGTCAAACATTTAGCCACGCATTCTGCAACATCCCTTTTCATATTCGGCTACCAAAAATGTCGGCTTAAATCTTGATACATCTTCGTGCTTCCTAGATGAATCGAATATCTTGAGCTATGAGCTTCGATCAAGATTTCATCTTTCAGTTCTGGTGTTGCTAGAACCCAGATTCTTCCCTCGTACCGTAGTAATCCTTCGGTATCGACCTTGTATTTTGTATCGCTACCATCACCCATATTCTCTTTTATCTTTCCACATTCTTCATCTTGTAACTGAGCGTTCTTCACTTTGTCCAGTAAAGTTAGACCTGCTTCCAACTGAAATAGTCGTTCATTGGATTCTTGTGGAAACTTGATTTCCAGCTCTAGCTTTGTCATTGCTGAAATGAGCTCCTCCTGAGTTGTTATCAGCATCAACTTCTCCCGACCTTTCCTGCTTAAAGCATCTACAACCACATTCGCTTTGCCTGGATGATAAAAGATCTCACAATCGTAATCCTTTATTAATTCCATCCATCTTCTCTGACGCATGTTCAAGTCCTTCTGAGTGAAAATATACTTCAGACTTTTGTGGTCTGTGTAGATCTCACATTTCTCTCCATACAGATAGTGTCTCCATATCTTGAGAGCAAATACCACTGCAGCTAATTCTAAATCATGAGTCAGATAACCTTTCTCATAATCCTTCAGTTGTCTTGATGCATAGGCAATAACTTTGCCGTTTTGCATAAGAACACACCCCAATCCTTTGTGTGAGGCATCACTATACACCACAAAATTTCCTGTATTATCCGGCAGGGTTAACACAGGTGCCATACTTAGCTTCTTCTTCAAATCTTGGAAGCTCTCTTCACACTTCTTCGTCCAAACGAATTTCACATCTTTCCGTGTCAAATTTGTTAACGGAGTGGCTATCTTGGAAAAATCTTGTATAAATCTTCTATAATAATCGGCCAGTCCCAAGAAACTCCTCACCTCCGAAGGTGTCCTTGGTTGTTCCCAATTTATTACAGCTTCCACTTTCGATGGATCCACCGAATCCCATCTTTGTCAATCACATGACCCAAAATTATACACGATCGAGCCAAAATTCACACTTTAGAGAATTTCGCGTACAATTTTCCTTTTTCTTAGTGTCTCCAATGTCAAACGTAAATGTTCCACGTGTTCTTCTTGAGTTTTGGAATACACCAGAATGTCATCGATAAACACCACTACGAACTTGTCTAAGAATGGTTTAAATACCTTGTTCATCAAATCCATGAACGCAGCAGGGGCATTTGTTAAACCAAAAGACATTACCAGAAACTCGTAATGTCCGTACCGAGTTCTGAATGTTGTTCTAGGTATATCCTCCTTTCTTTCCTTCAATTGGTGATACCCACTTCTCAAATCTATTTTGAGAAATATTTAAAGACCTTTCAACGATCAAACAAGTCATCTATTCTAGGCAACGGATACCTATTCTTAATAATGACTTTGTTTAACTCCCTATAATCAATGCAAAAACGCATTGATCCATCCTTCTTCTTCACAAATAATACCGATGCTCCCCACGGTGATACGCTTGGTTGAATATACTTCTTGTCTAGCAGTTCTTACAGTTTCACCATCAGTTCCTTCATTTCTACCGGAGCCATTTACATGCGGGGCCTTCGATATCGGTGTGCCTCTGGCGCTTAAGTCGATTCTGAACTCAATCTCTCTGTCGGTGAAGTCACCGCAAATCTTCCTAAAATACATCTACGAATTCTCTAACCATTGGTATCTCCTCCGGTTTCACACCTTCTTCCGAGTATCGGCTATGTAAGCGAAATAACCCACACAAACCTTTACTTAACAACTTCTTGCTCGCATAATCGCTCGGACATTTCATTTGTCTAGGCGATTTGCTAATGGAAAACTACCTTTGACGGAGTCATAAGGTTTACACACTTCTTGTGACAATCAATTACTGCTCCATATTTGAACAGCCAATCCATTCCCAAAATTACATCAAATTCCCCAAGTCTAATCGGAATTAAATCTACCATCAGGATATTCCCTTTAATGTTCACTCTATAGTTCTTGTATACGAACCTAACAGGAATCACCTCCCTATTCGTAATTTCTATGTTCAAAGGAAATTCGGTTCTTCTCAGCAATTCTAACCTCTTAGCAAATTCATCAAATATAAACGAACAAGTAGCACCCGAATCAAATAATACATAAAGCATTAATATCGTTGATTGGGATAATACGACACCACATCTTTTGATTGCCTGAAGATCTTGCACATACGTGTTGAAAGTTCTGGCCGTGGGTTTGTTTAACATTTGTAGGTCCAAAGAATGGCCCAAGTACCTCCACCGCTTTGCCTCCCTTATTTCTTCAAGTTTCTCCACCTTCTTCGAGGGCATTCACGAGCAAAATGATCCTTGGATCCACATATAAAATGTATTCTTCTTCTTGTACAATTTGAGGCGATGTGACCCTCCTGGCCACAGTTAAAACATGCACGTTTCCCCATCAAGCACACACCCTTATGAAACCTCCCGCATGTAGCACATGCTTCAAACTTCCTAAACTATTGGTTACTCTGCTGGTTTCCAGTACCCCCGTTTCCGTTCCACTTCCTCTTCAAGTTTTTGTTGCTGCTGCCATTTCCATTGCCTCTGCTACCATTCTTCACTTCCACCTCATTCCTCTTCTTCTTCTGCTCTTGATTGAATTTTGTCACTGCCTCGCCTCCACCTTCAGCGAGTACAGCCTTCTCCATCACTGCTGCAAACGTTTTCAACTAGAACAGGGAAACTCTACTATACAGCCAGGGCTTCAGTCCCTTTTCGAACCTCTTTGCCTTACGTTCATCTGTGCTGACTTGATATGGCGCAAACCTCGCCAATTCGTTAAATTTCACGGCATACTTAGACACCGTCATCGTTCCCTACTTCAGTTCCAAAAACTGAACCTCTAACTGACTCTTCAAACTCTCTGGGAAGTAGGTCTCGAAGAATAACTCCTTAAACCTATCCCAGGTCATCACCCCTGGTCCTTCCCGGGTTTTATTGGCTTGCCACAAATAACTAGCTTCTGCTTTCAACATAAATGTTGCAAAAGAAGTCTTCTGTTCATCCACTACCCTAGCGACTTCAAATATCTTCTCAATCTCCATAATCAAGGTCTGTGTCTCGACCGGATTTGTTGACCCATGGAATTCAGGTGGTCCGACCGCCTTAAACTCCTTAAACGTTGTGCCTTGGTTTTGAGGTTGATTCTGCAACGCTCCTGTTAGTAATGTCACTAATTGTTGGACGGAATTATCCTCAACATCATTATTGTTAATTCTCGCATTGGTTCTTTGACGAGGTGGTTCACGTCTGGGAGGCATTTTCTGTTAAAAAAACATCTATTAGACTATTACCCAACTTCTTTAAGTATTTTCTAATTAATTTGCCTCCATAAAAGAAATAAACACATAACACTTTTGAATAAAATAATAACTTTTATTTATTCATCATCTCTTCGAAAACATAAAAACAATAGCATCACTGTAATTTATATTCCTTTCCTGAACTACAAAAGTTACAGGACAACATCATCATTCTCATATCCCATGGTTACTTAACACTAGGGATTTACACATTATTTAACACTTATTACGTGCATTTTCCTACATGATGACCTTTAAGATGCTCTTCTTCCATAACTCTTCTTCCATAACACTAACATGGTTCGGCGATCTAACACGATGATGGCGAGTCTCTAATCGAATTGGATAACCCATGACCCAATCTTGAGCTCGATTAATCACGGTATTGAATACTTTATCCATCTTTTCCATCTTCATCCTCTTTTGTGCGTCCCTTACTTGCTCTTCCGGTTTGTTGATAAGCTTCCTCAGTATGCGTCTTGACTCTCGCCCTCTTGGTAGCTTCTTCCTTCACTTTTTCTTGGGTTCCACGACCATCTTGATCATTGTTCCTTCTCTCCTTGATGCGCATCAATCAACTTCTCTTCAAAGATTAGTTAGACTTTCATCTCGATCCTGGATATCATCGTCCTTCTGTGTCATTGAAGTCTGTTGTTCAACTACTATCTCCTGCAACTCCTCAACTGTATCCTGAAGTTCCACGTTACGATCGTAGACTTCATCATACATACGAACAGCCATCGAGGTTAGTGGAGTCTCCTCCTCCTCGTTCTCGTTATCTTCATCCTCCTGAGGCAACTCCACGGGATCCTCCTCATCCGTCTCCACATCATCATCCTCATCTTCAACCACTATGACCAACGGGGCTGACTCCCGTGGCAGTAGTTGTTCCCAAACAACATGAATGTCGCGAGGCTCCTCCTCTATAGGCATTTGAGGTCCCTCCTCCCTAGCCTGACTGGATTCTCCGACATTAGTCATCCTGACAACAAAATTTTAAATTTTTGTTATTAATCATTCTACTCGACACTCGCGAGCACATAAGTTATAAACATATAAGCACATAAGCGTTTTATTACTTCTTCCTTAAAACTCGATAAGAGTTATCTCCACTATCTTTTCAAAGGTTACTTCCTAAGGCTTTTTCCCCCACCTAAGGTTCATAACCTAAAGCTTTGATATCAACTTGTGACACCCCCAAATCCCGGTACTTCATTACCTCAAGATTTTGTGTTCACGTAATCAAAACATTCATTTAAAACTACCCAATTATAAATAAAATTGAATAATAAACCTGCCCATACAGGAATTATATAAAATAATATCTCCCGGGTTATCTAACCTTTACAAACAATCATTCATGCGGAAAATTTAAATAAACTTCATTACAATCTTTAAACCAAAGTCTGATAATAAAACTATTACAAGTCTTCAGTACTTGTTCATCTTTCCCGTTCCTTTACTGGTGCTAGGTACGTCACCCTTTCCATCTTTAGCTGTAAGGATTTTACAGGCAAGAGTGAGCAAACAAGGCTCACTTAAAATAACAATGAATAACTTTTACATTCTCTGCCCATTCAGGGGCTCAATAGAACTGAACAATAGGTTTTATTAACATCTTAAACATACCTTGCCCATTCAGGGGCTCAATAGAACTAAATAATAAGTTCTATTAACATTTTAAACATTCACTAAGGGTCTAATGACCACGAACCTTATCCACAGTTATAAGTAATCTTTTAACTTAATCTTTTACGGTCATACGACCATAATGACTTTAAGGTACTTAGGGGGATCAACCCTTCGTATATGTATTTATATACAAACATTTCAAATAAGTAAAGTACAAAACTAAGCGTAACCCCTATAAATAGGGTTGTTCATCTCGATATTTTGAGTACAAGTCCGCCTCTAAAGATAGTTTGGTTTGGATACACTTCAAGGTAATTTGAGTTCAACGGACATCAACTAAGGATTAGTTGAATAAAAGATAATAACACTATGTTATTGAATAATCATAATCTGAATAAATATTTCGTTCTAAGTTCATGCTTTAGGATAATCTAAAATAGCATAACTATTGAATAACACATCATACCTTGCTTTGAATAACATTAAGCTAAGGTAACATCTTAGAATTTAATATCAAGCATGCACAACAAATAATAACTTGAACGATAAACTATTCAAGGTAACTATACTTACATGCTAATATAACAAGTTTAGAGTTAAGAAAAAACTTGCATAATCATAATAACTATCTCAACGAAAGTGTGGAGATGGGAAACTTGTATCATCATGAATAACTGGATACAATGAAGTTGCTTAATGGAAATATTTTATCAGCATATGAAATTTGCATAACGAAGCTTTAGAATTAGAAAACTTGTATAAACATAACTAACTAACTCAACGAGAATATGGAGTTAGAGAACTTGCTTAATGTAAAAGATAGGTTTAGAAACTTGCACAATTATAAAAGTAGAGTTAGAGAACTTACCTCGTGCGTGGGTTAAACAATTACTATTCATGTTCACCCCAAGTCCTACACATACCATATGTATTGACAATACATATTAGTTACACTAACATTACCTTTATGAGTTACTTTATTACTCTTAGTATAGCTACTAACTAAGTTTAAGTTTAAACAACATCACATCTTTTCATGAACATTACTTTTTAGCTTTATTATAACTACTTAGGTGATCATTTCATTGCACCACATGCATATTAACAACTTGATACAATATCCTATTACATTTCCAACATGTTATCATTTAGTTATACTAATACCCAAAGGGTTGCACTTGCATTAAAGCATCCCGACGCCCTCAATTGCTCCAAATACACAACAGTCCTAAAGATGGCCATTTTTACTACTGTTATAGACCTCAAATTAAAAGCTTAAAGCATAAAAGTTGTAGGTCTATTCGTCCTCGTTCCGGATCATCTTGAATCAACTCAATCGGAGTTCGTATGAGAAAGTTATGGCCATTTTACTACAGGAGGTCAAAACTGTCCGTCCCAGACCACTTTTCCAGTGCTGGGGCGCGAGATAGTGGTGCCGGGGCGCGAATTCCAGCGCTAGGGCGCGAACTTTTGGCCTATTTTTGGCGCTGGGGCACGAAATTTGTCGCTGGGGCACGAAATTTGGTGCTGGAGCGTGAATTTTGACGTCAAAGTGTCGAAACTCACAGAACCAAAACGAAGAATAGAGCCAAAGCTACTGTCTTAAATTTGTAACAACAATTCGCCCCAGACAACATGTATAACTAAAATAAACTACACATAATTGTTAACAATTATCCATATACCAATTTCCAACAATTGAACAACAAATTTAAAAGACTTAAATCACTAAAATAATATTTGGTTAAAACTCAAAATCCATTGTTGATATCTAAAGTACAGTGAACGAAATTTTCACTGTTATCAACCAAATTTGATTCCTTTGAAATACAAGTATACCAACATATAACAAATTAACATGTATAGTTCAATTCCTCGCTTAAGCATACATAACTTTTGATATTTCTACAAAACATATATTCAGATATATATATTTTTCAATCAGAAACCAAGTTCTCTTTCTAAATCTTAATTTAGCATACAACACACACACACACACACACACACACACATATATATATATATATATATATATATATATATATATATGCTAACTATGACAATTATAACAATAAAACACATAACATCATAACCAATTCTAGAACATGTTTTGCAAATAATTTTGGTAAAAACCTTAATGAGTGAATGACTTTCAAGAACACGTAGACTTTAAACCTAATGACGTAAAACATATATGTCTTCATAAACATAAATTTAGGTTATAAACACTTACCTTTTGTTGTTAAGAAACACTTGTAAAACCCTTGAAAAGCTTGAAGAACTCTATATTTTCCTAGAATCCCAACCATTTCTCTCTTAACTATCTCTCAGATTCTTTTCTTTCTTTTTTTATCGAGATAACTCAAAGGTAAAACTAATAGCTAAGCCACATAACAAAGATAATGATACTAAAAATAAAACTAACGACGCTCTATTTTTCAAACGTTTGAAACCGACCATTTAATCGTATTAAATATACCAATAAGTTTATCGCTTACAAAAATATATTCATATATATATATATATATATATTTATATTTTATTTATTTAATTAATAATTTAAATTCAAAAGAAATCCAAAAGCAATAAGGCTTTGTTTGGCAAACCATTTAAAATTAAAGGATTAATACTTAAACCTTGTTTGGCAAAAACTAAATTAAAAATTACTTTAATTATTTTAATAACTCTTTATCACATAGTTAGTTGTCACCCTTTATGTAATAACAATTTATTAAATAAATCACTTAATAACATAACTCAATCCACATAACACATTAATTATTTAACAATTAAATAATTAACTAAAACATCTCAATCAAATTGAACAATTACTTATTCAATAATAAACACGCCCAATAAATATTTATATAAATTAATAAATATTTATAACTTACATTTAAAAAATCTGGAATGTTACATCATTCCCCTCTTATAAGGATTCTGTCCTCAAAATCACAACTCAAACAACGCATTCGTTACATTCTTCCCTACTTACAAAGATTCTGTCCCCAGAATCGAAGACACAGATTAAACAAATAACTCAGGTACTCTTTCATCATTTTCTCTTCGAGTTCCCACATTGTTTCTTCAGCATTGTGGTTTCTCCATATCACCTTCACAGAATGTATCACTTTATTCCTGAGCACTTGTTCTTTCCTATCGACTATCTGGATTGGAACCTCTTCATAAGACAAATCTTTCTCGAACTGCAACGGTTCGTACTCGATCACGTGATTGTAATCGGGTTTATATGGTCGTAATGATCAAATATGAAAAACATTGTGAATGTTTTCCAACTCGGAGGTAGAGCTACCTCGTAAGCTACCTCTCCAACTTTTTTGCAAGACTTCAAAAGGTCCAATAAACCTCGGGCTTAGTTTTCCTTCTTCAAAAGCGAATTTTCCCTTCCAAGGAGAAACTTTTAGGAATACATAGCTTCACATCAAATGCACGATCTTGCTCGTGTTGATCGTGATACTTCTTCTATCTGGTCTTGAGTCGCTACTAATCTTGTCTGATGAGTTTGATAACCTCGGCGGCTTTGTTGCATTAGTTCTCGTCTTAGCGAATTGGCGTTCACCAACTTCATCCCAAAGACAAAGGGTTCTCGCACTTTCTCGCCATATAACGCTTCGTAAGCGCAAAGATATCGATGCTCGCGTGATAACTATTATTGTAGTAATTCCACCAATGGTAATTGTTCTTCCCAAGTTCCTTTGAAATCCATGACGCATGCTCTCAGCATATCTTCCAATGTCTGGATTGTTCGTTCGCTTTGGCCATCTGTTTGTGGATGATAAGCCGTACTCATTCGCAATTGAGTTCCCATGCATTCTTGTAGTCTTTTCCAAAAATTTGAAGTGAATCGCGGGTCTCTATCGGATATAATTGACACTGGCACTCTATGTCTCGAAACGATCTCTTTGATGTACAATCTTTCCAACTAATCAAGATTGAACCTAATCTTTATTGGTAAAAAGTTCGCTGATTTCGTCAGTCTGTCCACTATCACCCAAATTGCATCGCATCCTCTCTGAGTAGTTGGAAGACCCACCACAAAATCCATCGTGATGTGTTCCCACTTCCATTCCGGTATTTCCAACGGTTGAAGTAATCTGTTGGGTCTTTGATGTTAGACTTTTACTCTTTGACATGTCAAACATTTAGCCACGCATTCTGCAACATCCCTTTTCATATTCGGCCACCAAAAATGCTCACAGAATCTTGATACTTCTTCGCGCTTCCCGGATGAATCGAATATCTTGAAGCTATGAGCTTGATCAAGATTTCTCTTCGCCTCTCGTGTCATTGGAACCCAGATTCTTCCCTCGTACCGTAGTAATCCTTTGGTATCGACCTTTTATTTCGTATCGCTACCATCACCCATATTCTCTTTTATCTTTCCACATTCTTCATCTTGTAACTGAGCGTTCTTCACCTTGTCCAGTAAAGTTGGACCTGCTTCTAACTGAAATAGTCGTTCATCGGATTCCTGTGGAAATTTGATTTCCAGTTCTAACTTTGTCATTGCTAAAATGAGCTCTTCCTGAGTTGTTATCAGCATCAACTTCTCCCGACCTTTCCTGCTCAACGCATCTGCAACCACATTAGCTTTGCCTGGATGATAAAAGATCTCACAATCATAATCTTTTATCAATTCCATCCATCTCCTCTGACGCATGTTCAGGTCCTTCTGAGTGAAAATATACTTCAGACTTTTGTGGTCTGTGTAGATCTCACATTTCTCTCCATACAGATAGTGTCTCCATATCTTGAGAGCAAATACCACTGCAACCAATTCTAAATCATGAGTCGGATAACCTTTCTCATAATCCTTCAGTTGTCTTGATGCATAGGCAATAACTTCGCCGTTTTGCATAAGAACACAACCCAATCCTTTGTGTGAGGCATCACTATACACCATAAAATTTCTGTATTATTGGCAGGTTAACACAAAAAGCATACTTAGCTTCTTCTTCAAATCTTGAAGCTCTCTTCACACTTTTCCGTCCAAACGAATTTCACAGACTTCCGTGTTAAATTTGTTAACGAGTGTCTATCTTGGAAAAATCTTGTATAAATCTTCTATAATAACTTACCCAGTCCCAAGAAACTCCTCATCTACGAAGGTGTCCTTGGTTGTTCCCAATTGATTACAGCTTCCACTTTCGATGGATCCACTGAAATCCCATCTTTGTCAATCACATGACCCAAAAATTATACACAGTCGAGCCAAAATTCACACTTTAGAGAATTTCGAGTACAACTTTTCCTTTTCTTAGTGTCTCCAATGTCGGGGCGTAAATGTTCCACGTGTTCTTCTTGAGTTTTGGAATACACTAGAATGTCGTTGATAAACACTATTACAAACTTGTCTAAGAATGGTTTAAATACCCTGTTTCATCAAATCCATGAACGCAGCAGGGGCATTTGTTAAACCAAAAGACATCACCAGAAACTCGTAATGTCCGTACCGAGTTCTGAATGCTGTTTTAGGTACATCCTCCTTTCTTACCTTCAATTGGTGATACCCACTTCTCAAATCTATTTTTGAGAAATATTTAGCACCCTTCAACTAATCAAACAAGTCATCTATTCTAGGTAACGGATACCTATTCTTAATAGTGACCTTGTTTAACTCCATATAATCAATGCAAAGACGCATTGATCCGTCCTTCTTCTTCACAAATAATACCGGTGCTCCCCACGGTGATACGCTTGGTTGAATATACTTCTTGTCCAGCCAGCTTGCGCATGCACCATCGGTTCCTTCATTTCTCTGGAGCCATTCTATACGGGGCCTTTGATATCTGTGCGCCTCTGGCGCTAAGTCAATTATGAACTCAATCTCTCTGTCTGGCGGAAGTCCTGGCAAATCTTCCGGAAATACATCTACGAATTCTCTATCCATTGGTATCTCCTCCAGTTTTACACCCTTCTTCTGAGTATCGACTATGTAAGCGAAATAACCCACACAAATTGACTCAATAACTTTTTGGCTCGCGTAATCGCGACATTTCATTTGTCTAAAGCGATTTCCTACCATGGAAAACTACATTTGATGGAGTCATTAGGTTTACACACTTCTTGTGACAATCAATTATCGCTCCCATATTTGAATAAATGATCCATTCCTAAAATTACATCAAATTCCCAAGTCTAATCGAATTAAATCTACCATCAAGATATTCCTTTAATGTTCACTCTACATTTTCTTGTATACAAACTAAACGGAATCACCTCCCTATTAGCAATTTTTATGTTCAAAGGAAATTCATTTCTTCTCAGGCATTCTAATCTCTTAGCAAATTCATCGATATAAACGAACAAGTAGCACCTAATCAAATAATACATAAGCATTAATATCGTTGTTTGGGATAATACCTGACACCACATCTTTTGATTGCACAGCATCTTGCACAGTCATGTTGAAAGTTCTGGCTGTGGGTTTGTTTGACGTCAGAGGGTCCAAAGAATGGCCCAAGTACCTCCACTCCGCCTCCCTTACTTCTTATTGTTATCTCGACCTTCTTCTCGAGGGCATTCACGAGCAAAATGATCCTTGGATCCGCACGTGAAATGTACATTCTTCTTGGGTGCAATTTGAGGCGATGTGACACTCGCCGCAAATTGAAACATGCACGCTTCCCCATCAAGCACACACCCTTATGAAACCTCCCGCATGTAGCACATGCTTCAAACTTCCTAAATGCTTTGGTTACTCTTTGGTTTCCAAGACCCGTTTAGTTCGCTCCACTTCCTCTTCAAGTTGTTGTTGTTCTTTGCCATTTCCATTGCCTCCGCTACCATTCTTCACTTCCACCTCATTCCTCTTCTTCTTCTCGCTTCTTGATTGAATTTTGTCACGCCTTCCTCCACCTTCAACGATAGTACCTTCTCCATCACTGCTGCAAACATCTTCAACTAGAATAGGGAAACCCTACTATACAGCCAGGCCTTCAGTCCCTGTTCTAACCTCTTTGCCTTATGCTCGTTTGTGCTGACTTGATATGGCGCAAACCTCGCCAATTCGTTGAATTTCACTAAGATACTCGAGACACCGTCATCGCCTCCCCGCTTGATTCTAAAAATTGAACCTCTAACTAACTCTTCAACTCTCTCTCAAGTAGGACTCAAGAATAACTCCTTAAACCTATCCTGTGTCATCACCTCCGGTCCTTCCCGGTTTTATTGGCTTGCCACCAATAACTAGCTTCGCTTTCAACATAAATGTTGCAAAAGCGCTCTTACTCATCCACTACCCTAGCGACTTCAAATACTTTCTTTATTTCCATAATCCGTGTCCGTGCCTCGACCGGATTCGTTGACCCACGGAATTGTGTGGTCCAACCACCTTAAACTCCTTAAACGTTGTGCCTTGGTTTTGAGGTTGATTCTCGCAGAACGCCTCCTATTAGTAATGTCACTAGTTGTTGGACCGAATTATCCTCAATATCGTTATTGTTAGTTCTCGCATTGGTTCTCTAACGAGGTGGTTCACGTCTGGGATAGCATTAGTAGTCCTCATTATTCTGTTAAATAGTGTGACAATAAATGTAATGAGGACTCCATTGTGTGTGGATATTATCTAGATGACAATATTCTTATTAAAACTCTCGATTATGTCTTGTGGTCGTATTCTACATGCACTTGGTTGTATTATTAAGTTGTATTTGAATTTTGTACTATGTATTTGGCAATTCAAGATGGGTGATGTATACCTATTTTGGGGCGCCACAGCTTGGTATCAAAGCTTAGGGATATGATCCTGTACGAGATGTGAGACAAGAACTAGGAGGGAGAGACGGGAATTCCTTCGCTAGTATGACCTACCTAAGTTTATTTGGTATTTAATTGGTCAGTCGGAGTATAGGGATAATATGTTGCATGTCAATTAACCCTTATTTTGTGACAGTATTTGAAAATGACATCCGAGAATGTTGAGATTAGTAATGGAGCACGAGACCGCTGAGTCACCACAAAATCAACACCTGTGATAATGTGCATCAGAAGGCAATAATCCTCATGTGAACAACAACACCGCACCAAATGGCGAATGACGGAATGTTTAGGAGTTTTACGCATTCAGATAACAAGAAAGAAAAGAGAGACTCTTGTCCAAATTGCAGGTGGAAACACTGGCAACTCTCGGACGGTCACCGCTAAACAGTTCAAGGAGCTTGGACCACCGGAGTTTGTTGGAGAGCCAAAATCACTTAAGGCAGAGACATGGATAAAGAAGATCACAAGATATTTGATGTCTTGGGATGCTTCGAGGAGCAAAAGGTTCCCTTTGCCACCTTTATGTTGCGAGAAGAGTCAGATTACTGGTGGGAATCAGTAAAGCGTACTCAACCTGCCGCACTGAAGATGTCTTGGGAGAAGTTCCAAGAACTATTCAACGACAAGTACTTTCCCGAAAGTATTCGTCACATGAAGGATGTAAAGTTCATCAAGCTGAGCAGAACAATATGACCGTGTCGCAGTACGAAGCTAAGTTTACCGAGTTGTCCCGGTTTGCATCTCACTTGGTTGATAATGAGGAAAGAATGACGCGAATGTTTCTAAGAGGTTTGAAACCCGAGATACGTTAATATCTAATTTCTCATAAACTGTGTTTGTATTCAGATGTTGTAAATAGGGCTCAGCCCTTGGAGTGCGATAACGAGTCAACCCAACCAAGAGAAAGCAGCCGGCAAAATGATAATACCATAAAGCTATTCGTTTATTGAAAAATGGATGTCAAGCCTTCTTAGCTCATGTCATATATTTAAACAAAAATACGCCGATTTGAATGATATTTCTATTGTTAATAAATTTCATTACGTATTCCACAAGAACTTCAGGCCTACCCCAGGCGTAAAATTAAATTTTGTATTGACCTTGAACCCAAGATAAAAACCCATTTCCAAAGCCCCATATCGACCGGCTCCTATTAAACTTCAGAGTTAAAGACCCAATTACAGAATTGTTAGACATTGGTTTCATTCGTCCTAAGACGTCTCCTTGGGGTGCTCTGCTCTATTCGTGAAGAAGAAATATGGGAGTATGCGACTTTGTATTGACTACCGGAATTGAACCATGTCACCATCAAGAATAGGTATCATTACCTCGCATTGATGACCTTGTTTGACCGATACAAGGAGCACAATTCTTTTCAAAGATCGATCTTCGCTTACGGATATCATCACCGAAGGTTAAAAGCGAGGATATTCCAAAGACCGCCTTCGTAACTTCGATGCGGGCATTATGAATTCTTAGTCATGTCTTTTGGATTGACTAATGCTCCTGCTGCCTTCATGGATATGATGAACCGAGTATTCAAGGAATATTTGGATCATTTTGTGGTCGTCTTTATTGATGAGATCCTCATATATTCTAAAAGCTATTAAGATCATGAGCAACACTTGAGGTTGATACTCCAAAAGCTTCGTGAAAACAAGCTTTATTCCAAGTTAAAGAAATGTGAGTTCTAGCTTGAGGAAGTAGCATTCCTTGGGCACGTAGTATCAAGTCATGGAATATCTGTTGACCCGGTAAAGATTGAAGCTATTCAAAGCTGGGAGCAACCTAAATCGAAGGATCAAGTACGTAGCTTTCTCGGCTTAGCTGGTTATTATCGGAGATTCGTGGAAGGGTTTTCTCGAATCGCTACTCCATTAACTCAGCTGACTCAGAAAGATATAAAATTCGGTTGGAGCGTGGAATGTGAGAAGAGTTTTCAAGAACTCAAGTGGAGACTCATTTCAGCACCTGTTCTGACAATATCATCTGGTTCGGAGGGATTTGACATCTACAGTGATGCATCAGGCAAAAGGTTAGGATGTGTTCTCATGCAACATGGGAAAGTCATAGCCTATGCCTCTCGGCAACTCAAATAATATGAGAGGAATTATCCTACTCATAATCTAGAGTTTGCAGCTGTTGTCTTCGCACTAAAAATTTATAGGCATTACTTGTATGGGGAGAAAGTGGAGATCTTTACGGATCATAAAAGCCTCAAATATTTCTTCACCCAAATGGAACTCAACATGCGGCAACGACGTTAGTTTTAACTGTTAAAAGATTATGATCATACCATTCAATACCATCTTGGAAAAGCGAACGTGGTAGCTAACGCATTGAGTAGAAGATCATATGCGAGTACGAGTGCGATATTGTCAACGCAAAGGCCCATTTTGTGTGACTTGCAAAGGATGGAGATAGAGTTAAAGACTCCAGGGACCCATGTGATGATGGTAAATATACGTGTAGAACCGACTTTAATCAATAAACTTAAAGCTGCTCAAACTACAGACTTGGAGCTGATGCATATAAGGAAGAAAGTGCAAGATTGTGCTATTTCGGAAGCAAGAATCGATGAAGAAGGAATATTTTGAGTCAACTCTAGACTTTGTGTTCCTAACGATTCTGACTTAAAGTATAAAATCATGATGGAGGTGCACAACACACCGTTTTCAATCCATCCTGGGAGTTCCAAAATGTATCGTGATCTTCGACATACCTTTTGGTGGAGCAATATGAAGAGAGAGATCGCTGAGTTTATCTCAAGGTGTCTAACTTGTCAACGAGTTAAGACGGAGCATCAAGTACCAAAAGGTCCATTGCAACCACTTGAAATTCCAGAATGGAAGTGGGAGCACATTACCATGGATTTCAAGCATCTTGGTCTTCCCAAGGTTTCTCAAGGCATAGATGCGATTTGGGTCATTGTTGATAGATTGACCAAGTCGGCTCATTTCTTACCTATACGAGAAATTTATACACTTGAACGTCTTGCTCGTATGTACATAAATGAGATTGTAAGACTGCATGGTATGCCAGTATCCATAGTTTCTGATCGAGACCCAAGATTCACTTCACGATTTTGGGTTAGTTTGCGAGAAAGCTATGGGTATTTGATTCTGATTTAGCTTCGGCATATCATCCTCGAGACGGACGGCAAATCGGAGAGGACTATTCAAACTCTTGAAGATCTATTAAGACTCTGTGTCCTTGACGTCAAGGGAAGTTGGGACAAGTTCTTACCATTGGTGGAGTTTTCCTACAACAATAGTTATCAAGCAAGTATTGTCATGGCTCCATTCGAGGCGTTGTATGGAAGAAAGTGTCATTCTCTAGTATGCTGGGATGAGGTGGGTGAAGCAACTTTGTTGGGACCGGAGTTGGTACGTATGACTACGGAAAAGATTTAAACGATCCGACAACTATAAAAACCTCACAAGATCGACAAAAGAGTTATGCTGATCTTCATCGAAAGGACGTAGAATTCGATATTAGAGATCATGTGTTGTTACGTGTTGCTCCATGGAAATGAGTTACGAGATTTGGAAAGAGAGAAAAGCTCAATCCTTGATTCATTGGCCCATTTTTAATCCTCGATCGAGTAGAAACTGTGGCCTATAGACTCGCATTACCGCCAAGTATGTCTCGTGTTCATAATGTTTTCACACATATCTATGTTACGTAAATATGTGAAAGACCCTTTCCACATTATTAAGTTAGAATCGGACGAAATAGCGGAAGATTGAATGTATGAAGAGGTTCCTGTTAAAATCTTGGATAAGAAAGAACATGTTCTACGCTCCAAGGTTATACCTCAAGTCAAAGTTTTGTGGAGGAACCAAGATGTTGAGGAAATGACCTGGGAGTTAGAATCTGAGATGAAATCAAAGTATCCTTACCTCTTCGATATACCAGGTACGTACCATAATTTTGAGGGCGAAATTTCATAAGAAGGGGAGGTTGAAAGATCCCAACTTTTATGAATAAAGATGAATTTTCTATAAATATCATTTTTGAATATTATGGAATGAATTTGATATAATGTTATAGGTGTGGGTAATATTTATAAATTTTTTAAAGTACGCAAGTTGTTATATAATATTCGATTGGTCGGGGAATATTCATTTTAACAAGGAATATTAAATGCAACGACACAATCATCATCAGGACCCTACAACACGAATTATTATTGCCGGATTGAGAAAACAAAAAATACTTTATGAAAATAACGGCGGAAGTTTTACCGTTAACTGTTGAAACACCCGGTGTTAAAAGTACAGTACTACGCGTGGTTACATAGTAGCACACAGTATTGATTATTGATGTTTACGTGAGAAGTCACTCAGTTTTGTTCAATTATTGCTACAGTAATTGTTGCATAGTATCTCACGTTATTTGATTCAATTATTTTTAATATTTTTTATATTATTAAATCAATAATTAAGACGACAAAGTTATTAATATTATTATTTGTAATATTAACGATGTCTAGAAGTTCTGTCAAGGAGAGGTTTGGTCACCTAATTATGTGCCAATAAGGAGAAATCCTTATCGGAAAGCCCCTTCTTTCCTGAGAACGACCTGGTCGATTAATATTGTGAATTATAATAATGGTGATAAAGTTTGTTTTATTATTATTATAAATGTAATAAAATGCAAAATTTTTTATATAAAAATGAATACTTTTTATAAAGTTTTGTTTTATTTGATTATAAATAGAATATATTATATTTTATTATGCATAATGTTTTGCATATAAGTATTCTCGCGTAGTGTTTGCATAGTAAAATCTTGTTATATAAAATGAATACTTTTATAAAGTTATTTATTTTATTAGATTTTAAATAAAATATATTATATTTTATTATGCATAGTGTTTGCATAGTGTTTGCATAGTAAAACCTTTTTATATAAAACATAATACTTTTTATAAAGTTTTATTTTATTTGATTATAAATATAATATATTATATTTTATTGCATAGTATAACATAGTATCCTTTCCATTCTCCTATAAATAGGATGCTTAGTTAGAATTGAAAATCACACCAGAAATTTAGAGAATTCTTCTTCTATAATCTTGAACGTATTTCTTTAGAATTTTAAGAAGCTTTGAGCATAGAAAACAGTATAAGTTTTCTTCAAGAATATCATCGCCCTACCAGTCGGAATACTCTTCTTTTTAAGGTAAGGGGTATTATTCTTTCGTATTCATGAAGAGAGTTATTTTCATTCAATACTCGTCAGGGTTGTTATTCCATTCTTTATTATTCTGTTGGAATAACCTGTCTGTGCACTCTATCGCATGCCTAGTGAATTCTGTTGTTATTCCATTCTTTATTATTACATTTGGAGCATCCTATCTCGTCATGCGGATTACGCTTGATGATGTAAGCGATTACGTATTTTGTTTCTATTTATTTTGTTGAATATCATCGATTGCGGATTTACATGCACCGTGAATTATTCTATTATTATTTTTTATTATTAATAATGCCATTACCTGGCGGTAAAAATCCATTCGCGTATATTCATATTTCTCGGTTGGTTAAAGTTTTGGCTTCTATACTCCATGAAATTAGTGGAATATCCTTGATATTTGCGTTTCATCCATAGATCTTTTCATGGAAATATTCTTACGAGCATTCTTAAATTTACTCCACAAGCAAAGATCATGTTGACAATTTGGGCGTTATTGGTTTCTCGGATAAATTAAATTATAAATCTTTACAAATTTATCCTTGAACTTGTTTTATTGAATTCTTATATCATTGTGATCATCCTCATGTTTATAATATGTTGAAAGTCATCTCTCGTATGGCACAGTGGTGCATAGATGGACTTGGTATGATTATGACCGGGGGTTATTCGGTATAATCATAATCATGAATATTACATATGATGTGGTAAAAATCCTCGATGGTCGTAGTGCATTGATGGATGAGTTGTTGGCATGATCATGACCATTGATGAATAATACCCGAATATCTTTGGCACGTAGTGCGAGGGGATAATCTGCCAGACGTGATCTTAATGAATATCCTTGGCAGTAGTCAAGAGGATGATGTGGATTATTTATTAAGGTCGAGTCTCGTGATAAAAGTGATGAAAACCTTTTAAATCATAGAAGATAGTAGATTTTATTCTTTACTTGACTCTTCTAATGGATTGCTTGTTCCGCTGCAGTTAAACTTGATATTTGTTATATTTTATCAGTTTAACACTGTTGAAGGCTAATGATAATTTATCCTGCATTATTTTAGTCATAATATTTCTTACTGGGCTAGTTGAGCTCACCCTTTTGCTTTCATTGTTCTCTTCAAGAAATAAGAACGTAGCAGGGACTAGTCGGGGAACAGAATGACGGTCCAGAAGATAGCATTAGTAGTCCTCACTATTCTATGAAATAGTGTGATAATAAATGTATTGAGGACTTATTTTGAGTTTGAATATTGTCTAGAAGACAATATTTGTATTAAAACTCACAACTCATGTTGTATATTTAAGGTTGTATTTATATTTTGTACCATGTATTTGGTGACTCAGAATAGGTGATGTATACATATTTTGGGGGCGTCACAGTTGGTATCAAAGCTTAGGGATATGATCCCTAGCTAAGATGTGAGACTAGAACTAGGAGGGGAGAGACGGGGAATTTATTCGCTAGTATGACCTACCTAAGTTATTTGGTATTTAATTGGTTGGTCAGAGTATAAGGATAATATGTTGCATGTCAATTAACCCTTGTTTTGTGGTAGTATTTGAAAATGACATCCGAGAATGTTGAGAATAGCAATGGAGCACAGGAGACCATTGAGTCTCCATATATCAATAATCAAGATAATGTGCATCAGGAAGGCGACAATCCTCATGCAAACAACAACACTGACCAAATGATGAATGATGGAATGTTCAGAGGCTTTATGCAATTCATGCAACATTAGGCGAGAGCGGCTCCTGTCCAAAATGTAGGTGGAAACACTGAAAAATCTCGGACGGTCACCGCTAAACACTTCAAGGAGCTGGGACCACCGGAGTTTATTGGAGAGCCAAAACCACTTAAGGCGAAAGCGTGGATAAAGTAGATCACCAAGATATTTGATGTCTTGGGATGCTCCGAGGAGCAAAAGGTTCCATTTGCCACCTTTATGTTGCGAGGAGAGGCAGATTATTGGTGGGAATCGGTAAAGCGTACTCAACCTGCCGCACTGAAGATGTCTTGGGAGAAGTTCCAAGAACTATTCAACAACAAGTACTTTCCCGAAAGTATTCATCACATGAAAGAGGTAGAGTTCATCAAGTTGGAGCAGAACAATATGACCGTGTCGCAGTACGAAGATAAGTTTGCCGAGTTATCCCAGTTTGTGTCTCACTTGGTTGATAATGAGGAAAGAATGACGCAGATATTTCTAAGAGGTTTGAAACCCGAGATACGTCAATATCTGATTTCTCATAAACTGTGTTTGTATTCAGATATTGTAAATAGGGCTTAGTTATTGGAGCGCAATAACGAGTCAACCCAACCAAGAGAAAGCAGCCAACAAAATGATAATACCGATGGTAGCGAGCAATCATCGAGCGGTGACAACAAACGTGGAGGAATCAACATGCGAAAATGGTAACCACTTGGTAGTAATCATGGCCAAGATAATAAAAGTGGACATTTCAAGAAGAGGAGATTCAACAATGATGGAAAGACGTCATCACCAGCACCCGTTGTTAAGGAAGGAGAACGACCACCTATCATATGCTTCAAATGTGGAGGGGAGGGACATATCAGTCCAAACTGCGCGATGCAATCCAAAGCGTGTTATAATTGTGGAAGAGAAGGTCACCTAGCCCGATTTTGTCGTGCACCGAAGACAAGTCCAGTTGGAATGGTGACATAAAATAACATCCCAGACAATCAAAACAAGTAGTTCAAGGGAGAGCGTTTGTTGTGACCTCCCAGAAAGCAAGGAACCCGAACGAGGTCATCACGGGTAAGCTTTTCATAAACTCTAGCAAAGTCTATACCTTATTTGATACCCGTTCTACCCATTCTTTTATTTCTCCTACTTGCACTCAACGATTAAATTTGACTCCGGAGAAATTAGACTTTGACTTATCTGTGGAAACTCCAATGGGAGAAACCTTCATTACATCCACTGTTTATAAGTCTTGTTTGGTTCAAATCGGTACCCTCACATTACCTGTCGATCTTATTTCATTGAAAATACTTGCATTTGATGTGATTCTAGGGATTGATTGGTTAACTACTCATCATGCAAAAATTGATTGTTTTCGTAAGATTGTTAGCATTCATATTCATAACCAACCTATTATGCGAATTCAAGCAACCAAACCATTAAAATCAGTCACTGTCATCTCAAGCCATAAAGCTATTCGTTTATTGAAAAACGGATGTCAAGCCTTCTTAGCTCATGTCACAGATTTAAACAAAAATAAGTCAGATTTAAATGATATTTCTATTGTTAATAAATTTCCTGACGTATTCCCTGAAGAACTTCATGGCCTACCCCCAGAGCGTGAAATTGAATTTTGTATCGACCTTGAACCCGGTACAAAACCCATTTCCAAAGCCCCATATCGAATGGCTCCTATTAAACTTCAGAAGTTAAAGACCTAATTACAGGAATTGTAAGACATTGGTTTCATTCGTCCTAGTACGTCTCCTTGGGGTGCTCTTGTTCTATTCGTGAAGAAGAAAGATGGGAGTATGCGACTTTGTATTGACTACCGGGAATTGAATCATGTCACCATCAAGAATAAGTATCTCGTTACCTCGCATTGATGACTGTTTGACCCGATTCATAAGTAGCACAATTCTTTTTTCAAAGGTCGGTCTTCATTCGGATATCATCACCAAGGTTAAAACCGAGGATATTACAAAAGATCGCCTTGAAACTCGATGCGGGCATTATGAATTCTTAGTCATGTCTTTTTGGATTGACTAATGCTCCTGCTGCCTTCATGGATATGATGAATCGAGTATTCAAGGAATATTTGGATCACTTTGTGGTCGTCTTTATTGATGACATCCTCATATATTCCAAAATTCGTGAAGATCATGAGCAACACTTGAGGATGATACTCCAAAACTGAAATGTATGAGGAAGAAAGCGCAAGATGGTGCTATATCGGAAGCAAGAATCGATGAGGAAGGAATACTTCGAGTCAACTCCAGACTTTGTGTTCCTAACGACCCTGATTTAAAGTATAAAATCATGATGGAGGCGCACAACACACCGTTTGCAATCCATCTCAGGAGTACCAAAATGTATCATGATCTTCAACATACATTTTGGTGGAGCAATATGAAGAGAGAGATCGCGGAGTTTATCTCAAGGTGTCTAACTTGTCAACGAGTCAAGGCGGAGCATCAAGTACCAAAAGGTCCATTGCAACCACTTGAAATTCCAAAATGGAAGTGGGAGCACATAACCATGGATTTCGTTACCGGTCTTCCCAAGGTTTCTCAAGGCATAGATGCGATTTGGGTCATTGTTGATAGATTGACCAAGTCGGCTCATTTCTTACCTATACGAGAAAGTTATACACTTGAACGTCTTGCTCGTATGTACATAAATGAGATTGTAAGACTGTATGGTATGCCAGTATCCATAGTTTCTGATCGAGACCCAAGATTCACTTCACGATTTTGTGTTAGTTTGCAGAAAGCTATGGGCACGGATTTAAGATTTAGCTCGGCATATCATCCTCAGACGGACGGGGAGTCGGAGAGGACTATTCAAACTCTTGAAGATCTATTAAGACTCATGTCCTTGACTACAAGGGAAGTTAGGACAAGTTCTTACCATTGGTGGAGTTTTCCTACAACAACAGTTATCAAACAAGTATTGGCTTGGCTCTATTCGAGACGTTGTATGGAAGAAAGTTTCGTTCTCCAGTATGTTGGGATGAGGTGGGTGAAGCAACATTATAGGGACCGGAGTTGGTACGTATGACTACGAAAAATATTCAAATGATCCGACAACGTATAAAAATCTCACAAGATCGATAAAAGAGTTATGCTGATCTTCATCGAAAGGACGTAGAATTCGATATTGGAGATCATGTGTTGTTACGTGTTGCTCCATGGAAAAGAGTTACAAGATTTGGAAATAGAGAAAAGCTCAATCCTCGATTTATTGGCCCATTTTTAATCATCGATCGAGTAGGAACTATGGCCTATAGACTCGTTTTACCGCCAAATATGTCTCGTGTTCATAATATTTTTCACATATCTATGTTACGTAATAGCGGAAGACAAAGTTTTGTGGAGAAACAACGATGTTGAGGAAATGACTTGGGAGTTAGAATCTGAAATGAAATCAAGGTATCCTTACCTCTTCGACATACTACGTACGTACCCTAATTTCGAGGGCGAAATTTTATAAGAAGGGGAGGTTGTAAGACCCCAATTTTTATGAATAAAGATGAATTTTCTATAAATATCATTTTTGAATATTAAGGTGTGAATTTGTTATAAAGTTATAGTTGTGGGTATTATTTATAAATTTTTCAAATTAAGCAAGTTGTTATATAATATTCGATTGGTTGGGAATATTACGTTTTAACGAGGAATATTAAATACAATAACCAAGACAATCATTGGTGGACTCCTGAACAAAATTATTATGCGAGTTAAAAACGACAAAATTATCTTTTTATAAAAATAACGACGGAAGTTTTACTATTAACTGTTGAAACACCTGGTGTTAAAAGTACTGTAATACACGTGGTTGCATAGTAGCACACGGTATTGATTATTGATGCTTACGTGAGAAGTCACTCGGTTTTGTTCAATTATTGCTTTCGATAATTCTTTGCAAGTATCTCACGTTATTTGATTCAATTGTTGTCGATATTTATATATTATTAAATCAATAATTGAGACAACAAAGTTATTAATATTATTATTTGCAATATTAACTATGTCTAGAAGTTCTGTCAAGGAGTGATTTGGTCACCTAATTGCGCGCTAATAGGGAGAAATCCTTATTGGAAAGCCCCCTCTTTCCTGAGAACGACCTAGTCTATTAATATTGTGAATTATAATAATGGTGATAAATGTTGTTAAAATTAGTAAGATGATTTTTATGAAGTTTTGCTTATTTTATGGACCACCCCCATTTACCAATTTTTCAAAATAATCGGTAGAAAATTCTTAAAAGGTGGGCCCACATGTGGGGCCCACAAAAAAAAATGTGAGGGGGGGGGGAATCGGTTTTCCAAGAGTTATTTGTCCCTTCAGTTTTCCAAGAATTATTTGTCCCTTCAGTTTTCCAAGAGTTATTTGCCCCTTCGCAAATAGTTGTTGTCTCTTCAATATTACCAAGAATCATTTTGACCATTCGTTAAGACCAAGAGCTACTTTCAGTTCTTCTATAAATAGAAGCTCATTCCTTCATTATTTCTTATGAATTCACTGAAACTCTAGAGAGAGAAACTATAGAGAGAAAGAAGAAAAATATTCTGCTACTTCACTACTCCAGTATTAAGTTTTTCTAAGGTAAGGGGTATTATTCTTTCGTATTCATGACGAGAGTTATTTTCTATCAATACTCGTAAGGGTTGTTATTTGTGACGCCCCCAAAATTAGGTATACATCACCCATCTTGGGTCGTCAGATACATGGTACAAAATTCAAATACAACTTAATTATACAACAGTCGTGTAAAATACGACAAAACATATGTTGTGAGTTTGAATACAAATATCGCCATCTCTAGAGTATACAAACTCAATGGAGTCCTCATTACAATCATTATCACACTATTTCACAGAATAGTGAGGACTACTAATACTATCATCTGGTCCATCACTCCGTTCCCCGACTAGTCCCAGCTATATTCTCATTTCCTGAAGAGAAGAGTGAAAGAAAGGGTGAGCTCAACTAGCCCAGTAAGAAATATTATGACTAAGATAATGCAGAATAATTTATCATTAGTCTTCAACAGTGTTAAACTGATAAAATATAATAAATATCAATTTTAACTGCAGCGGAACAAGCAATCCATTAAAAGAGTCAACTAGAAAATAAAATCTACTATCTTTTATGATTTAAAAGATTTTTCATCACTTTTATCGCTGGAACTCAGCTTAATAATCCACATCATCGAATCACCCCTGCAGTACGGCCAAGGATATTCTTTAGTATCATGACCACAATTATCCATGCACTACGGGCCGAGAATATTTGTGTATTCATTAATGGTCATGATCATGCCAACAACTGTCCATCAATGCCCTACAGGCCCATGAGGACTTTTTTCCACATCATTCGTAACATTACTACCATGATTACAAGAATAATCCACAGTCATAATCATACCAAGTCCATCTTTTTGCACTACACAGGCCCACGATGACTTTCAACATAATATAAACATGAGGATGATGACAATGCTATAAAAATTCAATAAAACAAGTTCAAGAATTAATTTATCCGGGAACTATTAATGTCCAAATTATCGACATTATCTTTGCTTTGTAGAGTAAAATTCAAGAATGCTCGGAAGAATATTTCCATGAAAAGATCTTTGGATGAAGCGCAAAATATCAAGGATATTTCACTAATTTCATGGAGTATAGAAGTCAAAACTTTAACTTGTTGAATATAATAACGAATGGAATAACAAAAGAAATCACCATGTAAATGCGGTACTTAGCATAGACATATTATTCAACGAGAATAATAAGTAATGAGAACTAGGTCAAGAAATTACATGCAAGCGGGATGTTCAAATGAGAATAATAATAAAGATTTAAACCGTGTCCGGCGTAAAAGCGCCTGACGGGATATTCTAACGAATAATAATAAAGATGGAACCGGTCCGTGTAAAAGTAAAACGCATGAGCGAGGATATTCTAACGAATAATAAAAAAAGATGGAACCGTGTCCTGCGTAAAAACGCATGCATGGAGGATATTCCAATGAGAATAATAATAAAGATGGAATAATAGAAGAATGTCACCAAGTATAGGGTAGTCCGCATTATCTTTGGTTATTCGATGAGGATAACAAAGAATGGAATAACGAAGATCTCTTCATATGAATACTGAAAGAAATAACACTCCTTACCGTAAAATAAACTGAATATAAGAGTAGGAATGAGCGGGATACTTTTCTATAGCTTCTCTATAATTTCTCTCTCTAGAGTTTCAGTGAATTCGTAAGAAATAATGAAGGAATGAGCTTCTATTTATAGAAGAATGGACTGAATAGTAACTAATTCATGAATGGTCCAGATTGATTTACTTTTAATCGGACGGTCCATATCTAAAGCAAAATCTTTTAAATAAAATATAATATATTATATATATATATATATATATATATATAACATTAGACGAAGTTCACGGGCAGAACAATTTGTCAGGTCACGGATGAATTAATCCGCATGCAAGCTATATACATATAATCCCACTAACATTATATATATATATATATATATAATCATACCATACCAATCCCTCCCGACAAATCAATTCTTCCTTCTCCTTAAGTCAATCTTCACATGTTAAATATATTATATATATATATAATATTACAACACCTATCAAATTCTCCACCACTCAAAATCAATTTATAATAAAACAACCAACATTATCTATCAAACATTCCACTTTTCCACAAAAACCCACTACCACCCACACACTCCTACACACACGTTAAATATATATATATATATATATATATATATATATATATATATATATATATACTTTATAACTTCCTCCGATAATTTTGAAAAATGAATGAGTGAGAATCTAAATAATAAGTAATAAAATACCTCATAAAAATTATCTCAATAGTTTTAACAACATTTATCATAATTATTATAATTTACAATATTAATCGACCAGGTCGTTCTCAGGAAAGAGGGGGCTTTTCAATAAGGATTTTTCCCTATTGGCGCGCAATTAAGTGACCAAACCTCTCCTTGACAGAACTTCTAGACATCGTTAATATTGCAAATAATAACATTAATAACTCTGTCATCTCAATTATTGATTTAATAATATATAAAATATTGACAATAATCAATCAAATAACGTGAGATACTATGCAAATGATTCTTCGTAGCAATAATTGAACAAAAGCGAGTGACTTCTCACGTAAGCATCAATAATCAAAACCAGATATCTTCTTTGTAACTACTGCAGACATTCTTGTACATTTAACATAAGGGTGTTTCAACAGATTAACGGTAAAAACTTTCGCCGTTATTTTCATAAAGTATTTTTGTCATTTTCTCAACCCTACAATAATTTCGTTGTGGGGTCCACCAATGATTGTCTTGGTTATGCGAATATTCCCTGTTAAAACGAATATTCCCCGACCAATCGAATATTATATAACAACTTGCGTACTTTGCACAATTTATAAATATTACCCAAAATATAACATTATATCAAATTCACTCCATAATATTCAAAAATGACATTTATAGAAAATTCATCTTTATTCATAAAAGTTGGGGTCTTACAACCTCCCTTCTTATGAAATTTAAGCCCTCGAAATTAGGGCGTGCACTGATATGTCGAAGAGGTAAGGATACCTTGATTTCATTTCGATTCTAACTCCCAAGTCATTTAAATCAACATCGTGGTTTCCCACAAAAAACTTTGACTTGAGGTATAACCTTGGAGCGTAGAATATGTTCCTTCTTATCCAATTTGAACTGGAACCTCTTCATACGTCCAAATCTTCCGCTATTTCTTCCTGGTTCTAACTCAATAATGTGGTTCGGGTCTTTCACATATTTACGTAACATGGATATGTGAAAAAATGTTATGAACACGAGACATACTTGGCGGTAAAGCGAGTCTATAGGCCACAGTTCCTACTCGATCGAGGATTAAAAATGGGCCGATGATCGAGGATTGAGCTTTCCTCTCTTTCCAAATCTCGTAACTCTTTTCTATGGAGAAACACGTAATAACACATGATCTCCTATATCGAATTCCACGTCCTTTCGATGAAGATCAGCATAACTCTTTTGTCGATCTTGTGAGGTTTTTATACGTTGTCGGATCGTTTGAATCTTTTCTGTAGTCATACGTACCAACTCCGGTCAGGAAATTTATTAACAACAGAAATATCATTTAAAGCTGACGTATTTTTGTTTAGATCTATGACATGAGCTAAGAAAGCTTGACATCCGTTTTTTAATAAACGAATAGCTTTATGGCTTGAAATGACCGTGATTGATTTTAATGGTTTGGTTGCTTGAATTAGATATAATAGGTTGATTTGGAATATGAAAACTAATATCCTTACAAAACAATCAATTTTTGCATGATAAGTAGTTAACCAATCAATCCACTAGAATCACGTCAAATGCCGATATTTTCAATGAAATAAGATCGACCGAGTAATAATATGGCGTCTGGATTTGAACCAAACAAGACTTATAAACAGTGGATGTAATGAAGGTTTCTCCCATTGGAGTTTCCACAGATAAGTCAAAGTCTAATTTCTCCAGAGTCAAATTTAATCGTTGAGTGCAAGTAGGAGAAATAAAAGAATGGGTAGAACCGGTATCAAATAAGGCATAGACTTCGCTTGAGTTTATGATAAGCTTACCCGTGATGACCTCATTCGGGTTCCTTGCTTTCTGAGAGGTCACAACAAACGCTCTCCCTTGCACTACCGGCTTTGACTTTTTCGGGACGGCCTTTGGTGCCTCCATCCTAGCTGAACTTGTGTAAGACCCCAACTTATTAATGAATAAAATCAAATTTTCTCTAATTATTATTGTGAATAATAAGGTATTAATTTGATATAATACTTTGGTTATGGGTGAAATGTGCAAAATTTTGAAAATAAGCAAGTGGTTATATAATATTCATTGTTGTCGGGGAATATTCGTTTGGTCGTGGAATATTCTTTCTGTCGTGGAATATTCGTACGACGGCGCAGCTATTTGTGGGCCCCATAACGGATAACTGTCGGATGAAGAAAACGACAAAATTGAATAACGGCGTAGTTGTTACCGTTAACACTGTTGGAATACCCGGTGGTTAAAATACAGTAATACGCGTTGTTACACAGTAGCACACGGTATTGCACAGTATTGTTGAATTATTGATCCTTACGTAAAAAGGCACTACTCAATAATTATTACAGTAGTTACTGTTCAATATTTTATTTTATTGATTCAATAATTGCTGCGTTGATATTTTATATTATTGTTGTTTCAATAATTGTCACTTCACAGTATTTCCCATTATCAGATCAATAATTCATATTATTTGAATAATATTATTAGATAGCATTATTGGCAATGTCTAGAAAGTTCTGTCAAGGAGAGGTTTGGTCACCTAATTGCGCGCCAGTAAGGAGAAATTCTTATTGAAAGCCCCTCTTTCTCTTGGGAACTACTGCGGTTGTCATAAATGTGATTCTCAGAATATTATTTGTGAATAATTAATTATTGATTCATATGATAAGGAAATATTTATTTTATGTGGATATAAATGTTGGATATATTTATTGTGGTTAAAAATGAAGGGGTTAATGTTGAGGTGTTTTATCAGTATTTTTGTCGGAATGGAGGTATTAAAAATTAAACCAAAGGTTTTTTGAGATATATTGTGTGAGTTATAATTTTTAATCCGACCGTTGATCGTTGTAATTTTTGGATATGTTATACATATATAAGTTGAGTATATGTCCACAAATTTTAAACCGTTAAAATGAACGTATGATTTGTTATGAATTTTAAGAGGTGACTGATTCGGAAATTAGGTTATAAATGATTTTGGTGGAAAATTCTAGAATTGGTGGGCCCCACTTTTGGTTGGTGAAAATGTGCTGAGATTTTTATTCAAATGTGGTGGGTGGGAATAGTAGCGTAAAGCCATCAAAGTTGCGGTGTTAAGTCTGCTTGCTGCGCTAACATTTTCCTATAAATAGAGGCCAAGTTAGAATTGAAAATCACACCGTAAAACAAGTTTTCTCTCTCTCTCTAGATTATTGAGTGTATTTTATGAGTATTTAGATACTTTGTGAGTTTCTATTCATCAGTGCAAGTTTCCTTCAGCCTTATACCGATATTCCAATCAGAAGTACTGATATTTTGAGGTAAGGGGTGTTATATTCTTCTTAAAATGATATTTTCTTCAATATCATTATACCGAAATGTTGGTATAAACTTTTTATCAAATTTGGAACTTTTTGTGTCGGGGTTACTATTCACGTATACGGCACTATTCACGAATCTACTAACACTTCATTCAATAAAAAATAAAATTTTCTTCTTTTTGTCCAAGTTGTCTATTATGGTTACTATCTTTGATTGTATCCATGTTTTGATCATTATTTTTGAATTCTGCTTTAAAATTGGTTATTTCAGAATATTATTGAACTTGGATAAACTATAACACGAATCCTTAGTATTTGATCTTTTATCTCACTGGATTCGTTTTCTTTAAAATATTTTTCATCATCCTCAGTCCTAAATGATGATACAAATGAATATCTTTGGCTCAGAATGCAAAGATGAATGATTACCTAATGAATATCTTTGGCCGTAGTGCAAAGATGAACAGTGTTGAGATGAACATGACCAACCGGTGATACAAATGAATATCTTTGGCACAGTGGTGCAAGATGAATATTTGATTCAAGATGTATATTGATTGATGTTACAGGGATAAAATATTGATGATGGACTTTTAAATCTTAGAAGATAGTAGAATTCTTTCTCTACTTGACTCTTCTAATGGATTGTTGTTCCGCTGCAGTTGTTGATCTAAAACTTGTTGTCTATTATATTTTATCAGATTTTTCCCTGTTGAAGACTAACGATAATTTGTTGTATATTATCTTAGTCATAATATTCTTTACTGGGCTAGTTGAGCTCACCCTTTTCCTTTTTGTTCCATTTTTCTCAGGAGGTGAGAACATAGCAGGAACTAGCCGGGGTACGTAGTGATGGTTCTAGAAAGATGTTTTAGCAGTCCTCACTGTTTCTGTAAAATAGTGTTTGAATAATTGTAATGAGAACTCCTTTTGAGTTTGTATACTCTCTAGTATACAATATTTGTATTCAAACTTACAGTATAGGCGTTGTCGTATTCTGCATGACAATTATATTACTGAAGTTGTATTTGTTTTTGTACCATGTATTTGGCGACTCAGAATGGGTGATGTATATCAATTTTGGGGTCGTCACAGTTGGTATCAAAGCTTAGGGATATGATCCCTGGCTGAGATGTGAGACAAGAACTAGGAGGGGAGAGACGGGGAATTCCTTCGCTAGTATGACCTGACTAAGTTTATTTGGTGTTTATTTGGTCGGTCAGAGTATAGGGATAATATATGACATGACTATTAACCCTTGTTTTATGGCAGTATTTAAGAATGGCAATTGAGAACGTTAATAATCGAGTAAATCAGACCGTGGAGACACCTTTGATCACCACCCAGGGGAACGTGCAATAGGAAGGCAATATTCCTCCTGTAAACAACACTACCGAACAAATGATGAATGATCGGATGTTTAGAAGTTTTTGCGATTCATGCAAAACCGCATTTAGGAGACTCGTGCACAAAATACGGGTGGAAATGCTAGCAATGCGCGGCTTGTCACAACCAAGCAGTTCAAAGAGTTGGGACCACCAGAATTTAAGGGAAAGCCGAATCCGATCATGGCGGAAACGTGGGTCAAGCAAATTACCAAGATATTCGATGTCTTGGGATGCACGGAGGAACAGAAGGTTCCATTCGCCACCTTTATGTTCCGCGGTGAAGGCGGACTCACGGTGGGAGTCTCAGTGAAGCGTACCCACCCGGCCGCACTCAAAAGATGTCTTGGGAAATGTTTGAAAAACTATTCAATGACAAGTACTTTCCAGAAAGTATTCGTCATATGAAGGAGGTGGAGTTTATCAGACTGGAAAAAAACTAACATGACGGTGTCCCAGTATGAGGCGAAGTTTGCAGAGTTATCCAGGTTTGCACCTCATTTGGTCGAAAATGAGGAACGAATGACGAGGATGTTTCTGAGAGGTCTAAAGCCCGAGATTCAACAATATCTTATATCTCATAAATTTTCTTTATATTCAGATGTTGTAAACATGGCTCAATTATTAGAGCGAGATAATGAGTATGTTCAACCAAGGGACTACAACCAGGGTCATACCGGTGGCAGCAGTCATCGAAGCAATGAAAACCAAAGCAGGGAAGGAAAACATTCTATTACAAAGCGGTAACCACTCTGGTGGTAATCGTAAGTGATGATAATAGAAGGAGCGAGTCGGGGGGAGATTTCAAGAAGAGAAGGTACAAGAATGATAACGTGAAGACGTTAGCACAAACATCAACTGTTTTTAAGGGAGGAGAACGAGCACCGGTCGTTTGTTACAAATGCGGGAAGAGGGACACATCAGCCCAAATTGCCCACAACAATCCAAGGTGTGTTATAACTGTGGAAAGGAAGGTCATATATCTAGAGATTGTCTAGTTGCGAAACCAAGTTCAACAGGGATGGTGACTCCAAAGGCTGTCCCGGACAAGTCAAAGTCGGTGGTTCCTGGAAGGGCGTTTGTCGTGACTGCATAAAACGCGAGAAACCCAAACGAGGTGATCACGGGTAAGCTTATCATAAACTCTTGCGAAGTTTATACCTTACTAGATACCGGTTCTACCCATTCTTTTATCTCTCCTGCTTGTGCTCAACGTTTAAACTTGACTCCGGAGAAATTAGACTTTGACTTATCTGTTGAGACTCCGTTAGGAGAAACTTTCGTTACATCTACTGTTTTTAAATCTTGCATGATTCAAGTCGGTACCATCATCACATTACTCCGCCAATCTTATTTCGTTGAAAATTCTTGCATTTGATGTGATTTTGGGGATTGATTGGTTAACCACGCATCATGCTAAAATTGATTATTTTCGTAAGGTTGTTAGTTTTCATATTCCTAACCAACCTATTATGCGAATTCAAACAACCAAACCATTAAAGTCAATCACTGTCATATCAAGCCATAAAGCTATTCGTTTATTGAAAAATGGATGTAAAGCTTTCTTAGCCTATGTCACAGACTTGAACAAAAACACGTCAGATTTGAATACTATTTCCGTTGTTAGTGAATTTCCTGATGTATTTCCTGAAGAACTTCCTCCTACCCCGAACGTGAAGTTGAATTCTTTATTGACCTTGAACCTGGTACAAAGCCCATTTCTAAAACCCCATATCGAATGGCTCCTATTGAACTTCAGGAGTTAAAGGTCCAACTAAAGGAGTTGTAGGACATCGGTTTTATTCGTCCTAGTACATCTCCTTGGGGTGCTCCTGTGTTATTCGTAAAGAAGAAAGACGGGAGTATGCGACTTTGTATCGACTACCGAGAATTAAATCATGTCACTATCAAGAATAGGTATCCGCTACATCGCATTGATGACCTGTTTGACCCGAGCCTGAGGAGCAAAATTCTTTTCAAAGATCGATCTTAGCTTACGGATATCATCAGCTGAAGATTAAAACTGAGGATATTCCAAAGACTGCCTTCAGAACTCGATACGGGCATTACGAATTCTTAGTCATGTCTTTTGGATTGACTAATGCTCCTGCTGCTTTCATGGATATGATGAACCGTGTATTCAAGGAATATTTGGATCAGTTCGTTGTTGTCTTTATTGATGACATCCTCATCTATTCCAAAAGCCGTGAACATCATGAGCGCCATTTGAAGCTGGTACTACAAAGGCTTCGCGATAATAAGCTATATGTCAAGCTAAAGAAATGCAAGTTCTGGCTTGAAGAAGTAGCATTCCTTGGGCATGTGGTGTCAAAACATGGAGTATCTGTCGACCCGGCGAAGATTGAAGCCATACAAAGTTGGGAGCAACCAAAGTCGGTGACCGAAGTACGTAGCTTTCTGGGCTTAGCTGGTTACTATCGGAGATTCGTGGAAGGATTTTCTCGAATCGCTACTCCGTTAACTCAGCTGACTCGTAAAGATATAAAATTTGGTTGGAGCGAGGATTGTGAGAAGATTTTTCAAGAACTCAAGATGAGACTCATTTCGACACCTGTTTTGACAATACCATCTGGTTCGGATGGATTTGTTATCTACGGCGATGCTTCAGGCAAAAGGTTAGGATGTGTTCTCATGCAACATGGGAAAGTCATAGCATGTGCCTCACGACAACTCAAAGAATATGAGAGGAATTATCCTACTCATGATTTGGAGTTGGCAGCAGTCGTTTTCACGTTGAAGATATGGAGACACTACCTGTATGGGGGAGAAAGTGGAGATCTATACAGATCATAAAAGCCTCAAATATTTTTTCACCCAAAAGGAACTCAACATGCGGTAACGACGTTGGCTCGAGCTGCTGAAATATTACGATCATACCATCCAATATCATCCTGGAAAAGCGAACGTAGTAGCTAACGCATTGAGTAGAAGATCATATGCAGGTACGAGTGCAATATTGTTAACACAAAGGCCCATTTTGTATGACTTGCAAAGGATGGAGATAAAGATGAAGGCTCCAAGTACCCACGTGATGATATCAAACATACGAGTAGAACCAACTTTAATCGATAAAGTTAAAGCTGCTCAATCTACGGACATGGAGTTGATGCGTATGAAGAAGAAAGTGCAAGAAGGTGTTATTCCAGATGCAAGAATCGATGAAGAAGGAATACTTCGAGTCAACTCCAGACTTTGTGTTCCTAACGATTCTGACTTGAAGCATAGAATCATGATGGAGGCACACAACACACCATTTGTAATCCATCATGGGAGTACCAAAATGTATCATGATCTTCGACATACATTTTTGGTGGAGCAATATGAAAAGAGAGATCGCGGAGTTTATCTCGAGGTGTTTAACTTGTCAACGTGTAAAGGCGGAGCATCAAATGCCAAAGGGTCCATTACAACCACTTGAGATTCCGGAATGGAAGTGGGAACACATTACTATGGATTTCGTTACGGGTCTTCCCAAGGTTTCTCAAGGCATAGATGCGATTTGGGTTATTGTTGATAGATTAACCAAGTCTGCCCATTTCTTGCTTATACGAGAGACTTATTCCCTTGAACGTCTTGCTGGTATGTACGTGAATGAGATTGTGAGATTGCATGGCATGCCAGTATCCATAGTTTCGGATCGTGACCCAAGATTCACTTCACGATTTTGGTTTAGCTTGCAGAAAGCTATGGGCACGGATTTACAATTCAGTTCGGCATACCATCCTCAAACGGACGGATAATCAGAGAGGACTATTCAAACTCTTGAAGATCTATTAAGACTCTGTGTCCTAGATTTCAAAGGGGGTTGGGATAAGTACCTACCATTGGTGGAATTCTCCTACAACAACAGTTATCAGGCAAGTATAGGTGTGGCTCCATTCGAGGCGTTGTATGGAAGAAAATGTCGTTCTCCAGTATGCTGGGACGAGGTGGGTGAGGCAACATTGTTGGGATCAGAGTTGGTACGAATGACTACAGAGAAGATCCAAACGATTCAACAACATATTCAAACCTCACAAGATCGACAAAAGAGTTATGCTGATCTTCATCGAAAGGACGTGGAATTTAATATTGGGGATCATGTATTGTTACGTGTTGCACCATGGAAGGGAGTTACAAGATTTGGGAAGAGAGGAAAGCTCAATCCATGATTTGTTGGTCCATTTGAAATTCTTGACTGAATAGGAAATGTGGCCTATAGACTCGCATTACCTCCAAGTATGTCTCGTGTTCATAATGGTTTTCACATATCTATGCTTCGTAAATATGTTAAAGACCCAAACCACATTATTGAGTTAGAACCAGACGAGATAGCTGAAGATTTAACATACGAGGAGGTACCTGTTAAGATCTTGGATATGAAAGAGCATGTCTTATGCACGAAGGTTATACCACAAGTTAAGGTTTTGTGGAGAAACCATGCTATTGAAGAAATGACCTGGGAGTTAGAATCAGAAATGAAAGCGAGGTATCCTCACCTTTTCGAAACACCAGGTACGTACGTTAATTTCGAGGACGAAATTTTATAAGGAGGGGAGGTTGTAAGACCCCAACTTATTAATGAATAAAATCAAATTTTCTCTAATTATTATTATGAATAATAAGGTATTAATTTGATATAATACTTTGGTTATGGGTGAAATGTGTAAAATTTTCAAAATAAGCAAGTGGTTATATAATATTTATTGTTGTCGGAGAATATTAATATTCTTTCTACATTGGGAATATATTCGTATTCGATGGGCCCCATTTAACGGATAACTATCGGATGAAGAAAATGACAAAATTGAATAACGACTTAGTTATTACACGAATTATACCATTGTTGGAATACCCGGTGGTTAAAATACGATACGTCTGGCGTTGTTACATAAAGAAGACACCAGTATTGCACAGTATTGTTGAATTATTGATCCTTACATAAAAAGGCACTACTCAATAATTATTACAATAGTTACTGTTCAATATTTTATTTTATTGATTCAATAATTGCTGCGTTGATATTTTATATTATTGTTGTTTCAATAATTGTCACTGCAAAGTATTTCCCATTATCAGATCAATAATTCATATTATTTGAATAATATTATTAGATAGCATTATTGGCAATGTCTAGAAAGTTCTGTCAATGAGAGGTTTGGTCACCTAATTGCACGCGCAAGAAGGAGAAATTTTATTGAAAGCCCCTCTTCCTCGAACTACTTTGGTTGTCATAAATGTGATTCTTTAATATTATTTGTGAATAATTAATTATTGATTCATATAATAAGGAAATATTTATTTTATGTGCATATAAATGTTGGATATATTTATTGTGGTTAAAAATGAAGGGGTTAATGTTGAGGTGTTTTATCAGTATTTTTGTCGGAATGGAGGTATTAAAAATTAAACCAGTGTTTTTGAGATATATTGCGTGAGTTATAATTTTTAATCCGACCGTTGGATCGTTATAATTTTTGGATATGTTATACATATATAAGTTGAGTATATGTCCACAAATTTTAAACCGTTAAAAATGAACGTATGATTTGTTATGAATTTTAAGAGGTGACTGATTTGGAAATTAGGTTATAAATAATTTTGGTGGAAAATTCTAGAATTGGTGGGCCCCACTTTTGGTTGGTGAAAATGTGCTGAGATTTTTATTCAAATGTGGTGGGTGGAAATAGTAGCAGGTAAAGCCATCAGGTTGCAGGTTAAGTCTGCTTCGGCGTGCTAACATTTTCCTATAAATAGAGGCCTAAGTTAGAATTGAAAATCACACCAGAAACAAGTTTTCTCTTTTTCTCTCTCTAGATTATTGAGTGTATTTTGTGAGTATTTAGATACTTTGTGAGTTTCTATTCATCAATGCAAGTTTCCTTCAGCCTTATACCGATATTCCAATCAGAAGTACTGATATTTTGAGGTAAGGGGTGTTATATTCTTCTTAAAATGATATTTTCTTCAATATCATTATATCGAAATGTTGGTATGAACTTTTATCAAATTTGGAACTTTTTGTGTTCGGGTTACTATTCACGATACTACACTTTATTCACGACATACTACTGCACTATTCACGAATACGGCACTATTCAATCGAAAAATAAAATTTTCTTCTTTTTGTCCAAGTTGTCTATTATGGTTACTATCTTTGATTGTATCCATGTTTTGATCATTATTTTTGAATTCTGCTTTAAAATTGGTTATTTCAGAATATTATTGAACTTGGATAAACTATAATACGAATCCTTAGTATTTGATCTTTTATCTCACTGGATTCGTTTTCTTTAAAATATTTTTCATCATCCTCGGTCCTAAATGATGATATAAATGAATATCTTTGGCCTGTAGTGCAAAGATGAATGATTACCTAATGAATATCTTTGGCCCGTAGTGCAAAAGATGAACAGTGTTGAGATGAACATGACCAACCGGTGATATGAATGAATATCTTTGGCCTGTAGTGCAAAGATGAATATTTGATTCAAGATGTATATTGATTGATGTTACAGGGATAAAATATTGATGATGGACTTTTAAATCTTAGAAGATAGTAGAATTCTTTCTCTACTTGACTCTTTTAATGGATTGTTGTTCCGCTGCAGTTGTTGATCTAAAACTTGTTGTCTATTATATTTTATCAGATTTTTCCCTGTTGAAGACTAACGATAATTTGTTGTATATTATCTTAGTCATAATATTCTTTACTGGGCTAGTTGAGCTCACCCTTTTCCTTTTTATTCCATTTTTCTCAGGAGGTGAGAACATAGAAGGAACTAGTCGGGGTACGGAGTGATGGTTCTAGAAAGATGTTTTAGCAGTCCTCACTGTTTCTATAAAATAGTGTTTGAATAATTGTAATGAGGACTCCTTTTGAGTTTGTATACTCTCTAATATACAATATTTGTATTCAAACTTACAGTATAGGCGTTGTCGTATTCTGCACGACAATTATATTACTAAAGTTGTATTTATTTTTGTACCATGTATTTGGCGACTCAGAATGGGTGATGTATATCTATTTTGGGGTCGTCACAATTTGTCTTCGGTGAACGATAAAATTGGGCTAAGTGACCTTCTCTTCCATAATTATAACATGCTTTGGACGACATCGTGCAGTTTGGACTGATGTGTCCCTCCCCTCCGCATTTGAAGCATATTATAGGTGGTCGTTCTTATTCCTTAACAATGGGTGTTGGTGCTGACGTCTTTCCATCAATGTTGAATCTCCTCTTCTTGAAATGTCCATTCTTATTGTTTTGGCCCTGATTACCACCGAAGTGGTTACCACTTCTGGCCTGTTGATTCCCTCCACACTTGTTATCACCGCTTCGATGACTGCTCTCATTGGTATTATCATTTTGCCGGCTGCTCTATTTTGGTTGCATTGACTCGTTATCGCGCTCTACTAACTGAGCCCTATTTACAACATCTGAATACAAACACAGTTTATGAAAAATAAGATGATGACGTATCTCCGGTTTTAAACCTCTTAAAAATATCCGTGTCATTCTCTCTTCATTATCCACCAAGTGGGACGCAAACCGGGATAACTCCGCAAATTTAGCCTCGTATTGCGACACGGTCATATTGTTTTGTTTCAACTTGATAAACTCCACCTCCTTCATGTGACGAATACTTTCGGGAAAGTATTTGTCGTTGAACAGCTCTTGGAACTTCTCCCAAGACATTTTCGGTGCGGCAGGTTGAGTACGCTTTACTAATTCCCACCAGTAATCTGCCTCTCCTCGCAACATAAAGGCGGCAAAGGGAACCTTTTGCTCCTCGGAGCATCCCTAGACATCAAATATCTTAGTGATCTGCTTTATCCATGCTTCCGCCTTAAGTGGTTTTGGCTCTCCAATAAACTCCGGTGGTCCCAGCTCCTTGAACTGTTTAGCGGTGACCGTCCGAGAGTTTCCAGTGTTTCCACCTAGATTTTGGATAGGAGCCGCTCTCGCCTGTGGTTGCATGAATTGCATAAAGCCTCTGAACATTCCATCATTCATCATTTGGTCAGTGTTGTTGTTTGCATGAGGATTGTCGCCTTTCTGATGCACATTATCCTGATCATTGATATGTGGTGTATCAACGGTCGCCTGTGTTCCATTGTTATTCTCAACATTCTCATATGTCATTTTCAGATACTGCCACAAAATAAAATGTTAATTGACATATAACATATTATCCCTATATTCTGACCGACCAATTAAATACCAAAAAACTTAGGTAGGTCATACTAGCGAAGGAATTTCCCGTCTCTCCCCTCCTAGTTCTAGTCTCACATCTTAGCCAGGGATCATATCCCTAAGCTTTGATACCAACTGTGATGCCCCCATAATTAGGTATACATCACCCATCTTGGGTCGTCAGATACATGGTACAAAATTCAACTACAACTTAATTATACAATAGTCGTGTAAAATACGAGAAAACATATGTTGTGAGTTTGAATACAAATACTGTCATCTAGAGAGTATACAAACTCAATGGAGTCCTCATTACAATCATTATCACACTATTTCACAGAATAGTGAGGACTACTAATACTATCATCTGGTCCATCACTCCGTTCCCCGACTCGTCCCAGCTATATTCTCATTTCCTGAAGAGAACAGTGAAAGAAAAGGTGAGCTCAACTAGCCCAGTAAGAAATATTATGACTAATATAATGCAGAATAATTTATCGTTAGTCTTCAACAGTGTTAAATTGATAAAATATAATAAATATCAAGTTTAACTGCAGCGGAACAAGCAATCCATTAAAAGAGTCAAGTAGAGAATAAAATCTACTATCTTTTATGATTTAAAAGGTTTTTCATCACTTTTATCGCTGGTACTCAGCTTAATAATCCACATCATCGAATCACCCCTGCACTACGGCCAAGGATATTCTTTAGTATCACAACCACAATTATCCATGCACTACGGGCCAAGAATATTTGTGTATTCATTAATGGTCATGATCATGCCAACAACTATCCATCAATGCCTTACAGGCCCATGAGGACTTTTTCCACATCATTCGTAACATTACGGTCATGATTCCACCGAATAATCCCTGGTCATAATCATACCAAGTCCATCTATGCACTCTGAATACACTGTATGACTTTCAACATAATATAAACATGATGATAATGACAATGATATAGAAATTCAATAAAACAAGTTCAAGAATTAATTTATCCAGGAACTATTAATGTCCAAATTGTCAACATGATACTGCTTTGTAGAGTAAAATTCAAGAATGCTCAGAAGAATATTTCAATGAAAAGATAATGGATGAAGCGCAAATATCAAGGATATTCCACTAATTGCATGGAGTAAAGAAGTCAAAACTTTAACCAACTGAATATAATAACGAATGGAATAACAAAAGAAATCACCATGCATGCGGTACTTCGCATAGACATGTTATTCCAACGAAATAATAAGTAATGGAACGGTCGGTAGTAAATTAATGCACCGATAGGATGTTCCAATGTAATAATAATAAAGATTTTAACCAGTCCCAAAAGAAATGCCAGAACGGGATATTTCAATGAATAATAATAAAAAGATGGGCTGGTTAGGTGTAAAAGCATGCATGTGATATTCCAATGAATAATAATAAAGATGGAACCAGTCCAGCGTAAAAGCATGTACGAGATAGGATATTTTAACAGAATAATAATAAAGATGGAATAATAAAAGAATGTCACCAGGTATAGGGTAGTCCGCGTATACTTGTTATTTTAGCAGGATAACAAAGAATGGAATAACAGAAGTTCTCTTCATGAATACAAAAGAAATAACACTCCTTACCGTAAAATAAACTGAATATAAGAGTAGGGAATGAGCAGGATACTTTTCTATAGCTTCTCTATAATTTCTCTCTCTAGAGTTTCAGTGAATTCGTAAGAAATAATGAAGGAATGAGCTTCTATTTATAGAAGAATGGACTGAATAGTAACTAATTCATGAATGGTCCAGATTGATTTATTTTTAATCGGACGGTCCATATCTAAAGCAAAATCTTTTAAATAAAATATAATATATTATATATTATATATATATAACATTAGATTTAAGTTCACTAAAGCGAGAACAATTTGGCGTCACAGATGAATTAATTTGCATGCAAGCTATATACATATAATCCCACTAACATTATATATATATATATATTATAATCATACCATACCAATCCCTCCCGACAAATCAATTCTTCCTTCTCCTTAAGTCAATCTTCATATGTTAAATATATATATTATATATATATATATAATATTACAACACCTATCAAATTCTCCACCACTCAAAATCAATTTATAATAAAACAACCAACATTATCTATCAAACATTGCACTTTTCCACAAAAACCCACTACCACCCACACACTCCTACACACACGTCATATATATATACTTTATAACTTCCCTCCGAAAATTTTGAAAAATGAATGAGTGAGAATCTAAATAATAAGTAATAAAATACCTCATAAAAATTACCTCAATATTTTTAACAACATTTATCATCATTATTATAATTTATAATATTAATCGACCAGGTCGTTCCCAGGAAAAAGGGGGCTTTCCAATAAGGATTTTTCCCTATTAGCGCACAATTAGGTGACCAAACCTCTCCTTGACAGAACTTCTAGGCATCGTTAATATTGCAAATAATAACATTAATAACTCTGTCATCTCAATTATTGATTTAATAATATATAAAATATTGACAATAATTGAATCAAATAACGTGAGATACTATGCAGCAATTATTGTAGCAATAATTGAACAAAACTGAGTGACTTCTCACGTAAGCATCAATAATCAAAACCGTGTATTACTCTTTATGCGACTACGCCAGACATCACATACTTTTAACACCGGGTGTTTCAACAGCTTAACGGTAAAACTTCCGTAGATTATTTTTATAAAGTATTTTTATCGTTTTCTCAACCCGGCAATAATTCCGTTTATCGGGTCCACTGAATGATTGTGCCGTTATATCTGAATATTCCTCGTTAAAACGAATATTCCCCGACCAATCGAATATTATATAAACAACTTATGAGTACTTTGCACAATTTATAAATATTACCCACAACTATAACATTATATCAAATTCACTCCATATTATTCAAAAATGACATTTATAGAAAAGTCATCTTTATTCATAAAAGTTGGGGTCTTACATTATTCCATTCTTTATTATTCTGTTGGAATAACCTGTCTGTGCGGTCTATCGCATGCCTGGTGAATTCTGTTGTTATTCCATTCTTTATTATTACATTTGGAATATCCATACTTATCACGATTACGCATGACTGGCTCCATTCTTTATTATTTTGTTGGAATATCACATGCGTCTGGATTACGCGTGACACAGTTCCATTCTTTATTATTACATTGGAATATCCTCATCATCTTTACGCACGACCGGTTCCATTCTTTATTATTCTGTTGGAATAACACATGCGTCTGCGGATTACGCATCACCGGGTGAATTCTTATGTTATTCCATTCTTTATTATTCTCACTGGAATAATGCATGCACGTGGATTATCGCATGGCGACAAAAATCCATTTACGGTTTCATATATTCTCTTATACTCAGTTGGTTAAAGTTTTGGCTTCTATACTCCATGAAATTAGTGGGATATCCTTGATATTTGCGCTTCATCCAGTATCTTTTCATGGAAATATTCTTCTGAGCATTCTTGAATTTTACTCCACAAAACAGTATCATGTTGACAATTTGGACGTTGTTGATTTTAGGATAAATTAAATTATAAATCTTTAAAAATTTATCCTTGAACTTATTTTATTGAATTCTTATATCATTGTCATCATCCTCATGTTTATAATATGTTGAAAGTCATCTCATGGCACATGTAGTATAGATAGACTTGGTATGATTATAACCGAGGATTATTCTTAATAATCATGACCGTAATGTTACAAATGATGTGGTAAAAATCCTCATTAATCGTCTTTGCATTGATGGATGCCGGTTTGTTTGCATGATCGTGACCATTGATGAATACACGAATATCATTGGCCTGTAGTGCAGGGATAATTTGTGGTCGTGATATTAATAAATATCCTTGGTCGTAGTGCAGGGATGATGTGGATTATTTATTAAGCTGAGTCTCAGCGATAAAAGTGATGAAAAACCTTTTAAATCAAAAAGAGGGTAGATTTTATTCTCTACTTGACTCTTCTAATGGATTACTTGTTCCACTGCAGTTAAACTTGATATTTGTTATATTTTATCAGTTTAACACTGTTGAAGGCTAATGATAATTTATTCTTCATTATCTTAGCCATAATATTTCTTACTGGGCTAGTTGAGCTCACCCTTTTGCTTTCATTGTTCTCTTCAGGAAACGAGAACGTAGCAGGGACTAGTCGGGGAACGGAATGACGGTCCAGATGATAGCATTAGTAGTCCTCACTATTCTATGAAATAATGTGATAATAAATATATTGAGGACTTATTTTGAGTTTGAATACTGTCTAGAAGACAATATTTGTATTAAAACTCACAGCTCATGTTGTATATTTAAGGTTGTATTTGTATTCTGTACCATGTATTTGGCGACTCAGAATAGGTGATGTATACCTATTTTGGGGGCGTCACATTAAAAGTCCATCGTTAATATTTCATTCCTGTAATACTCATCAACAGTTCTTTGTTATACACAAGACAAAGAGAACTCTCATCACATGTCTTCACCTGAACCACCACATTATAATTAAATCACAATTCATATTTATAATCAAGTAAATCAATGATCCAACTTTGCACTTTACATGCCAAAGATATACAACTGTAAAACCAATAACCAACAGTCCATCTTTGCACTACATGCCAAAGATATACAACTGTAAAACCAATAATGCTGAGACTCGGCTTAATAGTATCATGACCACGAATTATCCATGCACTACGGGCCAATGATATTCGTGTTTTCAATTACGGTCATGATTATACCGAATAATCCATAGTCATAATCATACCAAGTCCATCTATGCACTACGGGCCAAAGATGACTTTTACCACATCGTTTGTAACATTACGGTCATGATTATACCGAATAATCCCTGGTCATAATCATACCAAGTCCATCTATGTACTACTGGCCATAGATGACTTTCAACACAATATAAGCATGAGAAGGATGACAATGATATATAATGAATAAACATAAATCATCAGAATAATAAGATAACATAGATATTAGTGATTTTCAACTGAATTATCTAGAGTCCAAATTGATAACATAATAATACATGAAGCACAAACTATTAAGGATATTATAATCCTTTCAGGACTTTTCACCGTTTAATGATAAACTGAATAAACGAATAATAATATCTTACCATTATATGGAGTATGAAAGAAAATAATATTCTTTTTACCATAGAAATGATACCCTCTTACCACAATAATGATATCCCTTACCTTAGCATGTGACTTAATTCTGCTTTTTGTGAAATTGATCAACTTAAACAATGCTTGCATTCCTTATCTACGCTTGGAGTAACATTACACTCAATAGAAATACTCACAATATTATACTCACAATATTGTAGTAAAATAATTTTATATTTTTAGTGTAGTGATGGTGTGTGTTTATTTACTCAACCGAGTAACCTATTTATACTAAAAATTTAGTAAACAACTAGTACACCCGCTTTGACAAAATAACCAAACGAGGTATATAATAATGGTAGTGGTGGAATTTATGGTCCCACAGAGAAAATTAAACCAACTTGTACACGTTTTAAAAATAATTGAGTTGTGGTCCATACTACTTTAGAAAAAGTAGAGTGTCGGCAAGTCATGCCAAACATATTTTTGTAAAAAGAAAATAATTGAACAAACATCTCTATATCATACTTATCTTTAATCAACACCTTTTATTCATCAATTATTTACACATTTTCAATCTTTCAACAATTATTCACAATTATTAACAAAGACTCACAACACTGTCAACTGGTTTAATTATATCATATCAAATAATATGAGTCACTGTGCAATAACTACTGTGACAATTAACGAATGAAAGACTGAGTGACTTCTTACGTAATTAAGAATCAATAATATGAATCACTGTGCAATAATTAATGTGACCATTATTGAATGAAATACATGGTGACTTCTTCGTAAGAATCAAATCAATACCTTACTTATAAACACTTTAAATTCTATTAAAAGTAGGGATCACCATCAAATCATATTTATCTCGAATAACATATAAATCAACTAATAATTCATGATTCATTCAAGTTGTCTTTATTTATCGCATAAAATCATTATTCATATTCTAAAACTTTAGAAGTGAATAATAAAACTTGAGAAATCTAAAACCTCATATATGATAATCCACTATTCTGGTATTATCACAATTTTTACTTTAACAAAAATATTATTTTTGTTTTTATCATAACTCATTCGTTACTAATGCGTTTACATCCCCACACCTTATGAGCTTACTAACACTTATAAAATATTTAAAAATATGATTCTGAACTTTCCAAATAATTTTCATATTTTTCAGATTAACCAACAATTTTCTATAATTATTTCTATTTATAAAATCTATCATTTAATAGCTTAAAATAGAAATACTAAGTCTACATACTTTTATATCATTAAAACATCATCAATATTAATCTTATATTATTATAATATTTTTCAAGAAATTTCATAATTTTCCACCATTCATAGAATTTTCAATGAATTTCCTCTATTTTAAACTAACCATAAATAGCTTAAAAATACAATAAATATTTTGTTATTCAATAATTTTCCAAAAGCTGTCCGTAAATTATATAATAATATTATAAGATTTTTCACCAACTTTCGAAATTTTCACCATTCATAGAATTTTCTATGAATTTCTTCTATTTTCAAACTAACTACAAATAGTTTAAAAATATAATAATTACTTATGCTTTTCAATAATTCATCAAAAATTTACTGAAATTCTATGATATTATTAGCATTCTGTAAAAATATTTCAACCCAAATAATTTTTTTGATAATTGAATTATATATACCAATATTCAGAAACTTTAATAATTCATAATAATTAGCACTTTTATCAGAAAAACACAAATCACATGTCCTTTCCATGTAAAATCTAATTCTCTACAACTTTGTAGAAGAAACATTTTCCAAATTCTGACTCTAACATAGAGAGAAAGGCTTACCAAAAATTCTACTCGAAAATATCTGAACCAGTCACCTCACGAAAATTATAACAAATTATATCTTAATCTTTAACGGCTCAAAATTTGTGGACATATACTCAACTTATATATGTATAACATATCTATAAATCACAACGATCCAATGGTCGGATTAAAAATTATAACGCACAAAATAGAGCTTAATAAAACTGATTTCTCTCTTCTTTCTTTTCTATTTTCTCTCACTCTCTCCCTCTTCTCTATTATTTCTTTGCTGAAGTTTTGCGTAGGGAAGAATGGAGGGTAGGAGTATACTGATTGCTTTCCTTTTCTTTTTATTCTTTTTCTCTTCCTTTTTCATTCTTTCTCCCGCATTTTCTCCTTTGGGCCCCTTTTGTTTTTGTTTTCTATGTTCCTTGAATTTAATTGCCTACAATGGGATGGTCGGAGAATAGAAATTCTTATTATTCTCTTACTTTTCTTTACTTTATATATACATATACATATATATATATATATATATATATATATATTACCCTCCCATTTTATCTTATTCTTCTCCCACCATTTTTCACTTACTCTCTTTCTTCTCTATTATCAACATTTCATTAATTCACTTTTCACTTTATTTGCTCATTTATCCGATTAATGTTTGTTTGATCATTTATCAATTTAACATTTTACCATTTTAAAAATAATAATCATAAATCAAATTAGACTTTTATTTATAAAATTCGGGGTTTTACAAAATGATTGAGTCTTGTCTAAAAGAGTGGGGACTTTCTAAAGTTATGACACTCACTGTAGATAATGCTAGCTCAAATGATACGTCAGCTGCTTACTTGAGAGAGAGATGTACATCTTGGAAAACCAATGTCTTGGGTGGTAAGTTCATTCACATGAGATGTATAGCTCACATTATTAATCTTGTTGTGAATGATGGGTTGAAGTTGATTGAGAAATCTGTTGAGAATGTTAGGCGTGCAGTGAAGTATGCAAAACAATCCCCGGCTAGGGTCAAGTCATTTAAGGACTGTATTGAGTATTGTGGTCTTCAAGACAAGAAAGGCTTAAGTCTAGATTGTCCAACTAGATGGAACTCTACTTACTTGATGTTAAGTTCGGCCTTAAAGTACAAAGAAGCTTTTGATCGATTTGGATTTGAAGATCGTGGCTTTGTAAAAGAGATGGGGGGGCCAAGATATTCCAACGGATTCGGATTGGAATAGGGCTAAATTGTTTGTGAGATTCTTAGAACATTTTTATAATCTCACTGTGCGTATTTCAAGCTCATCTTATGTCACATCAAATAATGCATTTCATGAAATAAGTGAAACTTATATTATTTTGAGTGAGTGGGAAAGAAGTAATGATAGAGAATTGAAACAAATGGTCAAGGCAATGAAAAGAAAATATGATAAGTATTGGGGAAATGTTATAAAGATGAATATGTTGTTGTATATTCCCATTGTGCTTGATCCTCGGTCTAAGTTGAGTTTTGTTCAATTTGGTTTAGACGAAATGTATGGATATGATGAAATTGAAGTTGACGATCCATTGGAGGGTATGGGAGTAGATCTTCATTTTGATATTGATAATGAAGATAGGGATTTAGAATGTCAAGCAAGTAATAGGGCCACGGGAATAGAGATTGTCGATGGTGTGAAGAAAGCAATGGAAGATTTGTTTAATGAGTACAAAAAAAAGTATTCAACACAAGAAAGTGGGCCAAGTGTCACATCAAGTTTAAGTAACATGTCATCCCAAGGTTCTAATTCAATGGAATCCCAAAATACAAATAGACTTATGGATAAGTTCAAAAAGCGTCGGACCGGAGTGATACTTGGAGAAAAATCAGAGTTGGACAAATATTTAAGTGAAGATGTGGAAGAAGCCGATGAGTCTTTCGATATTTTGGTGTGGTGGAAAGCTAATAGTGCAAGATTACCTATCCTTGCACGTATTGCCCGTGATGTGTTGGCTATTCCCATTTCTACTATTGCTTCAGAATCCGCATTTAGCACCGGGGGCATTCTTGATTCATTTAGGAGTTCATTGTCTCCTCATATGGTGGAAGCTCTCATATGTGCTCAAGATTGGATTAAAAAGAAGAATTGCATTGACGTGGAGGAAGATAATGACTTTGCCGATAAACTTGAGTGTGGTAATAATTATTGTTTATGTTTATTTTATTGAACTAATAAAACAATTTATAAAAATAATATGTTTAATTTTTTTTTTCATTAGCAATTTCGAAGTTGAGTCTTGCTACTAATGATGCCAATGCTTCCACGAGGACCACGACTCAACTTAATTAATGAGGTAAATTCATCTCTCGATTCATTATTACAACATAATCTTATTATGACTGAAATTAATATTTTAATCGTCATGACACATGTTTCCCCCTTAAATTTGCATACAGTTGTTCTACAAGATAGTTGTTCTATAATTGTGTTATTAGTACTATGATTACATATGTATAAAGTTCTATGGCTGTAATTTTTTAAATATTTTTTTTACTTTAGACTGATTTCTAAATTCTAATTATAGTTTTTAAAGAAACAGTGCAGCATTTCTCTCAACCAGAAAGATAAAAGTTTTTTTAAAAATTTAAATTGTCTCCTCTAGTTTGCTTTTACGATAATTACATAGGTATTTGCGGTTATATAATTACTTTTGATCTCATTAGTGCCAATTTATGGTTTCTTTGAAGTTGAGTGGAATGCCATTTCTCCACTATATTTCCTTTTGCTTCTTTTATTTATCTTCATTGGGATTGGTCTAATAGTTTGAATATTTGGATTGTTTCTTGGTTTGGTGAAGGCATGGTTGTTTCATAAGTTTTACTTACTTTGTTAATATAATGAGCAAGTGTTTACTGTCTAACATCCTGACAAGTGTCAAGTGTCAAATGATCATTTCTTTCATTTTTATTTGTCAACAACAACAAAGACTAGCAAGTGGTAGGAGGAGGTTCAAGCGTGAAAATGGGCAAAGAAATGGTCATTGTAGGAACTCAACAAAGAAGAACATCAAATGGGCAACGAGAATGCCAGCAGACTTCAAGCATTTTAACCAAAGAAGGCAGCACTTTTCAAGCTCTCATATGTCCATAATTTATGTTTATGGATTATGTTTATGGTGTTAATCATTGTAGGAACTGTGTTGTTGTTTATGGATTATGTTAATGGATTGTAGGAACTGTGTTGTTGTTATTTATGGATTATGTTTATGGATTGTAGGAACTGAACTGGATTGTAGGAACTAAACTGAACTGTTTACGGATAATGTTTAAATTCGGTTATTAACCGAATAACCGAATAACCTATTCGGTTATTCGGTTATTCAGTTATTGGGTTATTACAAATTTCGATTACTTGTTCGGATAGCTAAAACAGGTCGTATTCGGGTTTCGGTTATAACCAAATTTCTTGTTTGATTTGGTTAATAACCGAATGCTCATCCCTACGTTTGAGGATGATATGCCGAATATAGCTTTTTGCAAACTAACCCAAAATCGTGAAGTGAATCTTGGGTCTCTATCAGAAACTATGGATACTGGCATGTCATGCAGTCTTACAATCTCATTTATGTACATACGAGCAAGACGTTCAAGTGAATATGTTTCTCGTATAGGTAAGAAATGAGCAGACTTGATCAATCTATCAACAATGACCCAAATCGCATCTATGCCTTGAGAAACCTTGAGAAGACTGTTGGGTAAAATCTAATTACGCACAATACGCAAGTATACATAGTCAACAAGTAATAAAGTGATAAGTTGAGTATCGTTCCCACTGAGAATTATTTAACAAAAATCACCAAGTACTAACCCGTAACCAACTCAATCTTATTTAAACGAATAAATTTCAAATTATATAAATTAAACTACTATTAAATTCCACTAGTTAAATTAAGATAACGGAGATTTAAGATCACAACTTCACTTATTGCTTCATTTAAGTTAACACACTTCTCATCAATTATTCTCTATCCTGAATTGTTAATCAAGAACACTAAAGCAGATAAAACCACCTCTCGATGCATAATACCCATATTAACATCAATCCACAATTAAGATAGAAATCCGTTAAACACCTTAATCAACTAACCCACTATATCTCTATGTGAATTACAATTGAAGAAGGTTGAAGAATAAGTTATCTATCCAATTACATGCGGTGTCAAGCATATCTCTACCTTAACACTCATCAAGTTTAAGCTACTAACAAAATCCTGAACACATGCTATCATGATAAGATCTAAATCAATACTTCATCTCTCGAGTTCATATAGATTATCACGGTAATTGATGGCCAATCAATTAAACAATTAAGTCCAAATCATAATAGACAATCCTCACAATAGAACATAATAATTGATAGCGAAGCATATTAAAATAAACTACACAATAAGATCCATTGTAATCTCAAACAAAGAATTAGTTCATTGAATTAAAACTAAGAATCCACAATTGAATAATCATTAAAAGACAAAGATAGAAGAAGATAAGAAGATAGAATCTATTGTCTGTAGATTTGAAGCTCCCTCCTTGCTCCTACTTTGAATCTTCAATGGTCTCCAAGTTGCTTCAATCTCCAAATCTAACAAGAACTAGTGTTTTGATCTAATTTACTCTAATCTAATCTAATGGAATCCTTTATCTAGTCTCTCATCTCCCCTAATCCTTGTGATTCTCCTCCTTTTATAAGTCTCTTCATATGTCTTTAAGTCCTCTTGAAAGTCCTCTTGGAAGTCCTTGTGTCAATCGGATCGAAACAATCCTTTCCGGACTCAAATTGGACCAAAATTCGCATTTTTGCGCATTTTCTGGGCATACCCCACCCTGGCAGGGGTCTAGTCTTGTTTTGGGCCCGCCCCGGTGGGCTAGGGGCCTGTCTTGTAACTTGCATGCCCACCCCGGCGGCGGTTTTGTGAAGGAAAATTTTCTGCTCTTACGTCCTTTGGGAAAACGGATTTAGCGTCTGATCCGGGAAGAGTTACGAGGCCTGCCACCTATCAAATCGAAGATATCGACGAGATCTACAACTTTCATTGTTTGAGATTTGAGAAATAACGAACGGATGAAGGTTGGAATTGGGCTGGAAGGGACTGCTATGCAAATGGCCACCCAAAACAGTGAACGTTCGACGTCCGTTGGTACAAATGTCATAACTCTTGCATCTGAACTCCGATTGGAATGATTCAAGATGTTTTGGAAAGCTAAGAAGAAGATCTACAATGTAATCCAAGTTCCAAACCAAGAACATGAAATTAACAAAAAAGCCCAAACGATGTCCGGATTGTTTTTCTTTGCGATTTCATACCAATTCTTTGCGATTTCAAATCCCAAGCATATAATCTACAAAATGAACACAAAATGCATGAAAAGTAACTAAGAAATATGAGATTAAGCAAATAATCCAAGTAACAGATACCGGATAAGTAGGTATAAAACCTACTTATCAAAGACCAGTAACGAAATCCATGGTAATGTCCTCCCACTTCCATTTTGGAATTTCAAGTGGTTGCAATGGACCTTTTGGCACTTGATGCTCCGCCTTGACTCGTTAACAAGTTAGACACCTTGAGATAAACTCCGCTACCTCTCTCTTCATATTGCTCCACCAAAATGTATGTCGAAGATCACGATACATTTTGGTACTCCCTGGATGGATTGCAAACGGTGTATTGTGTGCCTCCATCATGATCTTATACTTTAAATCAGGGTCGTTTGGAACACAAATTCTGGAGTTCACTCGAAGTATTCCTTCCTCGTCAATTCTTGCTTCCGGAATAGCATCTTCTTGTACTTTCTTCTTCATACGCATCAGCTCCAGGTCCGTAGCTTGAGCAGTTTTAAATTTATCAATTAAAGACGGTTCTACTCGTATATTTGTCATCTTCATGTGGGTCTCTGGAGTCTTTAACTCTATCTCCATCCTTTGCAAGTCATAAAAAATGAGCCTTTGCGTTGACAATATCGCACTCGTACCCGCATATGATCTTCTACTTAATGCGTCAGCTACCACGTTTGCTTTTCCAGGATGGTATTGAATGGTATGATCATAATCTTTCAACAGCTCAAGCCAACGTCGTTGCCGCATGTTGAGTTCCTTTTGAGTGAAGAAATATTTGAGGCTTTTATGATCTGTATAGATCTCCACTTTCTCCCCATACAGATAATGCCTCCAGATTTTAAGTGCGAAGATGATAGCTGCCAACTCTAGATCATGAGTAGGGTAATTCCTCTCATATTCTTTGAGTTGTCGTGAGGCATAGGCTATGACTTTCCCATGATGCATGAGAACACATCCTAACCCTCTTGCTCAAGTATCATTTGTAGATGACAAATCCCTCCAAGCTAGATGGTTTTGTCAGAATAGGTGCTGAAATGAGTCTCCTCTTGAGTTCTTGAAAACTCTTGTCACATTCTTCGCTCCAACTGAATTTTATATCTTTTCTAGTCAGCTGAGTTAATGGAGTAGCGATTCGAGAAAATCCTTCCATGAATCTCCGATAATAACCCGTTAATCCCAGAAAGCTACGTACTTCGGTCACTGACTTAGGTTGCTCCCAGCTTTGAATTGCTTCAATCTTTGCCGGGTCAACAGATATTCCATGATTTGATATCACGTGCCCAAGGAATGCTACTTCCTCAAGCCAGAACTCGCATTTCTTCAACTTGACATATAATTTGTTCTCACGAAGCTTTTGTAGTATCAGCCTCAAATGTTGCTCATGATCTTCACGACTTTTGGAGTAAATGAGAATGTCATCAATAAAGATAACCACAAAATGATCTAAATATTCCTTGAATACTCGGTTCATCATATCCACGAAGGCATCAGGAGCATTAGTCAATCCAAAAGACATGACTAGGAACTCATAATGCCCGTCATCGAGGTTCAAAGCGCTCTTTGGAATGTCATCGGTTTAATCTTTAATCGATGATATCCGAATCGAAGATCGATCTTTGAAAAGAACTTGGCGCCTTGAACCGGTCAAATAGGTCATCAATGCGAGGCAACAGTACCTATTTTTATGGTGACATGATTCAACTCCCGATAATCAATACAAAGTCGCATACTACCATCTTTCTTCTTTACTGAATAGAACAGAGCACCCCAGGAGACGTACTTGGGGCGAATGAAACCGATGTCTAACAATTCCTGCAGTTAGGTCTTTAATTCCTGAAGTTTAACAGGAGCCATTCGATATGGGGCTTTAGAAATGGGTTTTGTACCGGGTTCAAGGTCGATACAAAATTCAATTTCACGCTCTGGAGGTAGGCCATGAAGTTCTTCAGGGAATACGTCAGGAAATTTATTAACAATAGAAATATCATTCAAGACTGACGTATTTTTGTTTAAATCTGTGACATGAGCTAAGAAAGCTTGACATCCGTTTTTCAATAAATCAATAGCTTTATGGCTTGAAATGACAGTGATTGACTTTAATGGCTTGGTTGTTTGAATTCGCATAATAGGTTGGTTAGGAACATGAAAGCTAACAACCTTACAAAAACAATCAATTTTAGCATGATGAGTATTCAACCAATCAATTCCTAAAATCACATCGAATACAAGTATTTTTAAAGAGATAAGATCGACAGGTAATGTGCGGTTACCGATTTGAATCAAACAAGACTTATAAACAGTGGATGTAATAAAGGTTTCCCTCAACGGAGTTTCAACCGATAAGTCAAAGTTTAATTTCTCCGGAGTCAAATTTAAACGTTGAGCGCAAGTAAGAGAAATAAAAGAATGGGTAGAACCGGTGTCAAATAAGGTATAAGCTTCACAAGATTTTATGATTAGCTTACCCGTGATCACCTCGTTCGGATTCCTCGCTTTTTGGGAGGTTATGACAAACGCTCTCCCTTGAACTACCGGTTTTATCTTGTCTGGGATGGCCTTTAATGCCTCCATCCCAGCTGGAATTGACTTTGGGGCACGATAAAATCGGGCTAGGTGACCTTCTCTTCCATAATTGTAACATGCTTTGGACTGCTGCATACAGTTTGGACTGATGTGTCCCTCCCCTCAGTATTTATAACATACGACCGATGGTCGTTCTCCTTCCTTAACAACAGGTGCTGGTGCTGACGTCTTTCCATCATTATTAAATCCCCTCTTCTTGAAATTTCCACTTCTATTATATTGGCCATGATTACCACCGGAGTGGCTACCATTTCTGGCATGTTGATTCCCTCCACGTTTGTTGTCACTGCTTCTATGACTGCTACTATTGGTATTATCGACTTGTCGGCTGCTCTCTCTGGGTTGGGTTGACTCATTATCGCGCTTCAATAATTGAGCCCTATTTACAACATCTGAATACAAACACAATTTGTGAGAAATTAAGTATTGACGTATCTCTGGTTTCAAACCTCATAGAAACATCCGCGTCATTCTCTCCTCATTATCAACCAAGTGGGGTGCAAACCGAGACAACTCAGCAAACTTAGCTTCGTACTGTGACACGGTCATATTGTTTTGCTCCAACTTAATAAACTCCACCTCCTTCATGTGACGAATACTTTCGGGAAAGTACTTGTTGTTGAACTGCTCTTGGAACTTCTCCCTAGACATTTTTAGTGCGGCAGGTTGAGTACGCTTTACAGATTCCCACCAGTAATCTGCCTCTCCTCGCAATATAAAAGTGGCAAAAGGAACCTTTTGCTCCTCGGAGCATCCCAAGACATCAAATATGTTGGTGATATGCTTTATCCACGTCTCCGCCTTAAGTGTTTTTGGCTCTCCAATAAACTCAGGTGGTCCCAGCTCCTTGAACTGCTTAGCGCTGACCGTCCGAGAGTTGTCAGTGTTTCCACCTACATTTTGGACAGGAGCCGTTCTCACCTGATGTTGCATGAATTGCATAAAGCTTCTGAACATCCCATCGTTCATCATTTTATCGGTGTTGTTGTTTACCTGAGGATTATTGTCTTCATGTTGCACATTATCCTGGGTATTGATCGTTGGTGACTCAACGGTCTCATGTGCTTCATTGTTGATTTCAACATTTTCAGATGCCATTTTCAAACATTGCCACAAAACAAGAGTTAATTGACATATCACATATTATCCCTATACTTTGACTGACCAATTAAATACCAAATAATCTTAGGTAGGTCATACTAGCGAAGGAATTCCCGTCTCTCCCCTCCTAATTCTTGTCTCACATCTCAGCCAGGGATCATATCCCTAAGCTTTGATACCAACTGTGACGTTCCCAAAATAGGTATACATCACCCATCTTGGGTCGCCAAATATATGATATAGAATACAAATACAAACTTAATTATATAACAAGAGCTAAGAGTTTTTACACGAATATTGTCTCATAGACAGTATCCAAACTCAAATTCAATCCTCATTACATTTATTATCACACTAAATAGTGAGGATTACTAAAACAGCCATCTCGGGCCATCACTCCGTTCCCCGACTAGTAACGGCTACATTCTCATTTCCTAAAGAGAACAATGGAAGTAAAAGGGTGAGCTCAACTAGCCCAGTAAAAAATATTATGACTAAGATAATGCAGAATAAGTTATCATTAGCCTTCAACAATGTTAAACCGATAGAATAATCGACAACAAGTTTAACTATAGCGGAATAAGCAATCCATTAGAAGAGTCAAGTAGAGCATGATATCTACTATCTTCTATGATTTAAAAGGTTTTCATCAACTTTATCGCTGAGACTCAGCTTAATAAATAAAACACATCATCGAATCATCCCTGCACTACCAAGGATATTCATGTAATCATTAATGGTCATGATTATATCAAATAATCCCTGGTCATAATCATATCAATCAACAGTCCATCTATGCACGTAAGCCAAAGATGACTCTCATCACAATATAAGCATGAAGATGATGACAATGATATAAACATTTAATTAAATGAAAGTAAAGGATAAATTTTAAAGATTCATAATTTAATTTATCCAGTATTCAATAATGTCCAAATTGTCAACATGATACTGCTTTGTGGAGTAAAATTCAAGAATAATATCCATGTATCAAGAATATTTTGGACAGAAAAGAAATCATTTTTCGGGTGAATAGTAATCGGGTGAATAGTACCCCGTGAATAGTACTTCATGAATAGTAACCCAACATGAAAAGTACCCCAAATACTCGAGTGAATAATATTATAGTTAATAGTAACTGGGTGAATAGTAACTCGTGAATAGTATCCTGACATGAAAAGTGTCTCGAATACCCGAGTGAATAATATTATAGTGAATAGTAACCGGGTGAATAGTAACCCATAAATAGTACCCCGGGTGAAATATTGATATTTAATAAGAAAGTTTAGATCAATATTCCAATGAAACGATACTGGATGAAACACAAAACTCAAGGATATTCCACTAATTTCAAGGATTATAGAAGCAATACTTACCATAGTAAGTTTGGATTTAAGAATATGAAAAGAAATAACATACAAAACTACAAATGGATTTTCACGCATCTTACGATACGTAATCAGTGTAGACAGGTTATTCCGACATATTAAAGGATGAATATGAAAAAAAAATAGTATTCCTTATGAATACGAAAGAAATAATACCCCTTACCTTAGTAGAAGGCTGGATACTGCAATAGCGAAGTAGCAGAATACTCCTCTTCTTGCTCTTTATAGTTTCTCTCTCTATAGTGTCTCTTGTGAATCTCAGTGAATTACGCACAACACGCAAGCATACGTGGTCAATAAGTAATATAGTAGTGAATAGAGTATCGTTCCCACGAAGACAAATTAGCAAGAAATTTAACTTCACAACTACCAATCTTCTATTAATCCTAATTTTATTAAACTAATCAATTTCCAGTTTATAGTGAAAATATTATAATTATTAAAAATCAACTAAATACCAACAAACCCTAAAACAGAATTTTTAAACAAATAATGGAGAATTAGGCTTGTAACTTCACCCTAAGCATCCCTCTGATTATTAACCCCTTATTCCAGTATAATATACTATCTCAGTTTATTAATCAAGAACACATAAATAGTATTAACCACCTCTCGATGCATTAACACCGTATTAACCCAAATCCACAATTAAGATAGAATTAAGTCAAACACCGTAATTAATCAACTCACTATATCTCTATGTGAATTCTAATTAAATAAAGTTTAAGTTCAAGTTCTCTTCATGATTACATGTGATGTCAAGCATATCTCTACCTCAACAATAATCAAGAATCTGTTATTCACAAAATTCATGACACATGCTATATTAACTAAGTCTAGATTTATATTTCATCTCTCGAATTCATACAAATCCACATAAAATTGTTGATCGAGCAATTCATAAATTCAAGCTCAAATTAATATAGATAAACTGCATAATAGCATTATTAACTAAAAACCGAGGTTACATAATCATTGTTCCACTTAAAGATCCATTATCAGCCTAATAAGTAATTTAGTTCATAACTAATGAATTAAATACTGAAGAAACAGAAAAAAAAACATCATCCCAATTATAGAATATATAAAATTAAAGAGAATAGTAATACACCGCCCTTCTCGCCCTTCGATTCTGAAATCTTCGTGAAATTATTCCTCTTCTTCGTTCCTCCAAGCTCTTGCTCTTCAATTTTGTTCTAGAAGTGTGTCCAGCTCTCCCTCTCTTCTTCCACACTTAGCGTAAAAGTAGTCTCAATTCAGCTCCAAAAACATCCATCCTAATCCAACTCTAATTCTCCTCATAAGAAATCAAGTGGAGACATGAATCCTTTTCAAAATCAACAACTCAATAGTCAAAGACTCCCATAAAAATAAACTAACAACCATCCCACGCTACTAATATTGTCATATTACATAAAGAATTATTAGTTCCCAACATAGCCCAACTTTAGCACAACATCAAATTTCGCCCAACAAAAAATCTCGACGTAGCGCCAAGGCTATAAAACATATCTTGGCGGCCTTTCCAGTATTAAATGTCCCGGAAGATGTCTCATTCCAAATACGCCCACGCAGTATTCCTCTACAACCTGTAATACTCCCGCGCTATGTAGCCAGAAACTCAAAGATTGCTCGAAATCTCCTTCCAATTGTAACATTTCGATAGGTCCATAGATTATCCTGCAACAAGCAAATAACCTATCAAAAGTAACATGAAATTACCAAAAACTAACAATATATCAAGATAAATGAACATAAATCATAGGTTAAAAACCTACTCATCAAATTCCCCCAAACTTGAACATTGTTTGTCCTCAAGCAAAATGCAATGCAATGCACTAACAACTAAATTACCAATCCAGAATTAAGACAGTAAAGATGATTTGCTCATACGGGCTCAGAAAAACTAGTAAACATACACACTTCATATCAAAATCAATCTGCACTCACTATCAATCCTTACATCTTACCCTGTTATAAATAATACAGTGTGTGTGTGTGTGTGCAACACCCATGCTAACTGATATCGAATCAAATTCAGTTACATAACCAGTTTCTTATCAGGAATCATACAGTATAAACTCAAAAATTCAAAGACAAACAAGTTCTAGCATTAGCTCATTACCCAGGTTCAGGTTCCGAGAAGGGTATTCATGCTCTTTTTTTTATATATAGATGGTTGGTGAGTGCGTTTTACGCTCCTTCTCACGCTTGTGTTTATGGGGAGTTTTTCTTCTCAACCCACCACAAGACTCAACTAACTTCCAATTTTTTTCTTTCTTCTTTTTTTTTTCTTTCTAGAGCTTATATACCCCAGTCTTCCCCCAAACTTAGGTTCATACCTATCTTTGTCACTTTCTCGTTTATACTAGCATTATCTTTTAGAAAATCTTTATGTAACAATTTGAACTAATCCATTAACACAGATGTTATTAACGTGTTATCCTTATTATACTAGTTTCAATCAGAACAAGATCCACATCATAATAGAAACTGCATCAAAATCTCATACTTAGTAATATACTTATCTACATAATTTCAATTTCATCATTAGCCAAGAATCACATATATGATCTAATAACTAGATTCATGCAACTATATGCAAAAGACACCATTTATTATTATTATTATTATTATTATTATTATTATTATTATTATTATTATTTATTAGATAACATGAAAATGACAATTATAAATGACTAAAGAACATGAAACATAATCCCCCAAACTTAAAAAAAGTAATGACCTCATTACGCCAAATTAATTCAAATAAAAGTATGAGGCCTTCCCTATAAACGATTCACTGCTCGTTGTCATCCGCCGGAGGATATGCAGGCAAATTAGGAGGAATGGGCATGATTACTGGAGGTGCAGTTGGATTGCAGTGGAAAACGCATCAGCAAGCGTGTTGAATGCATTTGCATTGTACTGATGCATTAAATCTTAACGTTGGGCCAACCATAGAAATTGATTCCTTGAAAACCTCGGTGTTGGCTCCTGACTTGGTTCCGCTGTAACTGGGGGTGAGGGTTGTCGGATCATAATATAGCCTTCTCCACGTGGATGTGATCTCGCCCCATCCCAAGCCTTATATTTCTTAATTGTTGCATGATCAATGATTGCCATGGGGTGTTAGATAGGTTCGGTAGGTTGCCACTGCACTCTAACATTTCGGCACAAGTCAGTGATTAAGAATCCATGCAACAACCCTCCAGTAGTGCTCCCGCGTAACACCCGATCAATGGGCTCTTGAATACATTCCCCCACATCGACATTATAGAACGCAATTGAGTTGTCCACATGGAAATGGTGGTGTACCTCGGTCTGATGGCACGTAGGCATTAATCGGGCACACAAAAATGCATACCAAGCTTTTCCATATCGACTAAGTGCAGAGTGTGGAAAACTTATCTTTTCATTTGTACCGGTTTGAATGACCCATTGAGTACCCAGTTTGCATAGTCTAACAATCAACTCGTCTAACTCGGGCAATCCATCTTCATATCTATCGTCTTGTGGTGCCTCTAACCCAAAATACTCATTTATAGCATCGGTGTGAAATGCCACCGGTTTCCCCCGGACCATGACTACATGATTAACATGCTCCATTGCATTGGCGTAAAACTCTTTCACTATGTTGATTGCCGCTGGAAGTGGTTGTTAAACCAACTGAAACCAATTCCGCTCCAGAATTTGCAAAGCCACGTCGCCATCCAAATTAGCATTCGGCTTTAACCCACGTTCAAGAACCAATGTTTTCTTGTCAATGGTTGACTTGAATCGGTCAGCGGCTCTCTCACTAACAAACCTAGTGTGATCATATTGAGGCCTAGCAATGGAGGAGGATGGGCGTTGTCTTTTGTTGGAAGACATGGTGGTTCTTTTTTGGAGTGAATAGGTTCAAGGTTTGGTTCAGGGTTTTTAACGAACAGTTGGTGGGCGAACTGAGTTTTTACCCACAATAGGTTACTTGGTGTAATCTTGCTAGCCAAATTATGAAAACAAACACCAAATTCCAAGTTGTTCTACTTACTTTCTATTCAGAATAGAGAAGAAGATCGAGCAAGAGGCGGGTTGTGGTTCTTTGCACTAATGGAGTTTCCCTCTTTGTGTATGTATCCCCAAGTGATTGGATTTTGGTGTAAGGTATGAGATAGATGTAGGATTGGCTTGTAGTGGGTATAGTTGATATGAATTAGTGGATTGTAGTTGGAGTTCATATAGGAAAGAAAATCCAACGTGGGTTTGAAGATGGAAGGTGAATGGGTATCAATGGAATAGAAGTTGAAAAGGAGAAGGATTGATGGGGTGTTGTCATTATTGTTGGAGTTATGGAGGTTTGGAATTTGAAGTGGTGTAGGAGAAGTGGAAGAATTTGATTTGGTGAAGGAGAGGCAAGGTGGGAGTTATTGAATATGATTCGGTGAAGGAGAGGAAAGGTGGGAGTTATTGAATATAATTCGGTGAAGGAGAGGCAAGGTCACGGCTTTAGATGCAATTAGGCGCTGGAACTTACTCGTAGTGCGGCCCGCGCTGTAACTAGGCTAGAGATAACGCAGTCAGCGCTAGTGGGGTCGAGGTATCATCTTGTGGCGTGTCGGTAGGCCACGTGATATATGATCTTCTTGATAAGCGGTGGCCGCTTAGTGGGTCGAGGAGGTTCGCAGACAATAAGCTTCGTGTTAGGTATAACCAAAGAAGCGCGCGCCTGCTAGGAGGTCAGAGAGTCGAGGATCCGTAGCGTGGCCCGCGCTGTGAATGGCGCACCAATGCTGTGTCGTCGATAAAAAATGGCGCGATCAATATTGACTGTATGTATAATGGTGCGGTCTTGTGGCGCTCCGTGCTAAACTTATGTACTATCTGATAACTCCCCAGCGCGCCATGATGTCAGAATTAACTTCCATTTTCATCCTGCGAATCATTCAGCATTGACGTAAAAATTCTAAGAAAATAAACTATCTTAAAAAGAAAAATTAAAAGAGAAAAAGTGTAGAACATGGGTTGCCTCCCAATTAACGCTAGTTTTAACGCCGTAAGCCCGACGATGACTCTTGTGTCACTGAGCATCGGCGAGGGTAATGTTGATGGCATCCCAGTTCGCATCTCCGCCCCAATAATTCTTTATCCGTTGACCATTAACCTTGAATGTCTCCAATGGATTTCGGCTGTAGAGTTCGATTGCGCCATGTGGGAACACTGTTTTGATGGTGAATGGTCCCGACCACCGTGACTTGAGCTTTCCGGGGAACAGCCGCAATCGAGAGTTGAACAACAATACTGATTGCCCCGGTTCGAAAGTTTTGTGCATACTTTTCTTGTCGTGCCATTTCTTGACATTCTCCTTGTATAGTGTAACGTTCTCGTAAGCCTGAAGTCGGAATTCATCGAGGTCGTTTAGTTGTAGTAGTCTCTTTTCCCCTACAACTGCTTGATCGAAGTTTAGTTTCTGAATGGCCCAGTAGGCCTTGTGTTGCAGCTCGACTGGTAGGTTACAGGCCTTTTCGTACAGTAGTTGATAAGGTGACATCCCTATTGGCGTCTTATAAGCAGTCTGGTATGCCCATAATGCATCATCTAACCGGAGCGACCAATCCTTTCGATTCGGGTTCACCACTTTTTCCTGAATTTTCTTTACCTCTCTGTTCGATACTTCAGCTTGCCCACTGGTTTGGGGATGATAAGTTGTCGCCACCTTGTGGTTGACCCCATACTTTGCCATGAGAGCTGTAAACGATTTGTTGCAGAAGTGACTACCTTCGTCAATTATAATAGCTCTCGGCGTGCCAAACCTCGTAAAAATGTTCTTCTGTAAAAAATTGAGCACCACCTTGGCATCATTAGTCGGTAGTGCTACTGCTTCAACCCACTTTGACACATAGTCCACTGCCAGCAAAATATACTGATTGGAAAATGACGACGGGAATGGCCCCATGAAATCGATGCCCCATAAATCAAAAAATATCAACTTCTAAGATAGTTTGGAGTGGCATCTCATTCCTTTTTAATATGTTGCCCACTCGTTGGCATCTATCACAAGTTTTAACAAATTGATGGGCGTCTTTAAATAACGTAGGCCAATAAAACCCTACTTAAAGGACTTTCGCTGCTGTTCTTTCACTACCGTTGTAACATTCCAGAATTTTTAGATGTAATATTAAATATTTATTGATTTATATAAATATTTAATGAATGTGAATATCGTTGAATAAATATTTGTTCAATTGATTTAACTTTGTTTTGTTCAATTGATTTAATTTTGTTTAGTTAATTATTTATTTAATAAATAATTGATGAATTAAGGAAATATTATTATATTAATATTTCAATTAAATGATTAATTATTTGTATTGTGTTATGTGATTAAAGGATTTATTTAATTAATTGTGATTTGAATTAATTAAAATAAATATGAAAGTTTGATTAAATATAGTGTGACAAATAACTATATTATAAGGAGTTATTAAAATAAATTAAAGTAGTTTAATTTAGTTTTTTACAAACAAGGCTTAATATATTAATTCTTTAATATTTAAAGGGTTTTTGCCAAACAAACCTTATGGCTTTTGAGATTTCTAGTTTATTTAAATAAAATAAAATAAGTAATATAATTAAAATAATAAATATAATATAATTATAACTTATACATTATTTATATATAACTGATATCCTAATAAGTATACGTATTAGTATTATATCAGTTTTATTTTTACGCATTCTAGTTAGTTGTCTAGTCTAAGCCTAAGAGAGGAAAGCAAAGAATTTCAGAGAAGAACTTGAGAGAGATTTGAGAGGAAACTTGTAAATCTTCACGTCAATTCCAGTGTGTTTAACAAGAATTTATGTCAAGCAACAAAAGGTATGTTCATAATTGGATATTATTTATGTTTATGAGTATTACGGCAAAATAAAATTGCATGTTCTGTGAATTGTTTTTCTTCCGAATTTGTTATGTAATTTAGTTATTGTGACTATACATGCTTATGATGCTAGAGTTTATGTCAATCAAGAAAATCGCATGCTAAATTCGTTTGACAGTAGGAAGAAATTTTACAGTATATGTATTCTTTGTATGGCTTAGGTAAGTACCAATTTAGATGGTCAATTCTTATATTAAACTGTAAATTGAGGCTTGCATATGTTAGTTCAATGAGATATGAGTATAACGTAATTTGAATGAGGTAATTTGGACAAGAATTGAAATCATAGTGTTCAATTTTGTGAAGGAACTCGAAGATGGAGTTTTTGTTTGAAACCTTGAATTTTTAGAAATTAAAATAGTTTTAGTTAGTGTTAAATTGTGCTAATTGGTTGTAAATGTGAGCAATCATGTTTGTGATAGTTGTATATTTATTATACGTGTTAATATTATTTTCTATTAGGTGAAATTTGTGTTTGTTGGGCTAAAGTTTACTCTTTATTCATAGCCTTTCTCTGTAAATGTCTGTCTCGAACACTTAAGCAATTTCTTGGCAGTGCTAAAGCAAAAAATGCAGCGTGCTTCTACTGATCCCAAGCCTTTGTATGTATAACATGCATCATACCTACTGGTTTGAGATTACGACTTACGCTTTATTCTGACATGAGACTTGGGAAAAGTGTCCTGGCAACAGGTGCGAAATTGTGTTAGCATGTTAAATGTGTAATGTTAAGGTTAACATAACATAGTGAGTTGTGGTTAGTATGATCAAAGTTGCAAAAATGATTAGTAAATTGAAAACGCATTATATGGTAATTCAGTATACATAACAAAAGTTAGACAAGTTTTGTAAAGTAAAACACTTAGAGTTTCTGAAATGTGAATGGTAATGAATATGTTATGATATGGTAGCATGTCTAATGAGTATTGTGGTTCTAAAATTATGTGTAGGTGATCGTGGGTTTAATTTTATAGCTTACACTCAAGGCAAGTTTTCTAACTCTACACTTTCGTTGAGCTAGTTCGTTTATTACATTGTGCAAGTTCTAACTCTACACTTTCGTTGAGTTGGTTCTATTATTACATTGTGTAACTCCATTCTTTTGATTGAGAAAGCTTCTAAACCTATCTATTACATTGAGCATGTTTTAATTCTAAATTATTAGAATTCTAATCATTGTTGACCTACTCTAACTTGTTTATAGTTAAAGAAGTTTCTTTAGTTTAATCTTTTACAATGAATGTTCTTGAACCTTATTTCCTTGTGTTGAATGGTTCAATCACTTTGTATATTTTATTACATGTGGAGTAAGCATTGTTTCCAGCTTGCTATCAATTAATGCATGTTTGGTAACTAAAATTCTAATTTGACAAGATTATAGACCTAGCTTATTATTATTTGAAGCGAGGTTTATCATTTCTTTATTTTGATCAATACTTATGCTCTCTAGTTATTTCAAGCATGAGTCTAGAATATAGTCGGTTCACCTATGATTCTCAAATGTTATAAGTTATGTTGTTATTAAACAAGCTGTTGTATTATTCAAGCATTGTTGATTCAACTAGTTCCTAGTTGATGATCATTAAACTTCAATTACCCTTGAAAGCTTATCCAAACCAAACTTTCTTTGAGTGCGGACTTGTACTCTAAATCTTTGAGATGAACAACCCTATGTTTTTAGGGGTTTACGCTTAGCGTTGAAATGGTTGTGCACAATACATTGTATGAAGGATTGATCCCCCTAAGTGCGTGGAGTCCTTATAGTCATATATTTGTTAAAGTTAAAGTTGAAAGATTACTTATAAGCTGTGGACATGGTTCATAGTCATTTGACCCTCGATATATTATTTAAGAATGTTAATAGAACATATCATTCAGTTCTATTGAGCCTATGAGTTGGCAAGTATTGAAATGTTAATAGAACATATTATTCAGTTCTATTGAGCCTATGAGTTGGCAAGTATTGAAATGTTAATAGAACATATTATTGATTCTATTGAGCTTTATTTGGCAAATGTTGTAAAGATATTTATTCTTATCTCAAGTGAGCTTTGTTTGCTCACTCTTGCATATTATACACTTATTGCGGCTATGGTTTGAGAAGGTAGATAAACCTACAACTAGCAAAGGAAAGGGAAAAATGTACAAGTGATGAAGACTTGTAATTTTGCTTTATCGTTATGATGATAGACTTTTAATAATGATGTGATGTAATAATTTTATTTCCGCACTTGAATGATTGTATTAAAGGTTAGAGAACCTGGGAGATAATGTTTTTATTTGAGTAATCATGTATGGGCAGGTTTTTATTATTCAATTCATTATGATTGGGTAGTTATATATGAATGTTTTGATTACGTGAACACCAAATCTGGAGGAAATGAAGTACCGGGATTTGGGGGTGTCATAAGTTGGTATCAAAGCTTTAGGTTATGAACCTTAGGTGGGGAAAAGCCTTAGGAAGTAACCTTTAAAAAGATAGTGGTGATTAACTCTTATCGAGTTTTAAGGAAGAAATAATAAAACACTTATGTGATTATGTGTTTATACTTATGTGCTCGTGAGTGTCGAGTTGTAATGATTAATGATTAAGACATAAAAATTTTGTTGTCAGGATGACTAATGTCGGAGAATCCAGTCAGGCTAGGGAGGATAGACCTCGGGTGCCTACAGAGGAGGAGCCTCGCGACATTTATGTTAGTTGGGAACAACTACTGCCACGGGAGTCAGCCCCGTTGGTCACAGTGGTTGAAGATGAGGATGATGATGTGGAGACGGATGAGGATGATCCCGTTGAGTTGTCACAGGAGGATGAAGATGATCCCGTTGAGTTGCCACAGGAGGATGAGGATGACGAGGATGAGGAGACTCCACTAACCTCGATAGTTGCTCGAATGTACGATGAAGTCTACGACAATAACATGGAACTTCAGGATACAGTCGAGGAATTGCAAGAAATAGTAGCTGAACAATGATAATCGCATGATGACACGAAAAAGATGATGAGATCTAGATCGTGAGGAATGGTGACTAATGTCGAGGAAAAGCTAGAACAGACTGAAGGAGAGAAAGACCAACTGATCGAGGAGGTCGCTGAATTGAAGAATAAGCTAAGGGAAGAGGCTACGAAGAGGGCAAGAGCCGAGGACGTATATGAGGTAATGTTTCAACGAGCCGGGATAGCAGTAAAAGATGCACGGACAAAGAGAATGAAGATGGAAGAAATGAATAGAATATTCAACACCATAGTTAATTGAGCTCAAGATAGGGTCATGAGTTATCTGATTCAGTTCGAGACGATGCCATCATATGTATTAGATCACGAAACAATGTTAGGATCATGGAGGAAGAACGTAGTAAGGCTAAGCGAATATCTTAGTAGAACATCGTAGTAGTTGTTATGCGATGAATAAAATGAAAAATAAATTATAAATCCCAAGTGTTATGAAACCTATGGGATATGAGGATGATGTTGTCTGAAACTTTTGTAGTTCGGAAGTAATGTAAATAGCGTTGATGCTATTGTTTTATGTTTTCAAAGAGGTTATGAATAAATAAAAGTTGTTATTTTATTCAAAGTGTTATGTGATTTGTGGTTATTTCTTTTGTGGAGGCAAGTTAAGTAGAAATTACTTAAAAGAGTTGAATAATAATCTAATGGGTGTATTTTTAAACATAAAAATGCCTCCCGGGCACGTCAACCACCACGACGAGAGAACCACCGAAAGGAACCAATAATAACGAACAATGTTGATCTTAACTTCGATTCGAACAATTAGTGACATTCTTGGCAGGGCGTTGCGCAGAATCAACCACAGAACCAAGGAACAACGTTTAAGGAGTTCAAGGCGGTTTGACCACCTGAATTTCGAGGGTTAGTGAATCTAGTCGAGGCACAGACTTGGATTATGGAGATGGAGAAGGTGTTCGATGTTGCTAGGGTAGGAGATGACGGAAGATCGCTTTACATGACATTAAGTATTGAAAGCGAAGCTAGTTATTGGTGGCGAGGCCAATAAAACTTCGAAAGGACCGAGGATGATGACACAGGATAGGTTTAAGGAGATATTCTTGAGACCTATTTTCCAGAGTTCGAAGGGTCAAATTTGAAAGTGCGATTCTGGAACTAAAGCGAGGAACGATGGCCGGTATCAAGTATCTTTGCTAAATTCAACGAGTTGGCGAGGTTTGCGCCTTATCAAGTCGGCGTGGATGACATTGGTGAAGAGATTTGAGCGAGGGATTTGAAGCCACTTGTTGTATGCGATGGGGTTTCCATATTTCAATTGAAGACTTTCGCGGCGATGATGGAGAAAGCAATACTCGTTGAAGGTGGAGTCGAGCGGTGACAAAAGTTCAATCGAGAAGCGAGAAGAAGAAGAAGAATGAGGTGGAAATTAAGAATGAATGGTAAGTGGAAGAGGAAGTGGAAGAGGAAGTGGAATGGAATGTGGGTCTTTGAAACCAGCGGGGGTAACCAATGAGAATAAGAAGTTTGAAGCATGTGCTACATGCGGGAAGTTTCACAAGGTGCGTGCTTGATGGGGAAGCAGGTATGCTTCATTATGGCTGGAGGTCACATCGCCCCAAATTGCACTCAACCTAAGAAGAACGTGTGCTTCACGTACGGATCCAAGGATCATTTTGCTCGTGAATGCCCTAAGAAGAAGGATGGAGTGACAATTAGAAACAATGGAGGTAACAATGGAGGTACAGCATCAAACAAACCCACAGCTAGAACCTTTAACATGACTGTACAAGATGTTGTGCAATCAAAAGATGTCGTGTCAAGTATTATCCCAATTAATGTTATTGATGCTTATGTATTTCGGGTGCTACTTGCTCGTTTATCTCTGATGAATTTGCTAAGAGGTTAGAATTGCCTAAAGAAGAACTGAATTTTCCTTTGAACATAGAAATTGCGAATAAAGAGATAATCCATGTTAGATTCGTATACAAGAACTGTGAACATTAAGGAGAATATCTTGATGGTAGATTTGATTCCGATTAGATTGGGAGAGTTTGATGTTATTTTGGGAATGAATTGGCTATTTAAATATGGAGCGGTAATTGATTACCAAAAGAAGAGTGTAAACCTTATGACCCCGTCAAAGGTAATATTTTATGGTAGTAAGTCGCCTAGACAAATGAAATGTCTAACGATTATCCAAGCCAAGAAATTGTTGAGTCAAGGCTGTGTGGGCTATTTAGCTTACATAGTCGATACTCAGAAGAAGAATGTGAAACTAGAAGAGATACCAGTGGTGAGGGAATTTGAGGATGTGTTTCGGAGGATTTGCGGGACTTACGCTTTGACGAGAGAATTGAGTTTGTGATCGACTTAGTGCAGGGGACAACACCGATATCGAAGGCCCGTCTGAGAATGGCTCCAGTGAAATGAAGGAACGATGGTACAGTTGCAAGAATTGATAGACAAAAGTATATTCAACCAAGCGTATCATCGTGGGGCGCGCCGGTGTTATTCGTGAAGAAGAAGGATGGGTCAATGCGTCTTTGCATTGATTATAGAGAAATTAAATAAAGTCACTATTAAAACAAATATCCATTGCCAAGAATAGATGACTTGTTTGATCGGTTGAAGGTGCTAAATACTTCTCGAAAATAGATTTGAGAAGTGGGTATCACCGATTGAAAGTAAGGAAGGAGGATATACCTCAAACGGCATTCGAAACTTCGGTATGGACATTACGAGTTTACGGTGATGTCTTTTGGTTTAACCAATGCACTTTCTTTGCATTCATGGATTTGATGAATAGGGTGTTTAAACCATTCTTAGACAAGTTTGTAGTGGTATTCATCGACGACATTACGGTGTATTCCAAAACTTCGAGAAGAACACGTGGAACATTTACGTTTGACATTGGAAACACTAAGAAAGGAAAAGTTGTACGCAAAATTCTCTAAGTGCAAATTTTGGCTAGATCGTGTGTGCAATTTCTTGGGCGCGTGATTGACAAAGATGGGATTTAGTGGATCCATCAAAAGTGGAAGTTGTAATCAATTAGGAACAACCAAGAACAATCGGAAGTGAGGAGTTTCTTGGGGCCGGCCGTTATTACAGACGATTTATTCAAGATTTTCTAAGATAGCTACTCCATTAACAAATTTGACCGGAAAAAATTGTGAAATTTGTTTGGATGAAGAAATGTGAAGAAAGTTTCGATTTGAAGAAGAAATTAAGCATGCTTTTGTGTTGTTGTCATTACCGGATAAATACAGATAACTTTGTGGTGTATAGTGATGCCTCACATAAAGGGTTGGGATGTGTTCTTATGTAGAAACGACAAAGTAATTGTGTATGCATCAAGACAATTTGAAGGATTATGAGAAAGGTTATCCGACTCATGATTTGGAATTGGGCTGCGATGAGTGTTTGCTCTCGAAGATATGGAACACTTATCTCTATGGAGAGAAATGTGAAATCTACACGGATCATAAAAGTCTCAAGTATATTTTCACGAAGGATCTGAATATGCGACAAAGAGATGGATGGAATTGATAAAGGATTACGATTGTGAGATCTTTTATCATCCCAAGCAAAGCGAATGTGGTTGCGATGCTTTGAGCGAGAAAGGTCGGGAGAAGTTGATCTTGATAACTACTCGGGAGGAGCTTTTTTAAAGAATGACGAAGCTAGAGTTGAAATCAAATTTCCAAAGGAATCGATGAATGATTATTCGGATGGATACCAATCCAACTTTGGTGGACAAAGTGAAGAGTGCTCAACTATAAGATAAAGAATGTGAAATGATCGAAAGAGAAAGTGGTTGAGGGTAGCGATGTAAAATACAAAATCGATCACAGAAGGACTACTACGATTCGAGGAAAGAATTTGGGTTCAAAGATTGCTTAGAACTTAAAGACAAAATCTTGGCCAAAGCACACAACCTGAATATTCGATTCATCCGAAAGTATAAAGATGTATCAAGATTTGCGGCGTCATTTTTGGTGGTCGAATATGAAAAGAGACGTTGCAGAATGTGTTGCAAAATGTTTGACGTGTCAGAAAGTGAAAGTTGAACATCAATGACCAAGCGGGTTACTTCAACCGTTGGAAATACCGCAATGGAAGTGGGAGCATATCACAATGGATTTTGTGGTAGGACTTCCAACGACTCCGAAAGGATACGATGCGATATGGGTAATAGTGGACGGATTACAAAATCACACACTTTTGCCCAATAAAGATTAGATTTAATCTTGATCGATTAAGCGAAATTATATGTTAAAGAGATAGTGTCGAGACATGGAGTTCGATGTCAATTATGTGAGATAGAGATCCAAGGTTCACATCAAACTTACGGAAGAGACTACAAGAATGTATGGGAACACGATTTGCGAATGAGTCTGACATACCATCCATAAACCGAGCGGATAAAAGCGAATGAACTATCCAAACGTTGGAAGATATCTTTGAGAGCATGCATCATGGATTTCAAAGGAAGGCGGGATGAACATTTACCGTTGGTAAAATTTGCCTACAACAACAGTTACCATGCAAGCATCGGCATGCCACCTTACGAGGCATTATGCGGTGAAAGTGCGAGAACTCCATTGTCTTTGGGATGAAGTCGGTGAACGCTTGCCGTTAGGACCGAAGCTGGTACAACAAACTCTTGAAGTTGTCAAACTCATCGAGACAAAGATTAGTAGTAGCCCAAGATAAACGAAAAAAAGTATGTCGATCAACCTACAGGCGAGAATCGCGAATTTGAAGTAGAAAATTTCGTTTTCCTAAAAGTTTCTCCTTGGAAGGGAAAGATTCATTTTAGCGAAAAAGGAAAGCTCATTGAAAGATTTATTGGATCGTTTGAAATACTACGAAGAGTGGGGGAAGTGGCTTATGAGGTAGCTCTACCTCCGAATGGAAAAACATTCATAATGTTTTTCATATTTGATATTCTGACCGTATAAACCGATTACAAACACGTGATCGATACGAATCATTGCAATTCGATAAAGATTTGTCTTATGAAGAGACTCTATCCGGATAGTCGATGAGAAAAGAACAAGTGCTCGAAATAAAGTGATACCTTACGTGAAGGTGATATGGAGAAACCACAATGTCGAAGAAGCGGCGTGGGAACTCGAAATTAAAATAATGAAAAGTTACCTTGAGTTATTTGTTTAATCTATGTCTTCGATTACGGGGGATAGAATCTTTGTAAGTAAGGGAAGAATGTGACGATTTGATTGTTTGAATTATGATTACGAGGGCGAGAATCCTTTTAAGGAGGAATGATGTAACATTCCGAATTTTTAAATGTAATATTAAATATTTATTAATTTATATAAATATTTAATGGATGTGATTATCGTTGAATAAATATTTGTTCAATTGATTTAATTTTGTTTTGTTTCAATTGATTTAATTTTGTTTAATTAATTATTTATTTAATAAATAATTGATAAATTAAGAAAATTATTATTATATTGATATTTTAATTAAATGATTAATTATTTGTATTGTGTTATGTGATTAAAGGATTTATTTAATTAATTGTGATTTGAATTAATTAAAATAAATATGAAAGTTTGATTAAATATAGTGTGACAAATAACTATATTATAGGAGTTATTAAAATAAATTAAAGTAGTTTAATTTAGTTTTTACCAAACAAGGCTTAATATATTAATTCTTTAATATTTAAAGGGTTTTTGCCAAACAAGCCTTATATGCTTTTGAGATTTCTAGTTTATTTAAATAAAATAAAATAAGTAATATAATTAAAATAATAAATATAATATAATTATAACTTATACGTTATTTATATATAACTGATATCCTAATAAGTGTACGTATTAGTATTATATCAGTTTTATTTTTACGCATTCTAGTTAGTTGTCTAGTATAAGCCTAAGAGAGGAAAGCTAAGAAGTTCAGAGAAGAACTTGAGAGAGATTTGAGAGGAAATTTGTAAATCTTCACGTCAATTCCAGTGTGTTTAACAAGAATTTCTGTCAAGCAACAAAAGGTATGTTCATAATTGGATATTATTTATGT